>CM069543.1:59179318-59204318 GCA_035773235.1 Eospalax fontanierii | reverse complement strand
AGGGTTAGGGGTTAGGGTTAGGGTTAGGGTTAGGGTTTCGGTTAGGGATAGGGTTAGGGTTAGGGTTATGGTTAGGTTTAGGGTGTGGTTTTGGTTTAGGATTAGTCTTAGGGTTAGGGTTAGGGTAAGTGTTAGGGTTAGGGTTTGGCTTAGGGTTAGGTTTAGGTTTAGGGTTAGGGTTACGGTTTGGTTTGGTTTAGCGTTAGTGTTAGGGTTAGGGGAAGGTTTAGGGTTAGGGTTAGTGTTAGGGGTGGTTTAGGGTTACGGTTATTTTTAGGATTAAGGTTAGGGTTAAGGTTTAGGTTTGGGTTAGAGTTAGGTGTAGAGTTGGGGTTTGGTTTAGGGTTAGGTTTAGGGTTAGGATTGGGTTAGGGTTAGGGTTAGGGTTAGGGTTAGTGGTTAGGGTTAGGTTTAGGGTTATGATTAGGGTTAGGTTTAGGGTTAGGTTTAGGATTAGGTTTAGGTTTAGGTTTAGATTTATTTTTTGGGTTAGGGTTAGGGATAGGGTTAGGGTTAGGGTTTGGTTTGGTTTAGGGTTAATGTTACGGATAGGGTAAGGGTTAGGTTTGGGGTTAGGGTTTGGTTTAGGGTTACTGTTAGAGGTTGGTTTAGGGTTAGGGTGAGGGTTAGGGTTAGGGTTAGGGATTGGTTTGGGGTAGGGTTAGTGTTAGGGTTAGGGATAGAGTTTAGGTTATGGTTAGCTTTAGGGTTAGGGTTTAGGTTTGGTTTAGGGTTAGGGTTAGGGTTTGGGTTAGGGTTTGCGTTTGCGTTAGAGTAAGGGATCGGGTTAGGGTTTGGGTTAGGTTTAAGGTTCGGGTTAGGGTTTGGGTTAGGATTTGGGTTAGGGTTAAGGTTAGGGTTAGGGTTAGGGGTTAGGGTTAGGGTTTGGGTTAGGGTTTGGGTTAGGGTTATGGTTATTTTTAGGGTTAGGATTAGGGTTAGGCTTAGGGTAGGGTTAGGGTAAGTGTTAGGGTTAGGGCTTGGGTAAGGTTTTGGGTTAGGGTTAAGGTTCGGGTTAGGGTTTCCTTTAGGGTTAGGTTTAGGGTTCGGGTTAGGTTTAGGGTGTGGGTTTGGGTTAGGGTTAGGCTTAGGGTTAGGGTTAGGGTAAGTGTTAGGTTAGGGTTTGGATTAGGGTTAGGGTTAGGTTTAGGTTTAGGGTTAGGTTTTGGTTTGGTTTAGGGTTAGTATTAGGGTTGTGTAAGGGTTATAGTTAGGGTTAGGGTTAGTGTTAGGATTAGGGTTAGTTTTAGGGCTTTTGTTAGGGTTAGGGTTAGGGTTCTGGATTGGGTTTAGGTTAGGTTTAGGGTTTGGGTTAGGCTTAGGTTTAGGGTTTGGGTTTGGGTTAGGTTTAGTTTTAGGGTTAGGGTTAGGGTTAGGGTTTGGGTTTGGGTTAGAGTGAGGTATAGGGTTAGGGTTTGGGTTAGGTTTAGTGTTAGGGTTAGGGTTTGGGTTAGGTTTAGTGTTAGGGTTAGGGTTTGGGTTAGGGTTTGGGTTAGGTTTAAGTTTAGGGTTAGGGTTAGGGGTTAGAGTTAGGGTTCGGGTTAGGGTTTCGGTTAGGGATAGGGTTAGGGTTAGGGTTATGGTTAGGTTTAGGGTGTGGTTTTGGTTTAGGATTAGTCTTAGGGTTAGGGTTAGGGTAAGTGTTAGGGTTAGGGTTTGGGTTAGGGTTAGGGTTAGGGTTTGGGTTTGGGTTAGGTTTAGGTTTAGGGTTAGGGTTAGGGTTAGGGTTAGGGTTTGGGTTAGGGATTGGGTTTAGGTTAGGTTTAGGGTTTGGGTTTGCCTTAGGTTTAGGGTTTGGTTTTGGGTTAGGGTTAGGGTTAGTGTTTGGGTTTGGGTTAGGTTTAGGGTTAGGGTTAGGGTTAGGGTTTGGGTTTAGGTTAGAGTAAGGTATAGGGTTAGGGTTTGGGTTAGGTTTAGTGTTAGGTTTAGGGTTTGGGTTAGGGTTTGGGTTAGGGTTAAGATTAGGTTAAGGGTTAGGGGTTAGGGTTAGGGTTAGGGTTAGGGTTTGGGTTCGGGTTCGGGTTAGGGTTAGGGTTAGTGTTACGGTTAGGATTTGGGGTAGGGTTAGGTTTAGGGTTAGGGTTAGTGTTAGGGATTGTGTTAGGGTTAGGGTTAGGGTTAGGGTTAGGGTTAGGGTTAGGGTTAGGGTTAGGGTTAGGGTTAGGGTTTGGGTTAGGGTTAGGGTTAGGTTTAGGGTTAGTGTTTTGGCTTGGGTTAGGGTTAGGTTTAGGGTTAAGTTTAGAGTTAGGGTTAGGGTTTGGCTTAGGCTAGGGTTAGGTTAAGTGTTAGAGTTAGGGCTTGGGTAAGGTTTAGGGTTAGGCTTAAGCTTAGGGTTAGGGTTTCCTTTAGGGTTAGGTTTAGGGTTCGGGTTAGGTTTAGGGTGTGGGTTTGGGTTAGTGTTAGGCTTAGGGTTAGGGTTAGGGTAAGTGTTAGGTTAGGGTTTGGATTAGGGTTAGATTTAGGTTTAGGGTTAGGGTTACGGTTTGGTTTGGTTTAGCGTTAGTGTTAGGGTTAGGGGAAGGGTTAGGGTTAGGGTTATGGTTAGGGGTGGTTTAGGGTTACGGTTATTTTTAGGATTAAGTTTAGGGTTAAGGTTTAGGTTTGGGTTAGAGTTAGGTGTAGAGTTGGGGTTTGGTTTAGGGTTAGGTTTACGGTTAGGATTGGGTTACGGTTAGGGTTAGGGTTAGGGTTAGTGGTTAGGGTTAGGTTTAGGGTTATGATTAGGGTTAGGTTTAGGGTTAGGTTTAGGATTAGGTTTAGGTTTAGGTTTAGGTTTATTTTTTGGGTTAGGGTTAGGGATAGGGTTAGGGTTAGGGTTTGGTTTGGTTTAGGGTTAATGTTACGGATAGGGTAAGGGTTAGGTTTGGGGTTAGGGTTTGGTTTAGGGTTACTGTTAGAGGTTGGTTTAGGGTTAGGGTGAGGGTTAGGGTTAGGGTTAGGGATTGGTTTGGGGTAGGGTTAGTGTTAGGGTTAGGGATAGAGTTTAGGTTATGGTTAGCTTTAGGGTTAGGGTTTAGGTTTGGTTTAGGGTTAGGGTTAGGGTTTGGGTTAGGGTTTGCGTTTGGGTTAGAGTAAGGGATCGGGTTAGGGTTTGGGTTAGGTTTAAGGTTCGGGTTAGGGTTTGGGTTAGGATTTGGGTTAGGGTTAAGGTTAGGGTTAGGGTTAGGGGTTAGGGTTAGGGTTTGGGTTAGGGTTATGGTTATTTTTAGGGTTAGGATTAGGGTTAGGCTTAGGGTAGGGTTAGGGTAAGTGTTAGGGTTAGGGCTTGGGTAAGGTTTTGGGTTAGGGTTAAGGTTCGGGTTAGGGTTTCCTTTAGGGTTAGGTTTAGGGTTCGGGTTAGGTTTAGGGTGTGGGTTTGGGTTAGGGTTAGTGTTGAAGTTTGGGTTTGGGTTAGGGTTAGGGTTAGAGTTTCAGTTAGGGATAGGGTTAGGGTTAGGGTTATGGTTAGGTTTAGGGTGTGGGTTTGGTTTAGGATTAGGTTTAGGGTTAGGGTTAGGGTAAGTGTTAGGATTAGGGTTTGGCTTAGGGTTAGGTTTAGGTTTAGGGATAGGGTTACGGTTTGGTTTGGTTTAGGGTTAGTGTTAGGGTTAGGATTAGGGTTAGGGTTTGTTTTAGGGTTTGGGTTAGGGTTAAGGTTAGGGTTAGGGTTAGGTGTAGGGTTAGGGTTTGGGTTTGGGTTATTGTTGGGGTTAGGGTAAGGGATTGGGTTAGGGTTTGGTTAGGTTTAAGATTAGGGTTAGGGTTTGTGTTAGGGTTCGGGTTAGGTTTAAGGTTAGGGTTAGGGTTAGGGTTAGGGATTGGGTTAGGGTTAAGGTTAGGGTTAGGGTTAGGGGTTAGGGTTAGGGTTAGGGTTAGGGTTTGGGTTAGGGTTAGGGTTAGGGTTAGGGATTGGGTTTAGGTTACGTTTAGGGTTTGGGTTAGGGTTAGTGTTAGGGTATGGGTTTGGGTTAGGTTTAGTTTTAGGGTTAGGGTTAGGGTTAGGGTTTGTGTTTGGGTTAGAGTGAGGTATAGGGTTAGGGTTTGGGTTAGGTTTAGTGTTAGGGTTAGGGTTTGGGTTAGGTTTAGTGTTAGGGTTAGGGTTTGGGTTAGGTTTAAGTTTAGGGTTAGGGTTAGGGGTTAGAGTTAGGGTTCGGGTTAGGGTTTCGGTTAGGGATAGGGTTAGGGTTAGGGTTATGGTTAGGTTTAGGGTGTGGTTTTGGTTTAGGATTAGTCTTAGGGTTAGGGTTAGGGTAAGTGTTAGGGTTAGGGTTTGGGTTAGGGTTAGGGTTAGGGTTTGGGTTTGGGTTAGGTTTAGGTTTAGGGTTAGGGTTAGGGTTAGGGTTAGGGTTTGGGTTAGGGATTGGGTTTAGGTTAGGTTTAGGGTTTGGGTTTGGCTTAGGTTTAGGGTTTGGTTTTGGGTTAGGGTTAGGGTTAGTCTTTGGGTTTTGGTTAGGTTTAGGGTTAGGGTTAGGGTTAGGGTTTGGGTTTAGGTTAGAGTAAGGTATAGGGTTAGGGTTTGGGTTAGGTTTAGTGTTAGATTTAGGTTTGGGTTAGGGTTTGGGTTAGGGTTAAGATTAGGTTAAGGGTTAGGGGTTAGGGTTAGGGTTAGGGTTAGGGTTTGGGTTCGGGTTCGGGTTAGGGTTAGGGTTAGTGTTACGGTTAGGATTTGGGGTAGGGTTAGGTTTAGGGTTAGGGTTAGTGTTAGGGATTGTGTTAGGGTTAGGGTTAGGGTTAGGGTTAGGGTTAGGGTTAGGGTTTGGGTTAGGGTTAGGGTTAGGTTTAGGGTTAGTGTTTGGGCTTGGGTTAGGGTTAGGTTTAGGGTTAAGTTTAGAGTTAGGGTTAGGGTTTGGCTTAGGGTAGGGTTAGGTTAAGTGTTAGAGTTAGGGCTTGGGTAAGGTTTAGGGTTAGGCTTAAGGTTAGGGTTAGGGTTTCCTTTAGGGTTAGGTTTAGGGTTCGGGTTAGGTTTAGGGTGTGGGTTTGGGTTAGTGTTAGGCTTAGGGTTAGGGTTAGGGTAAGTGTTAGGTTAGGGTTTGGATTAGGGTTAGATTTAGGGTTAGGGTTTGGGTTACGGTTTGGTTTGGTTTAGGGTTAGTGTTAGGGTTAGGGGAAGGGTTAGGGTTAGGGTTATGGTTTGGGGTGGTTTAGGGTTACGGTTATTTTTAGGATTAAGTTTAGGGTTAAGGTTTAGGTTTGGGTTAGAGTTAGGTGTAGAGTTGGGGTTTGGTTTAGGGTTAGGTTTAGGGTTAGGATTGGGTTAGGGTTAGGGTTAGGGTTAGGGTTAGTGGTTAGGGTTAGGTTTAGGGTTATGATTAGGGTTAGGTTTAGGATTAGGTTTAGGTTTAGGTTTAGGTTTATTTTTTGGGTTAGGGTTAGGGATAGGGTTAGGGTTAGGGTTTGGTTTGGTTTAGGGTTAATGTTACGGATAGGGTAAGGGTTAGGTTTGGGGTTAGGGTTTGGTTTAGGGTTACTGTTAGAGGTTGGTTTACGGTTAGGGTGAGGGTTAGGGTTAGGGTTAGGGATTGGTTTGGGGTAGGGTTAGTGTTAGGGTTAGGGATAGAGTTTAGGTTATGGTTAGCTTTAGGGTTAGGGTTTAGGTTTGGTTTAGGGTTAGGGTTAGGGTTTGGGTTAGGGTTTGCGTTTGGGTTAGAGTAAGGGATCGGGTTAGGGTTTGGGTTAGGTTTAAGGTTCGGGTTAGGGTTTGGGTTAGGATTTGGGTTAGGGTTAAGGTTAGGGTTAGGGTTAGGGGTTAGGGTTAGGGTTTGGGTTAGGGTTATGGTTATTTTTAGGGTTAGGATTAGGGTTAGGCTTAGGGTAGGGTTAGGGTAAGTGTTAGGGTTAGGGCTTGGGTAAGGTTTTGGGTTAGGGTTAAGGTTCGGGTTAGGGTTTCCTTTAGGGTTAGGTTTAGGGTTCGGGTTAGGTTTAGGGTGTGGGTTTGGGTTAGGGTTAGTGTTGAAGTTTGGGTTTGGGTTAGGGTTAGGGTTAGGGTTTCAGTTAGGGATAGGGTTAGGTTTAGGGTTATGGTTAGGTTTAGGGTGTGGGTTTGGTTTAGGATTAGGTTTAGGGTTAGGGTTAGGGTAAGTGTTAGGATTAGGGTTTGGCTTAGGGTTAGGTTTAGGTTTAGGGATAGGGTTACGGTTTGGTTTGGTTTAGGGTTAGTGTTAGGGTTAGGATTAGGGTTAGGGTTTGTTTTAGGGTTTGGGTTAGGGTTAAGGTTAGGGTTAGGGTTAGGTGTAGGGTTAGGGTTTGGGTTTGGGTTATTGTTGGGGTTAGGGTAAGGGATTGGGTTAGGGTTTGGTTAGGTTTAAGATTAGGGTTAGGGTTTGTGTTAGGGTTCGGGTTAGGTTTAAGGTTAGGGTTAGGGTTAGGGTTAGGGATTGGGTTAGGGTTAAGGTTAGGGTTAGGGTTAGGGGTTAGGGTTAGGGTTAGGGTTAGGGTTTGGGTTAGGGTTAGGGTTAGGGTTAGGGATTGGGTTTAGGTTACGTTTAGGGTTTGGGTTAGGGTTAGTGTTAGGGTTTGGGTTTGGGTTAGGTTTAGTTTTAGGGTTAGGGTTAGGGTTAGGGTTTGTGTTTGGGTTAGAGTGAGGTATGGGGTTAGGGTTTGGGTTAGGTTTAGTGTTAGGGTTAGGGTTTGGGTTAGGTTTAGTGTTAGGGTTAGGGTTTGTGTTAGGGTTTGGGTTAGGCTTAAGTTTAGGGTTAGGGTTAGGGGTTAGGGTTAGGGTTAGGGTTTCGGTTAGGGATAGGGTTAGTGTTAGGGTTATGGTTAGGTTTAGGGTGTGGTTTTGGTTTAGGATTAGTCTTAGGGTTAGGGTTAGGGTAAGTGTTAGGGTTAGGGTTTGGCTTAGGGTTAGGTTTAGGTTTAGGGTTAGGGTTACGGTTTGGTTTGGTTTAGCGTTAGTGTTAGGGTTAGGGGAAGGTTTAGGGTTAGGGTTAGTGTTAGGGGTGGTTTAGGGTTACGGTTATTTTTAGGATTAAGGTTAGGGTTAAGGTTTAGGTTTGGGTTAGAGTTAGGTGTAGAGTTGGGGTTTGGTTTAGGGTTAGGTTTAGGGTTAGGATTGGGTTAGGGTTAGGGTTAGGGTTAGGGTTAGTGGTTAGGGTTAGGTTTAGCATTAGGATTAGGGTTAGATTTAGGGTTAGGTTTAGGATTAGGGTTAGGTTTAGGTTTAGGTTTAGTTTTTGCGTTAGGGTTAGGGTTAGGGTTAGGGTTAGGGTTTGGTTTGGTTTAGGGTTAATGTTAAGGATAGGGTAAGGTTTAGTTTTGGGGTTAGGGTTTGGTTTTGGGTTACTGTTAGAGGTTGGTTTAGGGTTAGGGTGAGGGTTAGGGTTAGGGTTAGGGATTGGTTTGGGGTAGGGTTAGTGTTAGGCTTAGGGATAGAGTTTAGGTTATGGTTAGCTTTAGGGTTAGGGTTTAGGTTTGGTTTAGGGTTAGGGTTACGGTTTGGGTTAGGGTTTGAGTTTGGGTTAGAGAAAGGGATCGGGTTAGGGTTTGGGTTAGGTTTAAGGTTCGGGTTAGGGTTTGGGTTAGGATTTGGGTTAGGGTTAAGGTTAGGGTTAGGGTTAGGGGTTAGGGTTAGGGTTTGGGTTAGGGTTTGGGTTAGGGTTATGGTTATTTTTAGGGTTAGGATTAGGGTTAGGCTTGGGGTAGGGTTAGGGTAAGTGTTCGGGTTAGGGCTTGGGTAAGGTTTTGGTTTAGGGTTAAGGTTAGGGTTAGGGTTAACTTTAGGGTTAGGTTTAGGGTTCGGGTTAGGTTTAGGGTGTGGGTTTGGGTTAGGGTTAGGCTTAGGGTTAGGGTTAGGGTAAGTGTTAGGTTAGGGTTTGGATTAGGGTTAGGGTTAGGTTTAGGTTTAGGGTTAGGTTTTGGTTTGGTTTAGGGTTAGTATTAGGGTTGTGTAAGGGTTATGGTTAGGGTTAGGGTTAGTGTTAGGATTAGGGTTAGTTTTAGGGCTTTTGTTAGGGTTAGGGTTAGGGTTCAGGATTGGGTTTATGTTAGGTTTAGGGTTTGGGTTAGGCTTAGGTTTAGGGTTTGGGTTTGGGTTAGGGTTAGGTTTAGGTTTAGGGTTAGGGTTAGGGTTAGGGTTAGGGTTTGGGTTTGGGTTAGAGTAAGGTATAGGTTTAGGGTTTGGGTTAGGTTTAGTGTTAGGGTTAAGGTTTGGGTTAGGGTTTGATTTAGGGTTAAGATTAGGGTTAAGGTTAGGGGTTGGGGCTAGGGTTAGGGTTAGGGTTTGGGTTAGGTTTAGGGTTAGGCTTAGGGTTAGTGTTACGGTTAGGATATGGAGTAGGGTTAGGTTTAGGGTTAGGGTTAGGGTTAGGAATTGTGTTACAGTTAGGGTTAGGGTTAGGGTTAGGGTTAGGGTTAGGGTTTGGGTTAGGGTTAGGGTTAGGTTTAGGGTTAGTGTTTGGTCTTGGGTTAGGGTTAGGTTTAGGGTTAAGGTTAGAGTTAGGGTTAGGGTTAGGGGTAGGGCTAGGCGATAGGGATATGGTTCGGGTGAGGGTTGTGGTTAGTGTTTGGGCTTGGGTTAGGGGTAGTGTTAGGGATAGAATTAGGGTTAGGTTTAGTGTTAGAATTAGGGTTTGGGTTTCGGGTTTCGGTTAGGGTTAGGGTTAGGGTTTGGGTTAAGGTTTAGGTTTGGGTTAGGGTTAGGGTTAGGGTTAGTTTTAGGGCTTGGCTTAGCGTTAGGGTTAGAGTTAGGGCTTGGGTTTAGGTTAGGTTTAGGGTTTGGGTTAGGCTTAGGGTTAGGTTTCGGGTTAGGGTTTAGGTTAGGGTTAGAGTTGGGGTTAGGCTTAGGCTTCGGATTAGGGTTAGGGTTAGGGTTAGGTTTAGGGATAGGGGTAGGTTTTGGTTTGACTTAGGGTTAGGGTTACGTTTAGGGTTAGGGTAAGTGTTAGTGTTAGGATTAGGGTTTGGGTTAGGGTTAGGGTTAGGGTTAGGGTTAGGGCTAGGCGATAGGGATTCTGTTAGGGTTAGGGTTTGGGTTAGTGCTTGGGCTTGGGTTAGGGTTAGTGTTAGGGTTAGAATTAGGGTTAGGTTTAGTGTTAGGATTAGGGTTTGGGTTTCGGTTAGGATTAGGGTTAGGGTTAGGGTTTGGGTTAGTTTTAGGGTTAGGGATAGGGTTTAGTTTAGGGTTAGGGTTAGGGTTTGGGTTAGGGTTTAGGTTTGGGTTAGGGTTAGGGTTAGGGTTAGTTTTAGGGCTTGGGTTAGGGTTAGGGTTAGAGTTAGGGCTTGGGTTTAGGTTAGGTTTAGGGTTTGGGTTAGGCTTAGGGTTAGGGTTCGGGTTATGGTTAGGGTTATGGTTTGGGTTAGGGTTAAGGTGAGGGTTTAGTTTAGGGGTTAGAGTTGGGGTTAGGTTTAGGGTTCGGGTTAGGGTTAGGATTAGGGTTAGGTTTAGGGATAGGGGTAGGTTTTCGTTTGGCTTAGGGTTAGGGTTAGGTTTAGGGTTAGGGTTAGTGTTAGGATTAGGGTTAGGGTTAGGGTTCGGGTTACGGTTAGGGTTAGGGTTTAGGTTAGGGTTAGGGTTGAAGTTTGGGTTTGGGTTAGGGTTAGGTTTAGGGTTTCGGTTAGGGATAGGGTTAGGGTTAGGTTTAGGGTGTGGGTTTGGTTTACGATTAGGCTTAGGGTTAGGGTTAGGGTAAGTGTTAGGGTTAGGGTTTGGCTTAGGGTTAGGTTTAGGTTTAGGGTTAGGGTTACGGTTTGGTTTGGTTTAGCGTTAGTGTTACGGTTAGGGTTAGGATTAGGGTTTGTATTAGGGTTTGGGTTAGGGTTAAGGTTAGGGTTAGGGTTAGGGGTTAGGGTTAGGGTTAGGGTTTAGGTTAGGCTTAGGGTTAGGGTTTGTTTTTGGGTTAGGTTTAGCTTTAGGGTTAGGGTTAGGGTTAGGGTTTGGGTTTGGGTTAGGGTTCGGGTTAGGGTAAGGGATTGGGTTAGGGTTTGGGTTAGGTTTAAAGTTAGGGTTAGGGTTTGTGTTAGGGTTTGGGTTAGGTTTAAAGTTAGGGTTAGGCTTAGGGTTGGGGATTGGGTTAGGGTTAAGGTTAGGGTTAGGGTTAGGGCTTAGGGTTAGGGTTAGGGTTAGGGTTAGGGTTAGGGTTAGGGTTAGGTTTAGGTTTTGGGTTAGGGTTAGGGTTAGTTTTAGGGATTCGGTTTAGGTTACGTTTAGGGTTTGGGTTAGGCTTAGTTTTAGGGTTAGGGTTAGGGTTAGGGTTTGGGTTTGGGTTAGAGTGAGGTATAGGGTTAGGGTTTGGGTTAGGTTTAGTGTTAGGGTTAGGGTTTGGGTTAGGTTTAGTGTTAGGGTTAGGGTTTGGGTTAGGGTTTGGGTTAGGCTTAAGTTTAGGTTTAGGGTTAGGGGTTAGGGTTAGGGTTCGGGTTAGGGTTTCGGTTAGGGATAGGGTTAGGGTTAGGGTTATCGTTAGGTTTAGGGTGTGGTTTTGGTTTAGGATTAGGCTTAGGGTTAGGGTTAATGTAAGTGTTAGGGTTAGGGTTTGGCTTAGGGTTAGGTTTAGGTTTAGGGTTACGGTTTGGTTTGGTTTAGCGTTAGTTCTAGGGTTAGGGGAAGGGCTAGGGTTAGGGTTAGGGTTAGAGGTGGTTTAGGGTTACGGTTATTTTTAGGATTAAGGTTAGGGTTAAGGTTTAGGTTTGGGTTAGAGTTAGGTGTACAGTTGAGGTTTGGTTTAGGGTTAGGTTTAGGGTTAGGATTGGGTTAGGATTAGGGTTAGGGTTAGGGTTAGTGGTTAGGGTTAGGTTTAGGGTTAGGATTAGGGTTAGATTTAGGGTTAGGTTTAGGATTAGGGTTAGGTTTAGGTTTAGGTTTATTTTTTGGGTTAGGGTTAGGGTTAGAGTTAGGGTTAGGGTTTGGTTTGGTTTAGGGTTAATGTTAAGGATAGGGTAAGGGTTAGGTTTGGGGTTAGGGTTTGGTTTAGGGTTACTGTTAGAGGTTGGTTTAGGGTTAGGGTGAGGGTTAGGGTTAGGGTTAGGGATTGGTTTGGGGTAGGGTTAGTGTTAGGCTTAGGGATAGAGTTTAGGTTATGGTTAGCTTTAGGGTTAGGGTTTAGGTTTGGTTTAGGGTTAGGGTTAGGGTTTGGGTTAGGGTTTGAGTTTGGGTTAGAGTAAGGGATCGGGTTAGGGTTTGGGTTAAGTTTAAGGTTCGGGTTAGGGTTTGGGTTAGGATTTGGGTTAGGGTTAAGGTTAGGGTTAGGGTTAGGGGTTAGGGTTAGGGTTTGGGTTAGGGTTTGGGTTAGGGTTATGGTTATTTTTAGGGTTAGGATTATAGTTAGGCTTGGGGTAGGGTTAGGGTAAGTGTTAGAGTTAGGCCTTGGGTAAGGTTTAGCGTTAGGCTTAAGGTTAGGGTTAGGGTTTCCTTTAGGGTTAGGTTTAGGGTTCGGGTTAGGTTTAGGGTGTGGGTTTGGGTTAGTGTTTGGCTTAGGGTTAGGGTTAGGGTAGGTGTTAGGTTAGGGTTTGGATTAGGGTTAGATTTAGGTTTAGGGTTAGGGTTACGGTTTTGTTTGGTTTAGCGTTAGTGTTAGGGTTAGTGTTAGGGTTAGGGTTAGGGTTAGGGGTGGTTTAGGGTTACGGTTATTTTTAGGATTAAGGTTAGGGTTAAGGTTTAGGTTTGGGTTAGAGTTAGGTGTAGAGTTGGGGTTTTGTTTAGGGTTAGGTTTAGGGTTAGGATTGGGTTAGGGTTAGGTTAGGGTTAGGGTTAGTGGTTAGGGTTAGGTTTAGGGTTAATGTTACGGATAGGGTAAGGGTTAGGTTTGGGGTTAGGGTTTGGTTTAGGGTTACTGTTAGAGGTTGGTTTAGGGTTAGGGTGAGGGTTAGGGTTAGGGTTAGGGATTGGTTTGGGGTAGGGTTAGTGTTAGGGTTAGGGATAGAGTTTAGGTTATGGTTAGCTTTAGGGTTAGGGTTTAGGTTTGGTTTAGGGTTAGGGTTAGGGTTTGGGTTAGGGTTTGAGTTTGGGTTAGAGTAAGGGATCGGGTTAGGGTTTGGGTTAGGTTTAAGGTTCGGGTTAGGGTTTGGGTTAGGATTTGGGTTAGGGTTAAGGTTAGGGTTAGGGTTAGGGGTTACGGTTAGGGTTTGGGTTAGGGTTTGTGTTAGGGTTATGGTTATTTTTAGGGTTAGGATTAGGGTTAGGCTTAGGGTAGGGTTAGGGTAAGTGTTAGGGTTAGGGCTTGGGTAAGGTTTTGGGTTAGGGTTAAGGTTAGGGTTAGGGTTTCCTTTAGGGTTAGGTTTAGGGTTCGGGTTAGGTTTAGGGTGTGGGTTTGGGTTAGGGTTAGGCTTAGGGTTAGGGTTAGGGTAAGTGTTAGGTTAGGGTTTGGATTAGGGTTAGGGTTAGGTTTAGGTTTAGGGTTAGGTTTTGGTTTGGTTTAGGGTTAGTATTAGGGTTGTGTAAGGGTTATGGTTAGGGTTAGGGTTAGTGTTAGGATTAGGGTTAATTTTAGGGCTTTTGTTAGGGTTAGGGTTAGGGTTCGGGATTGGGTTTAGGTTAGGTTTAGGGTTTGAGTTAGGCTTAGGTTTAGGCTTTGGGTTTGGTTTAGGTTTTGGTTTAGGTTTAGGGTTAGGGTTAGGGTTAGGGTTATGGTTAGAGTTTGGGTTTGGGTTAGAGTAAGGTATAGGGTTAGGGTTTGGGTTAGGTTTAGTGTTAGGGTTAAGGTTTTGGTTAGGGTTTGGTTTAGGGTTAAGATTAGGGTTAAGGTTAGGTGTTGGGGTTAGGGTTAGGGTTAGGGTTTGGGTTAGGTTTAGGGTTAGGCTTAGGGTTAGTGTTACGGTTAGGATTTGGAGTAGGGTTAGGTTTAGTGTTAGGGTTAGGGTTAGGGATTGTGTTACGGTTAGGGTTAGGGTTAGGGTTAGGTTTTGGGTTAGGGTTAGGGTTAGGTTTAGGGTTATTGTTTGGTCTTGGGTTAGGGTTAGCTTTAGGGTTAAGGTTAGAGTTAGGGTTAGGGTTAGGGGTAGGGCTAGGCAATAGGGATATAGTTCGGGTTAGGGTTGTGGTTATTGTTTGGGCTTGGGTTAGGGTTAGTGTTAGGGTTAGAATTAGGGTTAGGTTTAGTGTTAGAATTAGGGTTTGGTTTTTGGTTAGGGTTAGGGTTAGGGTTTGGGTTAGGGTTTAGGTTTGGGTTACGGTTAGGGTTAGGGTTAGTTTTAGGGCTTGGCTTAGCGTTAGGGTTAGAGTTAGGGCTTGGGTTTAGGTTAGGTTTAGGATTTGGGTTAGGCTTAGGGTTAGGGTTCGGGTTAGGGTTTAGGTTAGGGGTTAGAGTTGGGGTTAGGCTTAGGCTTCGGATTAGGGTTAGGGTTAGGGTTAGGTTTAGGGATAGGGGTAGATTTTGGTTTGGCTTAGGGTTAGGGTTGGGTTTAGGGTTAGGGTAAGTGTTAGTGTTAGGATTAGGGTTTGGGTTAGGGTTAGGGTTAGGGTTAGGGTTTGGGTTAGGGATTGGGTTTAGGTTAGGTTTAGGGTTTGGGTTTGGCTTAGGTTTAGGGTTTGGGTTTGGGTTAGGGTTAGGGTTAGGGTTTGGGTTTGGGTTAGGTTTAGGGTTAGGTTTAGGGTTAGGGTTTGGGTTTGGGTTAGAGTAAGGTATAGGGTTTGGGTTAGGTTTAGTGTTAGGGTTAGGGTTTGGGTTAGGGTTAGGGTAAGGGTTATGGTTAGGCTTAGTGATAGATTTAGGGTTTGGGTTAGGTTGGGGTCAGGGTTATGGTTAGGGTTAGGGTTTGGGTTAGGGGCAGGGTTAGGGTTAGGATTAGGGTTAGGGTTTGGGTTTGGGTTAGTATTTGGGTTAGGGTTATGGTTAGGGTTTGGGTTAAGTTTAGGGTTAGAGGTAGGGTTAGGGTTTGGGTTAAAGTTATGGTTAGGGTTTGGTTAGGGTTAGGGTTAGGGTTAGTTTTAGGCTTTGGGTTAGTTTGTGGGCTTGGGATAGGGTTTGGGTTAGGGTTAGGGTTACATTTATGTTTAGGGTTATAGTTACGATTAGGGTTAGTTTTCAGGGTTAGGGGTTAGGAGTTACGATTAGGGTTAGCGTTAGGGTTTGGGCTATGGTTAGGGTTAGAGTTAGGGTTAGGGTTAGGGTTAGGGTTAGGGTTAGTGTTTGCCTGTGTTAGGGTTAGGGTTTGGGTTTGGGTTAGGGTTAGTGTTAGGGTTAGTGTTTGGTTTAGGTTTAGGTTATGGTTAAAGTTATGGTTAGGGTTTGGTTTAGGGTTAGGGTTAGGGTTAGTGTTAGTCTTTGGTGAGCGTGAGGTCTTGGGATAGGTTTAGGGTTAGGTTTAGGGTTAGTTTTAGTTTTTAGGGTTAGGTGTTAGGATTAGGGTTAGGGTTAGGGTTTGGGTTATGGTTAGGGTCAGGGTTAGCGTTAGGGTTAGGGTTGGGATTTGCCTGTGTTAGGGTTAGGGTTTGGGTTTCGGTTAGGGTTAGTGTTAGGGTTAGAGTTTGGTTTGGGTTAGGTTTAGGTTTAGGGTTTGGGTTAAGGTTAGGGTTAGGGGTAGGGTTAGGGTTAGGGTTTGAGTTTGGGTTAGGGTTTAGGTTAGGGTTAGGGTTAGGGTTTGGGTTAAGGTTAGGGTTAGGGGTAGGGTTAGGGTTTGGTTTAGGGTTAGGGTTAGGGTTAGTGTTTGGGTTAGGGTTTGGGTGAGGGTTACATTTAGGTTTATGGTTAGGCTTAGGATTTGGGTAAGGTTAGGGTTAGGGTTAGGGTTAAAATTAGGGTTAGGTTTAGGGTTAGGGTTAGGGTTAGATTTTGGGTTGGGGGTCGGGTAAGAATTAGGGTTAGGTTTAGGTTTTGCGTTTGGGTAAGGGTAAGGGTTATGGTTAGGGTTAGGTTTAGGGTTAGGGTTTGGGTTTGGGTTTGGATTTGGGTTAGGTTTAGGGTTAGGGTTTGGGTTTGGGTTAGGGTTAGAGTTAGGGATAGGGTTAGGGTTTGGGTTTGGTTTAGGGTTAGGGTTTGGGTTTGGGTTAGGGTTAGGGTTTTGGTTAAGGTTAGGTTTAGGGTTAGTGTTAGGTTTAGGGTTACGGTTAGGCTTTGGATTAGCGTGTGTGCTTGGGTTAGGTTTTGGGTTAGGGTTAGGGTTACATTTAGGGTTAGGGTTAGGGTTAGGGTTAGGGTTTGGGTTAAGGTTAGGGTTAGGGTTAGGGTTCGGTTTAGGGTTAGGTTTTGGGTTACCGTTAGCGTTACTCTTAGGTTAGGTTTAGGGTTAGGGTTTCCGTTAGGTTTAGGGTTTGGGTTAGGGTTAGGGTTACATTTAGGGTTAGAGTTAGGATTAGGGTTTGCGTTAGGGTTAGGGTTATTGTTAGGGTTAGGATTAATGTTAGGTTTAGGGTTCGGGTTAGGGTTAGTGTTTGGTTTAGGATTAGGGTTAGAGTTAGGGTTTGGGTTTGGGTTAGGCTACGGGTTCGGGTTAGGGTTTGGTTTAGGGTTAGGGTTTGGGTTTGGGTTAGGGTTAGGGTTTGGGTTAGGGTTAGGGTTAGGGTTAGGATTTGGGATTGGGTAAGGCTTAGGGTTAGGGTTAGGTTTAGGGTTAGGGATTGGGTGTGGTTTAGGGTTACAGTTATGGTTAGGGTTTTGGTTTGGGTTAGGGTTACGGTTACGGTTAAAGTTATGGTTAGGGTTGGGGTTAGGGTTAGGGTTAGTGTTAGGCTTTGGGTTAGCGTGTGGGCTTGGAATAGGGTTTGGGTTAGGGTTAGGTTTACCGTTAGTGTTAGGGTTACGGTTAGGGTTAGAGTTAGGTTTTAGATTAGGGTTAGGGTTAGGGTTAGGGTTAGGGTTAGGGTTAGGGTTAGGGTTAGGGTTAGTGTTTGGGTTAGGGTTTGGGTGAGATTTACATTTAGGTTTAGGGTTAGGGTTAGGGTTTGGGTAAGGTTATGGTTAGGGTTAGTGTTAGGATAAGGGTTAGGTTTAGGTTTAGGGTTAGGGTTAGGTTTTGGGTTAGGGTTAGGGTTATGGTTAGGGTTTTGGTTTGGGTTAGCGTAAGGGTTAGGGTTAGGGTTAGGGTTTGGTTTAGGGTTAGGGTTAGAATTAGGGTTAGGGTTAGGGTTTGGGTTTGGGTTAGGCTTAGGGTTAGGGTTAGGGTTAGGATTTGGGTTTGGGTAAGGGTTAGGGTTAGGGTTAGGATTGGGGTTAGGGTTTGCCTGTGTTAGGGTTAGGGTTTGGGTTATGGTTCGGTTTAGGGTTAGGTTTTGGATTAGAGTTAGGGTTACTGTTAGGTTTAGGTTTAGGGTTAGGGTTTCCGTTAGGTTTAGGGTTTGGGTTAGGGTTAGGTTTACGTTTACGGTTAGAGTTAGGATTAGGGTTTGCGTTAGGGTTAGGGTTATTGTTAGGGTTAGGATTAATGTTAGGTTTAGGGTTCGGGTTAGGGTTAGTGTTTGGTTTAGGGTTAGAGTTAGCTTTTGTGTTAGGGTTAGGGTTAGGGTTAGGGTTTGGGTTTTGATTAGGGTTAGGGTTAGGGTTAAAGTTAGGATTAGAGTTTGGATTAGGCTTAGGTTTAGGTTTAGGGTTACACTTAGGGTTAGGGTTAGGGGTAGGGTTTGGGTTAGGGTTAGGGTTAGGGTTAGGGTTAGGTTCAGTGTTAGGTGTAGGGTTTGGGTTAGGGTTAGGGTTAGTGTTAGGGTTCGGTTTAGGGTTAGGTTTTGGGTTAGGGTTAGGGTTACTGTTAGGTTTAGGTTTAGAGTTTTGGTTTCCATTAGGTTTAGGGTTTGGGTTAGGGTTAGGGTTACATTTAGGGTTAGAGTTAGGATTAGGGTTTGCGTTAGGGTTAGGGTTATTTTTAGGGTTAGGATTAATGTTAGGTTTAGGGTTCGGGTTAGGGTTAGTGTTTGGTTTATGGTTAGGGTTGAATTAGGGTTAGAGTTAGGGGTAGGGTTTGGGTTAGGGTTAGGGTTAGGGTTAGGTTCAGTGTTAGGGTTAGGGTTAGGGTTAGGGTTAGGGTTAGGGTTAGGGTTAGGGTTTGGTTTAGGGTTAGGGTTAGAATTAGGGTTAGGGTTAGGGTTTGGGTTTGGGTTAGGCTTAGGGTTAGGGTTAGGGTTAGGATTTGGGTTTCGGTAAGGGTTAGGGTTAGGGTTAGGATTAGGGTTAGGGTTTGCCTGTGTTAGGGTTAGGGTTTGGGTTAGTGTTAGGGTTAGGGTTAGGGTTTGGGTTCGGGTAAGGTTAAGGGTTATGGTTAGGGTTTGTGATAGATTTAGGGTTTGGTTAGGTTGGGGTCAGGATTATGGTTTTGGTTAGTGTTTGGGTTAGGTTTAGGGTTAGGGTTAGGATTAGGCTTGGGTTAGATTTAGCTTTTGGGTTAGGGTTAGGGTTAGTTTTAGGGATTGGGTTAGGGTTAGGGTTATGGTTAATGTTTGGGTTTTGATTAGGGTTAGGGTTAGGGTTAAAGTTACGATTAGAGTTTGGATTAGGCTTAGGTTTAGGTTTAGGGTTACACTTAGGTTTAGGGTTAGGGGTAGGGTTTGGGTTAGGGTTAGGGTTAGGCTTAGGTTCAGTGTTAGGTTTAGGGTTAGGGTTAGGGTTAGGGTTAGGGTTTGGTTTAGGGTTAGGGTTAGAATTAGGGTTAGGGTTAGGGTTTGGGTTTGGGTTAGGCTTAGGGTTAGGGTTAGGGTTAGGTTTAGGATTAGGCTTTGGGTTTGGGTTAGGCTTACGGTTATGCTTAGGGTTTGGGTTTGGGTTCGGGTTAGGGTTAGGGTTAAAGTTATGGTTAGGGTTTGGGGTTAGGGTTAGGGTTAGTATTAGGGTTAGGCTTTGGATTAGCGTGCGGGCTTTGGTTAGGGTTTGGGTTAGGGTTAGGGTTACATTTAGGGTTAGGGTTAGGGTTAGGGTTTGGGTTAGGGTTAGGGTTAGTGTTAGGGTTCGGTTTAGGGTTAGGTTTTGGGTTAGGGTTAGGGTTACTGTTAGGTTTAGGTTTAGGGTTAGGCTTTCCATTAGGTTTAGGGTTTGGGTTAGGGTTAGGGTTACATTTAGGGTTAGAGTTAGGATTAGGGTTTGCGTTAGGGTTAGGGTTATTGTTAGGGTTAGGATTAATGTTAGGTTTAGGGTTCGGGTTAGGGTTAGTGTTTGGTTTAGGGTTAGGGTTAGAATTAGGGTTAGAGTTGTAGGGTTTGGGTTAGGGTTAGGGTTAGGGTTAGGTTCAGTGTTAGGGTTAGGGTTAGGGTTAGGGTTAGGGTTAGGGTTTGGTTTAGGGTTAGGTTTAGAATTAGGGTTAGGGTTAGGGTTTGGGTTTGGGTTAGGCTTAGGGTTAGGGTTAGGGTTAGGCTTTGGGTTCGGGTAAGGGTAAGGGTTATGGTTAGGGTTAGTGATAGATTTAGGGTTTGGTTAGGTTGGGGTCAGGATTATGGTTTTGGTTAGTGTTTGGGTTAGGTTTAGGGTTAGGGTTAGGATTAAGCTTGGGTTAGAGTTAGCTTTTGGGTTAGGGTTAGGGTTAGTTTTAGGGATTGGGTTAGGGTTAGGGTTATGGTTAGGGTTTCGGTTTTGATTAGGGTTAGGGTTAAAGTTAGGATTAGAGTTTGGATTAGGCTTAGGTTTAGGGTTAGGGTTACACTTAGGGTTAGGGTTAGGGGTAGTGTTTCGGGTAGGGTTAGGGTTAGGGTTAGGTTCAGTGTTACGGTTAGGGTTAGGGTTAGGGTTAGGGTTAAGGTTTGGTTTAGGGTTAGGGTTAGAATTAGGGTTAGGGTTAGGGATTGGGTTTGGGTTAGGGTTAGGTTTAGGGTTAGGGTTAGGATTTGGGTTTGGGTAAGGGTTAGGGTTAGGGTTAGGATTAGATTTAGGGTTAGGCTTTGGGTTTGGGTTAGGGTTATGGTTATGGTTAGGGTTTGGGTTTGGGTTAGGGTTAGGGTTAGGGTTAAAGTTATGGTTAGGGTTTGCGGTTAGGGTTAGGGTTAGTATTAGGGTTAGGCTTTGGATTAGCTTGTGGGCTTGCGTTAGGGTTTGGTTTAGGGTTAGGGTTACATTTAGGGTTAGGGTTAGGGTTTGGATTAGGGTTAGGGTTAGGGTTAGGTTTAGGGTTAGATTTAGGGTTAGGTTTTGGGTTAGGGTTAGGGTTACATTTAGGGTTACAGTTAGTGTTTGGGTTTGGGTTACGGTAAGAGTTAGGGTTAGGGTTAGGTTTAGGATTAGGGTTAGGTTTAGGGTTAGGGTTTGGGTTTGTGTTAGGGTTATGGTTAGGGTTTGGTTTAGGTTAGGGTTACATTTAGGTTTAGGGTTAGGGTTAGGATTAGGGTTAGGTTTACGCTTAGGGTTAGTTTTCAGGGTTAGGGGTTAGGATTAGGGTTATGGTTAGGGTTTGGGTTATGGTTAGTGTCAGGGTTAGGGTTAGGGTTAGGGTTAGGGTTAGGGTTTGCCTGTGTTAGGGTTAGGGTTTGGGTTTGGGTTAGGGTTAGTGTTAGGGTTAGGGTTTGGGTTAGGGTTAGGTTTAGGGTTAGGGTTTGGGTTATGGTTAGGGTACGGGTTATGGTTAGGGTTATTGATAGATTTAGGGTTTGGGTTAGGTTGGGGTCAGGGTTATGGTTAGGGTTAGGGTTTGGGTTAGGGTTAGGATTAGGTTTAGGGTTAGGGTTAGGGTTTGGGTTAAGGTTAGGGTTAGGTGTAGGGTTAGGGTTTGGGTTAAAGTTATAGTTAGGGTTTGGTTTAGGTTTAGGGTTAGGGTTAGTTTTGGGCTTTGGGTTAGTGTGTGGGCTTGGGATAGGTTCTGGTTAGGGTTAGGGTTACATTTATGTTTAGGGTTAGGGTTTCGGTTAGGGTTAGTTTTCATTGTTAGGGTTTAGGAGTTAGGATTAGGGTTAGCGTTAGGGTTTGGGCTATGGTTAGGGTTAGAGTTCGGGTTAGGGTTAGGGTTAGGGTTAGGGTTAGGGTTTGCCTGTGTTAGGGTTAGGGTTTGGGTTTGGGTTAGGGTTAGTGTTACGGTTAGTGTTTGGTTTAGGGTTAAGATTATGGTTAAAGTTATGGTTAGGATTTGGTTTAGGGTTAGTGTTAAGGTTAGTGTTAGTCTTTGGTGACCGTGAGGGCTTGGGATAGGGTTTGGGTTAGGGTTAGGGTTACATTTAGGTTTAGGGTTAGGGTTAGGGTGAGGGTTAGGTTTAGGGCTAGGGTTACTTTTCAGGGTTAGGTGTTAGGAGTTAGGATTAGGGTTAGGGTTAGGTTTTGGGTTATGGTTAGGGTCAGGGTTAGGTTTAGGGTTAGGGTTAGGATTTGCCTGTGTTAGGGTTAGGGTTTGGGTTTCTGTTAGGGTTAGTGTTAGGGTTAGGGTTTGGGTTAGGGTTAGGTTTAGGGTTAGGGTTTGGGTTATGGTTAGGGTAAGGGTTATGGTTAGGGTTAGTGATAGATTTAGGTTTTGGGTTAGGTTGGGGTTAGGTTTATAGTTAGAGTTAGGGTTTGGGTTACGGTTAGGGTTAGGGTTTGAGTTTGGGTTAGGATTTGGGTTAGGGTTAGGGTTAGGGTTTGGGTTAAGGTTAGGGTTAGGGGTAGGGTTAGGGTTAGGATTTGAGTTTGGGTTAGGGTTTGGGTTAGGGTTAGGGTTACGGTTTGGGTTAAGGTTAGGGTTAGGGGTAGGGTTAGGGTTTGGGTTAGGGTTAGGGTTAGGGTTAGTGTTTGGGTTAGGGTTTGGGTGAGGGTTACATTTAGGTTTATGGTTAGGGTTAGGGTTTGTGTAAGGTTAGGGTTAGGGTTAGTGTTAGCATTAGGGTTAGGTTTAGGGTTAGGGTTAGGGTTAGGTTTTGGGTTAGGGTTAGGGTTAGAATTAGGGTTAGGTTTAGGTTTTGGGTTTGGGTTAGGGTAAGGGTTATGGTTAGGGTTAGGTTTAGGGTTAGGTTTTGGGTTTGGATTTGGGTTAGGTTTAGGGTTAGGGTTTGGGTTTGGGTTAGGGTTAGAGTTAGGGATAGGGTTAGGGTTTGGGTTTGGTTTAGGGTTAGGGTTTGGGTTTGGGTTAGGGTTAGGGTTTGGGTTAAGGTTAGGTTTAGGGTTAGTGTTAGGTTTCGGGTTATGGTTAGGCTTTGGATTAGCGTGTGTTCTTGGGTTAGGTTTTGGGTTAGGGTTAGGGTTACATTTAGGGTTAGGGTTAGGGTTAGTGTTTGGGTTAGGGTTAGGGTTAGGGTTAGGGTTCGGTTTAGGGTTAGGTTTTGGATTAGAGTTAGGGTTACTGTTAGGTTTAGGTTTAGGGTTAGGGTTTCCGTTAGGTTTAGGGTTTGGGTTAGGGTTAGGTTTACATTTAGGGTTAGAGTTAGGATTAGGGTTTGCGTTAGGGTTAGGGTTATTGTTAGGGTTAGGATTAATGTTAGGTTTACGGTTCGGGTTAGGGATAGTGTTTTGTTTAGGGTTAGGGTTAGAATTAGGGTTAGACTTAGGGTTTGGGTTTCTGTTAGGGTACGGGTTCGGGTTAGGGTTAGGTTTAGGGTTAGGGTTAGGGTTTGGGTTAGGGTTAGGGTTTGGGTTAGGGTTAGGGATAGGGTTAGGATTTAGGTTTGGGTAAGGGTTAGGCTTAGGGTTAGGTTTAGGGTTAGGGATTGGCTGTGGTTTAGGGTTACGGTTATGGTTAGGGTATTGGTTTGGGTTAGGGTTACGGTTAGGGTTAAAGTTATGGTTAGGGTTGGGGTTAGGGTTAGGGTTAGTGTTAGGCTTTGGGTTAGCGTGTGGGTTTGGAATAGAGTTTGGGTTAGGGTTAGGTTTACCGTTAGTGTTAGGGTTACGGTTAGGGTTAGGGTTAGGGTTAGGGTTAGTGTTTGGGTTAGGGTTTGGGTGAGGGTTACATTTAGGTTTAGGGTTAGGGTTAGGGTTTGGTTAAGGTTATGGTTAGGGTTAGTGTTAGGATTAGGGTTAGGTTTAGGGTTAGCGTTAGGGTTAGGTTTGGGGTTAGGGTTACGGTTAGGGTTAGAGTTAGGTTTTAGATTAGGGTTAGGGTTAGGGTTAGGGTTAAGGTTAGGGTTAGGGTTAGGGTTTGGGTTAGGGTTTGGCTGAGGGTTACATTTAGGTTTAGGGTTAGGGTTAGGGTTTGGGTAAGTTTAGGGTTAGGGTTAGTGTTAGGATTAGGGTTAGGTTTATGTTTAGGGTTAGGGTTAAGTTTTGGGTTACGGTTAGGGTTATGGTTAGGGTTTGGGTTTGGGTTAGCGTAAGGTTTGGGGTTAAATTTAGGGTTAGGGTTTGTCTTAGCGTTAGGGTTTGGGTTTGGGTTAGAGTTAGGGTTAGGGTTAAAGTTATGGTTAGGGTTTGGTTTAGGGTTAGGGTTAGGGTTAGTGTTAGGCTTTGGGTTAGCGTGCGGGCTTGGGATAGGGTTTGGGTTAGGGTTAGTTTTACATTTATGTTTAGGGTTAGGGTTACGGTGAGGGTTAGTTTTCAGGGTTAGGGGTTAGGAGTTAGGATTAGGGTTAGCGTTAGGGTTTGGGTTATGGTTAGGGTTAGAGTTAGGGTTAGGGATAGGGTTAGGTTTAGGGTTTGCCTATGTTAGGGTTAGGGTTTGGGTTAGTGTTAGAGTGAGGGTTAGGGTTTGGGTTCGGGTTAGGGTTAGGGTTATGGTTAGGGTTAGTGATAGATTTAGGGTTTGGTTAGGTTGGGGTCAGGATTATGGTTAGGGTTAGTGTTTGGGTTAGGTTTAGGGTTAGGGTTAGGATTAGGCTTAGGGTTAGAGTTAGCTTTTGGGTTAGGGTTAGGGATTGGGTTAGGGTTAGGTTTATGGTTAGGGTTTGGGTTTTGATTAGGGTTAGGGTTAGGGTTAAAGTTAGGATTAGTGTTTGGATTAGCCTTAGGTTTAGGTTTAGGGTTATACTTAGGGTTACGGTTAGGGGTAGGGTTTGGGTTAGGGTTAGGGTTAGGGTTAGGTTCAGTGTTAGGTTTAGGGTTAGGGTTAGGGTTAGGGTTAGGGTTTGGTTTAGGGTTAGGGTTAGAATTAGGGTTAGGGTTAGGGTTTGGGTTTGGGTTAGGCTTAGGTTTAGGCTTAGGGTTAGGATTATGGTTAGGCTTTGGGTTTGGATTAGGCTTACGGTTATGGTTAGGGTTAGGGTTAGGTTTAGGGTAAGGGTTAGGGTTAAAGTTATGGTTAGGGTTTGGGGTTAGGGTTAGGGTTAGTATTAGGGTTAGGCTTTGGATTAGCGTGTGGTCTTGGGTTAGGGTTTGGGTTAGTGTTAGGGTTACATTTAGGGTTAGGGTTAGGGTTAGGGTGTGGGTTAGGGTTAGGGTTAGTGTTAGGGTTCGGTTTAGAGTTAGGTTTTGGGTTAGGGTTAGGGATACTGTTAGGTTTAGGGTTTCCATTAGGTTTAGGGTTAGGGTTAGGGTTAGGGTTAGGGTTAGGGTTAAGATTTGGGTTAGGGTTAGGGTTAGGGTTAGGATTTGGGTTAGGGTTATGGTTATGTTTAGGGTTAGGATTAGGATTAGGGTTAGGTTTAGGGTTTGGGTTAGGGTTAGTGTTAGGTTTTGGGTTTGAGTTAGGGTTAGGGTTAGGGTTAGGGTTAGGGTTGGGGTTAGTGTTAGGGTTAGGGTTAGTGTGTGGGTTTGGGTTAGGGTTAGGCTTAGGGTTAGGGTTAGGGTAAGTGTATGGGTTAGGGCTTGGATAAGGGTTAGGGTTAGGGTTAGGGTCAGGGTTTCGTTTAGGGTTAGGTTTAGGATTCGTTTTAGGTTAGGGTTAGGGTTAGGGTTAGGGTTAGGGTTAGGTTTAGGTTTTGGGTTTGGGTTAGGGTAAGGGTAATGGTTAGGGTTAGGTTTAGGGTTAGGGTTTGGGTTTGTATTTGGGTTAGGTTTAGGGTTAGGGTTTGGGTTTGGGTTAGGGTTAGAGATAGGGATAGGGTTAGGGTTTGGGTTTGGTTTAGGGTTAGGGTTTGGGTTTGGGTTAGGGTTAGGGTTTGGGTTAAGGTTAGGTTTAGGGTTAGTGTTAGGTTTCGGGTTATGGTTAAGCTTTGGATTAGCGTGTGTGCTTGGGTTAGGTTTTGGGTTAGGGTTAGGGTTACATTTAGGGTTAGGGTTAGGGTTAGTGTTTGGGTTAGGGTTAGGGTTAGGGTTAGGGTTAGGGTTCGGTTTAGGGTTAGGTTGTGGATTAGAGTTAGGGTTACTGTTAGGTTTAGGTTTAGGGTTAGGGTTTCCGTTAGGTTTAGGTTTTGGGTTAGGGTTAGCTTTACATTTAGGGTTAGAGTTAGGATTAGGGTTTGCGTTAGGGTTAGGGTTATTGCTAGGGTTAGGATTAATGTTAGGTTTAGGGTTCGGGTTAGGGTTAGTGTTTGGTTGAGTGTTAGGGTTAGAATTAGGGTTAGAGTTAGGGTTTGGGTTTCTGTTAGGGTACGCGTTCGGGTTAGGGTTAAGTTTAGGGTTAGGGTTAGGGTTAGGGTTAGGGTTTGGGTTAGGGTTAGGGTTAGGGTTTGGGTTAGGGTCAGGGTTAGGTTTACGATTTGGGTTTGGGTAAGGGCTAGGCTGAGGGTTAGGTTTAGGGTTAGGGATTGGCTGTGGTTTAGGGTTACGGTTATGGTTAGGGTATTGGTTTGGGTTAGGGTTACGGTTAGGGTTAAAGTTATGGTTAGGGTTGGGGTTAGGGTTAGGGTTAGGGTTAGGCTTTGGGTTAGCATGTGGGCTTGGAATAGGGTTTGGGTTAGGGTTAGGTTTACCGTTATTGTTAGGGTTACGGTTAGGGTTAGAGTTAGGTTTTAGATTAGGGTTAGGGTTAGGGTTAGGGTTAGGGTTAGGGTTAGTGGTTGGTTTAGGGTTTGGGTGAGGGTTACATTTAGGTTTAGGGTTAGGGTTAGGGTTTGGTTAAGGTTATGGTTAGGGTTAGTGTTAGGATTAGGGTTAGGTTTAGGTTTAGGGTTAGGGTTAGGTTTTGCGTTAGGGTTACGGTTAGGGTTAGAGTTAGGTTTTAGATTAGGGTTAGGGTTAGGGTTAGGGTTTGGGTTAGGGTTTGGGTGAGGGTTACATTTAGGTTTAGGGTTAGGGTTTGGGTAAGTTTATGGTTAGGGTTAGTGTTAGGATTAGCGTTAGGTTTAGGTTTAGGGTTAGGGTTAAGTTTTGGGTTACGGTTAGGGTTATGGTTAGGGTTTGGGTTTGGGTTAGCGTAAGGGTTAGGGTTAAATTTAGGGTTAGGGTTTGTCTTAGCGTTAGGGTTTGGGTTT
>CM069543.1:59156818-59159318 GCA_035773235.1 Eospalax fontanierii | reverse complement strand
TTAGGTTTATGGTTAGGGTTAGGGTTAGTGTTAGGATTAGGGTTAGGTTTAGGGTTAGGGTTAGGGTTAGGTTTTGGGTTAGGGTTAGGGTTAGAATTAGGGTTAGGTTTAGGTTTTGGATTTGGGTTAGGGTAAGGGTTATGGTTAGGGTTAGGTTTAGGGTTAGGGTTTGGGTTTGGATTTGGGTTAGGTTTACGGTTAGGGTTTGGGTTTGGGTTAGGGTTAGATTTAGGGATAGGGTTAGGGTTTGGGTTTCGTTTAGGTTTAGGGTTTGGTTTTGGGTTAGGGTTAGGGTTTGGGTTAAGGTTAGGTTTAGGGTTAGTGTTAGGTTTCGGGTTATGGTTACGCTTTGGATTAGCGTGTGTGCTTGGGTTAGGTTTTGGGTTAGGGTTAGGGTTACATTTAGGGTTAGGGTTAGGGTTAGTGTTTGGGTTAGGGTTAGGGTTAGGGTTAGGGTTCGGTTTAAGGTTAGGTTTTGAATTAGAGTTAGGGTTACTGTTAGGTTTAGGTTTAGGGTTAGGGTTTCCGTTAGGTTTAGGTTTTGGGTTAGGGTTAGGTTTACATTTAGGGTTAGAGTTAGGATTAGGGTTTGCGTTAGGGTTAGGGTTATTGCTAGGGTTAGGATTAATGTTAGGTTTAGGGTTCAGGTTAGGGTTAGTGTTTGGTTTAGGGTTAGGGTTAGAATTAGGGTTAGAGTTAGGGGTAGGGTTTGGGTTAGGGTTAGGGTTAGGGTTAGGTTCAGTGTTAGGGTTAGGGTTAGGGTTAGGGTTAGGGTTAGGGTTTGGTTTAGGGTTAGGGTTAGAATTAGGGTTAGGGTTAGGGTTTGGGTTTGGGTTAGGCTTAGGGTTAGGGTTAGGGTTAGGATTTGGGTTTGGGTAAGGGTTAGGGTTAGGGTTAGGATTAGGGTTAGGGTTTGCCTGTGTTAGGGTTAGGGTTTGGGTTAGTGTTAGGGTTAGGGTTAGGGTTTGGGTTCGGGTAAGGTTAAGGGTTAAGGTTAGGGTTAGTGATAGATTTAGGGTTTGGTTAGGTTGGGGTCAGGATTATGGTTTTGGTTAGTGTTTGGGTTAGGTTTAGGGTTAGGGTTAGGATTAGGCTTGGATTAGATTTAGCTTTTGGGTTAGGGTTAGGGTTAGTTTTAGGGATTGGGTTAGGGTTAGGGTTATGGTTAGGGTTTGGGTTTTGATGAGGGTTAGGGTTAGGGTTAAAGTTAGGATTAGAATTTGGATTAGGCTTAGGTTTAGGGTTAGGGTTACACTTAGGGTTAGGGTTAGGGGTCGGTTTTCCTTTAGGGTTAGGGTTAGGTTTAGGTTCAGTTTTAGGGTTAGGGTTAGGGTTAGGGTTTGGTTTAGGGTTAGGGTTAGAATTAGGGTTAGGGTTAGGGTTAGGTTTAGGGTTACGGTTAGGATTTGGGTTTGGGTAAGGGTTAGGGTTAGGGTTAGGATTAGATTTAGGGTTTGGCTTTGGGTTTGGGTTAGGGTTATGGTTATGGTTAGGGTTTGGGTTTGGGTTAGGGTTAGGGTTAGGGTTAAAGTTATGGTTAGGGTTTGGGGTTAGGGTTAGGGTTAGTATTAGGTTTAGGCTTTGGATTAGCTTGTGGGCTTGCGTTAGGGTTTGGTTTAGGGTTAGGGTTACATTTAGGGTTAGGGTTAGGGTTTGGATTAGGGTTAGGGTTAGGGTTAGGGTTAGGGTTAGATTTAGGGTTAGGGTTTGGGTTAGGGTTAGGGTTACATTTAGGGTTACAGTTAGTGTTTGGGTTTGGGTTACGGTAAGAGTTAGGGTTAGGGTTAGGTTTAGGATTAGGGTTAGGTTTAGGGTTAGGGTTTGGGTTTGTGTTAGGGTTATGGTTAGGGTTTGGTTTAGGGTTAGTGTTAGGGTAAGTGTTAGGCTTTGGTGAGCGTGAGGGCTTGGGATAGGGTTTGGTTTAGGGTTAGGGTTACATTTAGGTTTAGGGTTAGGGTTAGGATTAGGGTTAGGTTTACGCTTAGGGTTAGTTTTCAGGGTTAGGGGTTAGGATTAGGGATATGGTTAGGGTTTGTGTTATGGTTAGGGTCAGGGTTAGGGTTAGTGTTAGGGTTAGGGTTAGGGTTTGCCTGTGTTAGGGTTAGGGTTTGGGTTTGGGTTAGGGTTAGTGTTAGGGTTAGGGTTTGGGTTAGGGTTAGGTTTAGGGTTAGCGTTTGGGTTATGGTTAGGGTAAGGGTTATGGTTAGGGTAAGGGTTATGGTTAGGGTTAGTGATAGATTTAGGGTTTGGGTTAGGTTGGGGTCAGGTTTATGGTTAGGGTTAGGGTTTGGGTTAGGGTTAGGGTTACGGTTTGAGTTTGGGTTAGGATTTGGGTTAGGGTTAGGGTTAGGGTTTGGGTTAAGTTTAGGGTTAGGGGTAGGTTTAGGGTTAGGATTTGAGTTTGGGTTAGGGTTTGGGTTAGGGTTAGGGTTACGGTTTGGGTTAAGGTTAGGGTTAGGGTTAGTGTTTGGGTTAGGGTTTGGGTGAGGGTTACATTTAG
>CM069543.1:59149318-59151818 GCA_035773235.1 Eospalax fontanierii | reverse complement strand
GGTTCGGGTTAGGGTTAGTGTTTGGTTTAGGGTTAGAGTTAGGTTTTGGGTTAGGGTTAGGGATTGGGTTAGGGTTAGGGTTATGGTTAGGGTTTGGGTTTTGATTAGGGTTAGGGTTTGGGTTAAAGTTAGGATTAGAGTTTGGATTAGGCTTAGGTTTAGGTTTAGGGTTACACTTAGGGTTAGGGTTAGGGGTAGGGTTTGGGTTAGGGTTAGGGTTAGGGTTAGGTTCAGTGTTAGGTTTAGGTTTAGGGTTAGGGTTAGGGTTAGGGTTTGGTTTAGGGTTAGGGTTAGAATTAGGGTTAGGGTTAGGGTTTGGGTTTGGGTTAGGCTTAGGGTTAGGGTTAGGGTTAGGTTTAGGGTTAGACTTTGGGTTTGGGTTAGGCTTACGGTTATGGTTAGGGTTTGGGTTTGGGTTAGGGTTAGGGTTAAAATTATGGTTAGGGTTTGGGGTTAGGGTTAGGGTTAGTGTTAGGGTTAGGCTTTGGATTAGCGTGCCGGCGTGCGTTAGGGTTTGGGTTAGGGTTAGGGTTATATTTAGGGTTAGGGTTAGGGTTAGGGTTTGGGTTAGGGTTAGGGTTAGTGTTAGGGTTCGGTTTAGTGTTAGGTTTTGGGTTAGGGTTAGGGTTACTGTTAGGTTTAGGTTTAGGGTTAGGGTTTCCATTAAGTTTAGAGTTTCGGTTAGGGTTAGTGTTTCATTTTGTGTTAGATTTAGGATTAGGGTTTGCGTTAGGGTTAGGGTTGTTGTTAGGGTTAGGATTAATGTTAGGTTTAGGATTCGGGTTAGGGTTAGTGTTTGGTTTAGGGTTAGGGTTAGAATTAGAGTTAGAGTTAGGGGTAGGGTTTGGGTTAGGGTTAGGGTTAGGGTTAAGTTCAGTGTTAGGGTTAGGGTTAGGGTTAGGGTTAGGGTTAGGGTTTGGTTTAGGGTTAGGGTTAGAATTAGGGTTAGGGTTAGGTTTTGGGTTTGGGTTAGGCTTAGGGTTAGCGTTAGGGTTAGGATTTGGGTTTGGGTAAGGGTTAGGGTTAGGGTTAGGATTAGGGTTAGGGTTTGCCTGTGTTAGGGTTAGGGTTTGGGTTAGTGTTAGGGTTAGGGTTAGGGTTTGGGTTCGGGTAAGGGTAAGGGTTATGGTTAGGGTTAGTGATAGATTTAGGGTTTGGTTAGGTTGGGGTCAGGATTATGGTTTTGGTTAGTGTTTGGGTTAGTTTTAGGGTTAGGGTTAGGATTAGGCTTGGGTTAGAGTTAGCTTTTGGGTTAGGGTTAGGGTTAGTTTTAGGGATTGGGTTAGGGTTAGGGTTATGGTTGGGTTTTGGGTTTTGATTAGGGTTAGGGTTAGGGTTAAAGTTAGGATTAGAGTTTGGATTAGGCTTAGGTTTAGGGTTAGGGTTACACTTAGGGTTAGGGTTAGGGGTAGGGTTTCGGTTAGGGTTAGGGTTAGGGTTAGGTTCAGTGTTAGGGTTAGGGTTAGGGTTAGGGTTAGGGTTTGGTTTAGGGTTAGGGTTAGAATTAGGGTTAGGGTTAGGGTTTGGGTTTGGGTTAGGGTTAGGTTTAGGGTTAGGGTTAGGATTTGGGTTTGGGTAATGGTTAGGGTTAGGGTTAGGATTAGATTTAGGGTTAGGCTTTGGGTTTGGGTTAGGGTTATGGTTATGGTTAGGGTTTGGGTTTGGGTTAGGGTTAGGGTTAGGTTTAAAGTTATGGTTAGGGTTTGGGGTTAGGGTTAGGGTTAGTATTAGGGTTAGGCTTTGGATTAGCGTGCGGGCTTGGGTTAGGGTTTGGGTTAGGGTTAGGGTTAGGTTTAGGGTTAGGGTTAGGGTTTGGGTTAAGGTTAGGGTTAGGTGTAGGGTTAGGGTTTGGGTTAAAGTTATGGTTAGGGTTTGGTTTAGGTTTAGGGTTAGGGTTAGTATTGGGCTTTGGGTTAGTGTGTGGGCTTGGGATAGGTTTGGGTTAGGGTTAGGGTTACATTTATGTTTATGGTTAGGGTTACGGTTAGAGTTAGTTTTCATTGTTAGGGGTTAGGAGTTACGATTAGGGTTAGCGTTAGGGTTTGGGCTATGGTTAGGGTTAGAGTTCGGGTTAGGGTTTGGGTTAGGGTTAGGGTTAGGGTTTGCCTGTGTTAGGGTTAGGGTTTGGGTTTGGGTTAGAATTAGTGTAACGGTTAGTGTTTGTTTTAGGGGTAAGCTTATGGTTAAAGTTATGGTTAGGGTTTGGTTTAGGGTTAGTGTTAGGGTTAGTGTTAGTCTTTGGTGACCGTGAGGGCTTGGGATAGGGTTTGGGTTAGGGTTAGGGTTACATTTAGGTTTAGGGTTAGGGTTAGGGTTAGGGTTAGGTTTAGGGCTAGGGTTACTTTTCAGGGTTAGGTGTTAGGAGTTAGGATTAGGGTTAGGGTTAGGGTTTGGGTTATGGTTAGGGTCATGGTTAGGTTTAGGGTTAGGGTTAGGATTTGCCTGTGTTAGGGTTAGGGTTTGGGTTTCGGTTAGGGTTAGTGTTAGGGTTAGGGTTTGG
>CM069543.1:59136818-59146818 GCA_035773235.1 Eospalax fontanierii | reverse complement strand
GGTTAGGATTAGGCTTGGGTTAGAGTTAGCTTTTGGGTTAGGGTTAGGGTTAGTTTTAGTGATTGGGTTAGCGTTAGTGTTATGGTTAGGGTTTGGGTTTTGATTAGGTTTAGGGTTAGGGTTAAAGTTAGGATTAGAGTTTGGATTAGGCTTAGGTTTAGGGTTAGGGTTACACTTAGGGTTAGGGTTAGGGGTAGGGTTTCGGTTAGGGTTAGGGTTAGGGTTAGGTTCAGTGTTAGGGTTAGGGTTAGGGTTAGGGTTAGGGTTTGGTTTAGGGTTAGGGTTAGAATTAGGGTTAGGGTTAGGGTTTGGGTTTGGGTTAGGGTTAGGTTTAGGGTTAGGGTTAGGATTTGGGTTTGGGTAAGGGTTAGGGTTAGGGTTAGGATTAGATTTAGGGTTAGGCTTTGGGTTTGGGTTAGGGTTATGGTTATGGTTAGGATTTGGGTTTGGGTTAGGGTTAGGGTTAGGGTTAAAGTTATGGTTAGGGTTTGGGGTTAGGGTTAGGGTTAGTATTAGGTTTAGGCTTTGGATAAGCTTGTGGGCTTGCGTTAGGGTTTGGTTTAGGGTTAGGGTTACATTTAGGGTTAGGGTTAGGGTTTGGATTAGGGTTAGGGTTAGGGTTAGGGTTAGGGTTAGGGTTAGATTTAGGGTTAGGTTTTGGATTAGGGTTAGGGTTACATTTAGGGTTACAGTTAGTGTTTGGGTTTGGGTTACGGTAAGAGTTAGGATTAGGGTTAGGTTTAGGATTAAGGTTAGGTTTAGGGTTAGGGTTTGGGTTTGTGTTAGGGTTATGGTTAGGGTTTGGTTTAGGGTTAGTGTTAGGGTAAGTGTTAGGCTTTGGTGAGCGTGAGGGCTTGGGATAGGGTTTGGTTTAGGGTTAGGGTTACATTTAGGTTTAGGGTTAGGTTTAGGATTAGGGTTAGGTTTACGCTTAGGGTTAGTTTTCAGGGTTAGGGGTTAGGATTAGGGTTATGGTTAGGGTTTGGGTTATGGTTAGGGTCAGGGTTAGCGTTAGGGTTAGGGTTAGGGTTTGCCTGTGTTAGGGTTAGGATTTGGGTTTGGGTTAGGTTTAGTGTTAGGGTTAGGGTTTGGGTTAGGGTTAGGTTTAGGGTTAGGGTTTGGGTTATGGTTAGGGTAAGGGTTATGGTTAGGGTTAGTGATAGATTTAGGATTTGGGTTAGGTTGGGGTCAGGGTTATGGTTAGGGTTAGGGTTTGGGTTAGGGTTAGGGTTAGGGTTAGGGTTAGGATTAGGTTTAGGGTTAGGGTTAGGGTTTGGGTTAAGGTTAGGGTTAGGTGTAGGGTTAGGGTTTGGGTTAAAGTTATGGTTAGGGTTTGGTTTAGGTTTAGGGTTAGGGTTAGTTTTGGGCTTTGGGTTAGTGTGTGGGCTTGGGATAGGTTTGGGTTAGGGTTAGGGTTACATTTATGTTTAGGGTTAGGGTTACGGTTAGGGTTAGTTTTCATTGTTAGGGGTTAGGAGTTAGGATTACGGTTAGCGTTAGGGTTTGGGCTATAGTTAGGGTTAGAGTTCGGGTTAGGGTTAGGGTTAGGGTTAGGGTTAGGGTTTGCCTGTGTTAGGGTTAGGGTTTGGGTTTGGGTTAGGGTTAGTGTTACGGTTAGTGTTTGGTTTAGGGTTAAGATTATGGTTAAATTTAAGGTTAGGGTTTGGTTTAGGGTTAGTGTTAGGGTTAGTGTTAGTCTTTGGTGACCGTGAGGGCTTGGGATAGGGTTTGGGTTAGGGTTAGGGTTACATTTAGGTTTAGGGTTAGGGTTAGGGTTAGGGTTAGGTTTAGGGCTAGGGTTAGTTTTCAGGGTTAGGTGTTAGGAGTTAGGATTAGGGTTAGGGTTAGGGTTAGGGTCAGGGTTAGGTTTAGGGTTAGGGTTAGGATTGGCCTGTGTTAGGGTTAGGGTTTGGGTTTCGGTTAGGGTTAGTGTTAGGGTTAGGGTTTGGGTTAGGGTTAGGTTTAGGGTTAGGGTTTGGGTTATGGTTAGGGTAAGGGTTATGGTTAGGGTTAGTGATAGATTTAGGTTTTGGGTTAGGTTGGGGTCAGGTTTATGGTTAGGGTTAGGGTTTGGGTTAGGGTTAGGGTTAGGGTTTGAGTTTGGGTTAGGATTTGGGTTAGGGTTAGGGTTAGGGTTTGGGTTAAGGTTAGGGTTAGGGTTAGAGTTAGGGGTTAGGGTTAGGGTTACGGTTAGGGTTAGGGTTAGGTTTAGGTTTTGGGTTTGGGTTAGGGTAAGGGTTATCGTTAGGGTTAGGTTTAGGGTTAGGGTTTGGGTTTGGATTTGGGTTAGGTTTAGGGTTAGGGTTTGGGTTTGGGTTAGGGTTAGAGTTAGGGATAGGGTTAGGGTTTGGGTTTGGTTTAGGGTTAGGGTTTGTGTTTGGGTTAGGGTTAGGGTTTGGGTTTAGGTTAGTTTTAGGGTTAGTGTTAGGTTTCGGGTTATGGTTAGGCTTTGGATTAGCGTGTGTGCTTGGGTTAGGTTTTGGGTTAGGGTTAGGGTTATATTTAGGGTTAGGGTTAGGGTTAGTGTTTGGGTTAGGGTTAGCGTTAGGGTTAGGGTTAGGGTTAGGGTTCGGTTTAGGGGTAGGTTGTGGATTAGAGTTAGGATTACTGTTAGGTTTAGGTTTAGGGTTAGGGTTTCCGTTACGTTTAGGTTTTCGGTTAGGGTTAGGTTTACATTTAGGGTTAGAGTTAGGATTAGGGTTTGCGTTAGGGTTAGGGTTATTGCTAGGGTTAGGATTAATGTTAGGTTTAGGGTTCGGGTTAGGGTTAGTGTTTGGTTTAGGGTTAGGGTTAGAATTAGGGTTAGAGTTAGGGTTTGGGTTTCTGTTAGGGTACGGGTTCGGGTTAGGGTTAAGTTTAGGGTTAGGGTTAGGGTTAGGGTTAGGGTTTGGGTTAGGGTTAGGGTTTGGGATCGGATAAGGGTAAGGGTTATGGTTAGGGTTAGTGACAGCTTTAGGGTTTGGTTAAGTTGGGGTCAGGATTACGGTTTTGGTTAGTGTTTGGGTTAGGTTTAGGGTTAGGGTTAGGATTAGGCTTGGGTTAGTGTTAGCTTTTGGGTTAGGGTTAGGGTTAGTTTTAGTGATTGGGTTCGGGTTAGTGTTATGGTTAGGGTTTGGGTTTTGATTAGGGTTAGTGTTAGCGTTAAAGTTAGGATTAGAGTTTGGATTAGGCTTAGGTTTAGGGTTAGGGTTACACTTAGGCTTAAGGTTAGGGGTAGGGTTTCGGTTAGGGTTAGGGTTAGGGTTAGGTTCAGTGTTAGGGTTAGGGTTAGGGTTACGGTTAGGGTTTGGTTTAGGGTTAGGGTTAGAATTAGGGTTAGGGTTAGGGTTTGGGTTTGGGTTAGGGTTAGGTTTAGGGTTAGGGTTAGGATTTGGGTTTGGGTAAGGGTTAGGGTTAGGGTTAGGATTAGATTTAGGGTTAGGCTTTGGGTTTGGGTTAGGGTTATGGTTATGGTTAGGGTTTGGGTTTGGGTTAGGGTTAGGGTTAGGGTTAAAGTTATGGTTAGGGTTTGGGGTTAGGGTTAGGGTTAGTATTAGGGTTAGGCTTTGGATTAGCTTGTGGGCTTGCGTTAGGGTTTGGTTTAGGGTTAGGGTTACATTTAGGGTTAGGGTTAGGTTTTGTATTAGGGTTGGGGTTAGGGTAAGGGTTAGGGTTAGATTTAGGGTTAGGGTTTGGGTTAGGGTTAGGGTTACATTTAGGGTTACAGTTAGTCTTTGGGTTTGGGTTACGGTAAGAGTTAGGGTTAGGGTTAGGTTTAGGATTAGGGTTAGGTTTAGGGTTAGGGTTTGTGTTTGTGTTAGGGTTATGGTTAGGGTTTGGTTTAGGGTTAGTGTTATGGTAAGTGTTAGGCTTTGGTGAGCATGAGGGCTTGGGATAGGGTTTGGTTTAGGGTTAGGGTTACATTTAGGGTTAGGGTTAGGGTTACGATTAGGGTTAGCTTTACGCTTAGGGTTAGTTTTCAGGGTTAGGGGTTAGGATTAGGGTTATGGTTAGGGTTTGGGTTATGGTTAGGGTCAGGGTTAGCGTTAGGGTTAGGGTTAGGGTTTGCCTGTGTTAGGGTTAGGGTTTGGGTTTGGGTTAGGGTTAGTGTTAGTGTTAGGGTTAGGGTTTGGGTTAAGGTTAGGTTTAAGGTTAGGGTTTGGGTTATGGTTAGGGTAAGGGTTATGGTTAGGGTTAGTGATAGATTTAGGGTTTGGGTTAGGTTGGGGTCAGGGTTATGGTTAGGGTTAGGGTTTGGGTTAGGGTTAGGGTTAGGGTTAGGATTAGGTTTAGGGTTAGGGTTAGGGTTTGGGTTAAGGTTAGGGTTAGGTGTAGGGTTAGGGTTTGGATTAAAGTTATGGTTAGGGTTTGGTTTAGGTTTAGGGTTAGGGTTAGTTTTGGGCTTTGGGTTAGTGTGTGGGCTTGGGATAGGTTTGGGTTAGGGTTAGGGTTACATTTATGTTTAGGGTTAGGGTTACAGTTAGGGTTAGTTTTCATTGTTAGGTGTTAGGAGTTAGGATTAGGTTTAGCGTTAGGGTTTGGGCTATGGTTAGGGTTAGAGTTCGGGTTAGGGTTAGGGTTAGGGTTAGGGTTTGCCTGTGTTAGGGTTAGGGTTTGGGTTTGGTTTAGGGTTAGTGTTACGGTTAGTGTTTGGTTTAGGGTTAAGGTTATGGTTAAAGTTAAGGTTAGGGTTTGGTTTAGGGTTAGTGTTAGGGTTAGTGTTAGTCTTTGGTGACCCTGAGGGCTTGGGATAGGTTTTGGGTTAGGGTTAGGGTTACATTTAGGTTTAGAGTTCGGGTTAGGGTTAGGGTTAGGTTTAGGGCTAGGGTTAGTTTTCAGGGTTAGGTGTTAGGAGTTAGGATTAGGGTTAGGGTTAGGGTTAGGGTCAGGGTTAGGTTTAGGGTTAGGGTTAGGATTGGCCTGTGTTAGGGTTAGGGTTTGGGTTTCGGTTAGGGTTAGTGTTAGGGTTAGGGTTTGGGTTAGGGTTAGGTTTAGGGTTAGGGTTTGGGTTATGGTTAGGGTAAGGGTTATGGTTAGGGTTAGTGATAGATTTAGGTTTTGGGTTAGGTTGGGGTCAGGTTTATGGTTAGGGTTAGGGTTTGGGTTAGGGTTAGGGTTAGGGTTTGAGTTTTGGTTAGGATTTGGGTTAGGGTTAGGGTTAGGGTTTGGGTTAAGGTTAGGGTTAGGGTTAGGGTTAGAGTTAGGGGTTAGGGTTAGGGTTAGGGTTAGGGTTAGGGTTATGGTTAGGGTTAGGTTTAGGTTTTGGGTTTGGGTTAGGGTAAGGGTTATGGTTAGGGTTCAGTTTCGGGTTAGGGTTTGGGTTTGGATTTGGGTTAGGTTTAGGGTTAGGGTTTGGGTTTGGGTTAGGGTTAGAGTTAGGGATAGGGTTAGATTTTGGGTTTTGTTTAGGGTTAGGGTTTGGGTTTGGGTTAGGGTTAGGGTTTGGGTTAAGGTTAGGTTTAGGGTTAGTGTTACGTTTCGGGTTATGGTTAGGCTTTGGATTAGCGTGTGTGCTTGGGTTAGGTGTTGGGTTAGGGTTACGGTTACATTTAGGGTTAGGGTTAGGGTTAGTGTTTGGGTTAGGGTTAGGGTTAGGGTTAGGGTTCGGTTTGGGGTTAGGTTGTGGATTAGAGTTAGGGTTACTGTTAGGTTTAGGTTTAGGGTTAGGGTTTCCATTAGGTTTAGGCTTTGGGTTAGGGTTAGGTTTATATTTAGGGTTAGAGTTAGGATTAGGGTCTGCGTTAGGGTTAGGGTTATTGCTAGGGTTAGGATTAATGTTTGGTTTAGGGTTCGGGTTAGGGTTAGTGTTTGGTTTAGGGTTAGGGTTAGAATTAGGGTTAGAGTTAGGGTTTGGGTATCTGTTAGGGTACGGGTTCGGGTTAGGGTTAAGTTTAGGGTTAGGTTTAGGGTTAGGGTTTGGGTTAGGGTTAGGGTTTGGGTTAGGTTTAGGGTTAGGGTTAGGATTTGGGTTTGGGTAAGGGTTAGGCTTAGGGTTAGGTTTAGGGTTAGGGATTGGCTGTGGTTTAGGGTTACGGTTATGGTTAAGGTATTGGTTTGTGTTAGGGTTACGGTTAGGGTTAAAGTTATGGTTAGGGTTGGGGTTAGGGTTAGGGTTTGGGTTAGGGTTTGGGTGAGGGTTACATTTAGGTTTAGGGTTAGGGTTTGGGTAAGTTTATGGTTAGGGTTAGTGTTAGGATTAGGGTTAGGTTTAGGTTTAGGGTTAGAGTTAAGTTTTGGGTTACGGTTAGGGTTATGGTTAGGGTTTGGGTTTGGGTTAGCGTAAGGGTTGGGGTTAAATTTAGGGTTAGGTTTTGTCTTAGCGTTAGGGTTTGGGTTTGGGTTAGAGTTAGGGTTAGGGTTAAAGTTATGGTTAGGGTTTGGTTTAGGGTTAGGGTTAGGTTTAGTGTTAGGCTTTGGGTTAGCGTGTGGGCTTGGGATAGTGTTTGGGTTAGGGTTAGGGTTACATTTATGTTTAGGGTTAGGGTTACGGTTAGGGTTAGTTTTCAGGGTTAGGGGTTATGAGTTAGGATTAGGGTTAGCGTTAGGGTTTGGGTTATGGTTAGGGTTAGAGTTAGGGTTAGGGTTAGGGTTAGGTTTAGGGTTTGCCTTTGTTAGGGTTAGGGTTTGGGTTAGTGTTAGAGTTAGGGTTAGGGTTTGGGTTCGGGTAAGGGTAAGGGTTATGGTTAGGGTTAGTGATAGATTTAGGGTTTGGTTAGGTTGGGGTCAGGATTATGGTTAGGGTTAGTGTTTGGGTTAGGTTTAGGGTTAGGGTTAGGATTAGGCTTAGGGTTAGAGTTAGCTTTTGGGTTAGGGTTAGGGTTAGGGATTGGGTTAGGGTTAGGGTTATGGTTAGGGTTTGGGTTTTGATTAGGGTTAGGGTTAGGGTTAAAGTTAGGATTAGAGTTTGGATTAGGCTTAGGTTTAGGTTTAGGGTTACACTTAGGGTTAGGGTTAGGGGTAGGGTTTGGGTTAGGGTTAGGGTTAGGGTTAGGTTCAGTGTTAGGTTTAGGGTTAGGGTTAGGGTTAGGGTTAGGGTTTGGTTTAGGGTTAGGGTTAGAATTAGGGTTAGGGTTAGGGTTTGGGTTTGGGTTAGGCTTACGGTTAGGGTTAGGGTTAGGTTTAGGGTTTGGCTTTGGGTTTGGGTTAGGCTTACGGTTATGGTTAGGGTTTGGGATTGGGTTAGGGTTAGGGTTAGGGTTAAAGTTATGCTTAGGGTTTCGGGTTAGGGTTAGGGTTAGTATTAGGGTTAGGCTTTGGATTAGCGTGCGGGCTTGGGTTAGGGTTTGGGTTAGGGTTAGGGTTACATTTAGGGTTAGGGTTAGGGTTAGGTTTTGGGTTAGGGTTAGGGTTAGTGTTAGGGTTCGGTTTAGGGTTAGGTTTTGCGTTAGTGTTAGGGATACTGTTAGATTTAGGTTTACGGTTAGGGTTTCCATTAGGTTTAGGGTTTGGGTTAGGGTTAGGGTTACATTTAGGGTTAGAGTTAGGATTAGGGTTTGCGTTAGGGTTAGGGTTTTTGTTAGGGTTACGATTAATGTTAGGTTTAGGGTTCGGGTTAGGGTTAGTGTTTGGTTTAGGGTTAGGGTTAGAATTAGGGTTAGAGTTAGGGGTAGGGTTTGGGTTAGGGTTAGGGTTAGGGTTAGGTTCAGTGTTAGGGTTAGGGTTATGGTTAGGGTTAGGTTTAGGGTTTGGTTTGGGGTTAGGGTTAGAATTAGGTTTAGGGTTAGGGTTTGGGTTTGGGTTAGGCTTAGGGTTAGGGTTAGGATTTGGGTTTGGGTAAGGGTTAGGGTTAGGGTTAGGATTAAGGTTTGGGTTCGGGTAAGGGTAAGGGTTATGGTTAGGATTAGTGATAGATTTAGGGTTTGGTTAGGTTGGGGTCAGGATTAGGGTTTTGGTTAGTGTTTGGGTTAGGTTTAGGGTTAGGGTTAGGATTAGGCTTAAGTTAGAGTTAGCTTTTGGGTTAGGGTTAGGGTTAGTTTTAGGGATTGGGTTAGGGTTAGGGTTATGGTTAGGGTTTGGGTTTTGATTAGGGTTAGGGTTAGGGTTAAAGTTAGGATTAGAGTTTGGATTAGGCTTAGGTTTAGGGTTAGGGTTACACTTAGGGTTAGGGTTAGGGGTAGGTTTTCGGTTAGCGTTAGGGTTAGGTTTAGGTTCAGTTTTAGGGTTAGGGTTAGGGTTAGGGTTAGGGTTTGGTTTAGGGTTAGGGTTAGAATTAGGGTTAGGGTTAGGGTTAGATTTAGGGTTAGGGTTAGGATTTGGGTTTGGGCAAGGGTTAGGTTTAGGGTTAGGATTAGATTTAGGTTTAGGCTTTGGGTTTGGGTTAGGGTTATGGTTATGGTTAGGGTTTGGGTTTGGGTTAGGGTTAGGGTTAGGGTTAAAGTTATGGTTAGGGTTTGGGGTTAGGGTTAGGGTTAGTATTAAGGTTAGGCTTTGGATTAGCTTGTGGGCTTGCGTTAGGGTTTGGTTTAGGGTTAGGGTTACATTTAGGGTTAGGGTTAGGGTTTGGATTAGGGTTAGTGTTAGGGTTAGAGTTAGGGTTAGAATTAGGGTTAGGGTTTGAGTTAGGGTTAGGGTTACATTTAGGGTTACAGTTAGTGTTTGGGTTTGGGTTACGGTAAGAGTAAGGTTTAGGGTTAGGTTTAGGATTAGGGTTAGGTTTAGGGTTAGGGTTTGGGTTTGTGTTAGGGTTATGGTTAGGGTTTGGTTTAGGGTTAGTGTTAGGGTAAGTGTTAGGCTTTGGTGAGCGTGACGGCTTGGGATAGGGATTGGTTTAGGGTTAGGGTTACATTTAGGTTTAGGGTTAGGGTTAGGATTAGGGTTAGGTTTACGCTTAGGGTTAGTTTTCAGGGTTAGGGGTTAGGATTAGGGTTATGGTTAGGGTTTGGGTTATGGTTAGGGTCAGGGTTAGGGTTAGTGTTAGGGTTAGGGTTAGGGTTTGCCTGTGTTAGGGTTAGGGTTTGGGTTTGGGTTAGGGTTAGTGTTAGGGTTAGGGTTTGGGTTAGGGTTAGGTTTAGGGTTAGGGTTTGGGTTATGGTTAGGGTAAGGGTTATGGTTAGGGTAAGGGTTATGGTTAGGGTTAGTGATAGATTTAGGGTTTGGGTTAGGTTGGGGTCAGGTTTATGGTTAGGGTTAGGGTTTGGGTTAGGGTTAGGGTTAGGGTTTGAGTTTGGGTTAGGTTTTGGTTAGGGTTAGGGTTAGGGTTTGGGTTAAGGTTAGGGTTAGGGGTAGGGTTAGGGTTAGGATTTGAGTTTGGGTTAGGGTTTGGGTTAGGGTTAGGGTTACGGTTTGGGTTAAGGTTAGGGTTAGGGTTAGTGTTTGGGTTAGGGTTTGGGTGAGGGTTACATTTAGGTTTATGGTTAGGGTTAGGGTTAGTGTTAGGATTAGGGTTAGGTTTAGGGTTAGGGTTAGGGTTAGGTTTTGGGTTAGGGTTAGGGTTAGAATTAGGGTTAGGTTTAGGTTTTGGGTTTGGGTTAGGGTAAGGGTTATGGTTAGGGTTAGGTTTAGGGTTAGGGTTTGGGTTTGGATTTGGTTAGGTTTAGGGTTAGGGTTTGGGTTTGGGTTAGGGTTAGAGTTAGGGATAGGGTTAGGGTTTGGGTTTGGTTTAGGGTTAGGGTTTGGGTTTGGGTTAGGGTTAGGGGTTGGGTTAAGGTTAGGTTTAGGGATAGTGTTAGGTTTCGGGTTATGGTTACGCTTTGGATTAGCGTGTGTGCTTGGGTTAGGTTTTGGGTTAGGGTTAGGGTTACATTTAGGGTTAGGGTTCGGGTTAGTGTTTGGGTTAGGGTTAGGGTTAGGGTTAGGGTTCGGTTTAAGGTTAGGTTTTGGATTAGAGTTAGGGTTACTGTTAGGTTTAGGTTTAGGGTTAGGGTTTCCATTAGGTTTAGGTTTTGGGTTAGGGTTAGGTTTATATTTAGGGTTAGAGTTAGGATTAGGGTTTGCGTTAGGGTTAGGGTTATTGCTAGGGTTAGGATTAATGTTAGGTTTAGGGTTCGGGTTAGGGTTAGTGTTTGGTTTAGGGTTAGGGTTA
>CM069543.1:59101818-59111818 GCA_035773235.1 Eospalax fontanierii | reverse complement strand
GTTAGGGTTTGGGTTTGGTTTAGGTTTAGGGTTTGGGTTTGGGTTAGGGTTAGGGTTTGGGTTAAGGTTAGGTTTAGGGTTAGTGTTAGGTTTCGGGTTATGGTTAGGCTTTGGATTAGCGTGTGTGCTTGGGTTAGGTTTTGGGTTAGGGTTAGGGTTACATTTAGGGTTAGGGTTAGGGTTAGTGTTTGGGTTAGGGTTAGGGTTAGGGTTAGGGTTCGGTTTAGGGTTAGGTTTTGGATTAGAGTTAGGGTTACGGTTAGGTTTAGGTTTAGGGTTAGGGTTTCCGTTAGGTTTAGGGTTTGGGTTAGGGTTAGGTTTGCATTTAGGGTTAGAGTTAGGATTAGGGTTTGCGTTAGGGTTAGGGTTATTGTTAGGGTTAGGATTAATGTTAGGTATAGGGTTCGGCTTAGGGTTAGTGTTTGGTTTAGGGTTAGGGTTAGAATTAGGGTTAGAATTAGGGTTTGGGTTTCTGTTAGGGTACGGGTTCGGGTTAGGGTTAGGTTTAGGGTTAGGGTTAGGGTTAGGGTTTGTGTTAGGGTTAGGGTTTGGGTTAGGGTTAGGGTTAGGGTTAGGTTTTGGGTTTGGGTAAAGGTTAGGCTTAGGGTTCGGTTTAGGGGTAGGGATTCGCTGTGGTTTAGGGTTACGGTTATGGTTAGGGTATTGGTTTGGTTTAGGGTTATGGTTAGGGTAAAAGTTATGGTTAGGGTTGGGGTTGTGGTTAGGGTTAGTGTTAGGCTTTGGGTTAGCGTGTGGGTTTGGAATAGGGTTTGGGTTAGGGTTAGGTTTACCGTTAGTGTTAGGGTTACAGTTAGGGTTAGGGTTAGGGTTAGGGTTAATGTTTGGGTTAGGGTTTGGGTGAGGGTTACATTTAGGTTTAGGTTTAGGGTTAGGGTTTGGTTAAGGTTATGGTTAGGGTTAGTGTTAGGATTAGGGTTAGGTTTAGGTTTAGAGTTAGGTTTTGATTTTGGGTTAGGGTTACGGTTAGGGTTAGAGTTAGGTTTTAGATTAGGGTTAGGGTTACGGTTAGGTTTAGGGTTAGGGTTATGGTTATGGTTAGGGTTAGGGTTTGGGTTAGGGTTTGGGAGATTGTTACATTTAGGTTTAGGGTTAGGGTTAGGGTTAGGGTGAGGTTTAGGGCTAGGGTTACTTTTCAGGTTTAGGTGTTAGGAATTAGGATTAGGGTTAGGGTTAGGGTTTGGGTTATGGTTAGGGTCAGGGTTAGGTTTAGGGTTAGGGTTAGGATTTGCCTGTGTTAGGGTTAGGGTTTGGGTTTCGGTTAGGGTTAGTGTTAGGGTTAGGGTTTGGGTTAGGGTTAGGTTTAGGGTTAGGGTTTGGGTTATGGTTAAGGTAAGGGTTATGGTTAGGTTTAGTGATAGATTTAGGTTTTGGGTTAGGTTGGGGTTAGGTTTATAGTTAGGGTTAGGGTTTGGGTTACGGTTAGGGTTAGGGTTTGAGTTTGGGTTAGGATTTGGGTTAGGGTTAGGGTTAGGGTTTGGGTTAAGTTTAGGGTTAGGGGTAGGGTTAGGGTTAGGATTTGAGTTCGGGTTAGGGTTTGGGTTAGGGTTAGGGTTACGGTTTGGGTTAAGGTTAGGGTTAGGGGTACGGTTAGGGTTTGGGTTAGGGTTAGGGTTAGGGTTAGTGTTTGGGTTACGGTTTGGGTGAGGGTTACATTTAGGTTTATGGTTAGGGTTAGGGTTTGGGTAAGGTTTTGGTTAGGGTTAGTGTTAGGATTAGGGTTAGGTTTAGGGTTAGGTTTAGGGTTAGGTTTTGGGTTAGGGTTAGGGTTAGAATTAGGGTTAGGTTTAGGTTTTGGGTTTGGGTTAGGGTAAGGGTTATGGTTAGGGTTAGGTTTAGGGTTAGGGTTTGGGTTTGGATTTGGGTTAGGTTTAGGGTTAGGGTTTGGGTTTGGGTTAGGGTTAGAGTTAGGGATAGGGTTAGGGTTTGGGTTTGGTTTAGGTTTAGGGTTTGGGTTTGGGTTAGGGTTAGGGTTTGAGTTAAGGTTAGGTTTAGGGTTAGTGTTAGGTTTCGGGTTATGGTTAGGCTTTGGATTAGCGTGTGTGCTTCGGTTAGGTTTTGGGTTAGGGTTAGGGTTACATTTAGGGTTAGGGTTAGGGTTAGTGTTTGGGTTAGGGTTAGGGTTAGGGTTAGGGTTCGGTTTAGGGTTAGGTTTTGGATTAGAGTTAGGGTTACTGTTAGGTTTAGGTTTAGGGTTAGGGTTTCCGTTAGGTTTAGGGTTTGGGTTAGGGTTAGGTTTGCATTTAGGGTTAGAGTTATTATTAGGGTTTGCGTTAGGGTTAGGGTTATTGTTAGGGTTAGGATTAATGTTAGGTATGGGTTCGGCTTAGGGTTAGTGTTTGGTTTAGGGTTAGGGTTAGAATTAGGGTTAGAATTAGGGTTTGGGTTTCTGTTAGGGTACGGGTTCGGGTTAGGGTTAGGTTTAGGGTTAGGGTTAGGGTTAGGGTTTGGGTTAGGGTTAGGGTTTGGGTTAGGGTTAGGGTTAGGGTTAGGATTTGGGTTTGGGTAAAGGTTAGGCTTAGGGTTAGGTTTAGGGTTAGGGATTCGCTGTGGTTTAGGGTTACGGTTATGGTTAGGGTATTGGTTTGGTTTAGGGTTATGGTTAGGGTAAAAGTTATGGTTAGGGTTGGGGTTGTGGTTAGGGTTAGTGTTAGGCTTTGTGTTAGCGTGTGGGTTTGGAATAGGGTTTGGGTTAGGGTTAGGTTTACCGTTAGTGTTACGGTTACAGTTAGGGTTAGGGTTAGGGTTAGGGTTAGTGTGTGGGTTAGGGTTTGGGTGAGGGTTACATTTAGGTTTAGGGTTAGGGTTAGGGTTTGGTTAAGGTTGTGGTTAGGGTTAGTGTTAGGATTAGGGTTAGGTTTAGGTTTAGAGTTAGGGTTTGGTTTTGGGTTAGGGTTACGGTTAGGGTTAGAGTTAGGTTTTAGATTAGGGTTAGGGTTACGGTTAGGTTTAGGGTTAGGGTTATGGTTATGGTTAGGGTTAGGGTTTGGGTTAGGGTTTGGGTGATTGTTACATTTAGGTTTAGGGTTAGGGTTAGGGTTTGGGTAAGTTTATGGTTAGGGTTAGTGTTAGGATTAGGGTTAGGTTTAGGTTTAGGGTTAGGGTTAAGTTTTGGGTTACGGTTAGGGTTATGGTTAGGGTTTGGATTTGGGTTAGCGTAAGGGTTAGGGTTAAATTTAGGGTTAGGTTTTTTCATAGGGATAGGGTATGGGTTTGGGTAAGAGTTAGGTTTAGGGTTAAAGTTATGGTTAGGTTTTGGTTTAGGGTTAGGGTTAGGGTTAGTGTTAGGCTTTGGGTTAGCGTGTGGGCTTGGGATAGGGTTTGGGTTAGGGTTAGGGTTACATTTATATTTAGGGTTAGGGTTACGGTTAGGGTTAGTTTTCAGGGTTAGGGGTTAGGAGTTAGGATTAGGGTTAGCGTTAGGGTTTGGGTTATGGTTAGGGTTAGAGTTAGGGTTAGGGTTAGGATTAGGTTTAGGGTTTGCCTGTGTTAACGTTAGGGTTTGGGATAGTGTTAGAGTTAGGGTTAAGATTTGGGTTCGGGTAAGGGTAAGGGTTATGGTTAGGGTTAGTGATAGATTTAGGGTTTGGTTAGGTTGGGGTCAGGATTATGGTTAGGGTTAGTGTTTGGGTTAGGTTTAGGGTTAGGGTTAGGAATAGGCTTAGGGTTAGAGTTAGCTTTTGGGTTAGGGTTAGGGTTAGGGATTGGGTTAGGGTTAGGGTTATGGTTAGGGTTTGGGTTTTGATTAGGGTTAGGGTTAGGGTTAAAGTTAGGATTAGAGTTTGGATTAGGATTAGGCTTACGGTTAGGCTTATACTTAGGGTTAGGGTTAGGGTTAGGGTTAGGGTTAGGGTTAGGGTTAAAGTTATGGTTACGGTTTGGTTTAGGGTTAGGGTTAGGGTTAGGGTTAGTGTTAGGCTTTGGGTTAGCGTGTGGGCTTGGGATAGGGTTTGGGTCAGGGTTAGTTTTACATTTATGTTTGGGGTTAGGGTTACGGTTAGGGTTAGTTTTCAGGGTTAGGGGTTAGGAGTTAGGATTAGGGTTAGCGTTAGAGTTTGGGTTATGGTTAGGGTTAGAGTTAGGGTTAGGGTTAGGGTTAGGTTTAGGGTTTGCCTGTGTTAGGGTTAGGGTTTGGGTTAGTGTTAGAGTTAGGGTTAGGGTTTGGGTTCGGGTAAGGGTAAGGGTTATGGTTAGGGTTAGTGATAGATTTAGGGTTTGGTTAGGTTGGGGTCAGGATTATGGTTAGGGTTAGGTTCAGTGTTAGGTTTAGGGTTAGGGTTAGGGTTAGGGTTAGGGTTTGGTTTAGGGTTAGGGTTAGAATTAGGGTTAGGGTTAGGGTTTGGGTTTGGGTTAGGCTTAGGGTTAGGGTTAGGGTTAGGTTTAGGTTTAGGCTTTGGTTTTGGGTTAGGCTTACGATTATGGTTAGGGTTTCGGTTTGGGTTAGGGTTAGGGTTAGGGTTAAAGTTATGCTTAGGGTTTGGGGTTAGGTTTAGGGTTAGTATTAGGGTTAGGCTTTGGATTAGCATGCGGGCTTGGGTTAGGGTTTGGGTTAGGGTTAGGGTTACATTTAGGGTTAGGGTTAGGGTTAGGATTTGGGTTAGGTTTAGGGTTAGTGTTAGGGTTCAGGTTTAGGGTTAGGTTTTGGGTTAGGGTTAGGGTTACTGTTAGGTTTAGGTTTAGGGTTAGGGTTTCCATTAGGTTTAGGATTTGGGTTAGGGTTAGGGTTACATTTAGGGTTAGAGATAGGATTAGGGTTTGCGATAGGGTTAGGGATATTGTTACGGTTAGAATTAATGTTAGGTTTAGGGTTCGGGTTAGGGTTAGTGTTTGGTTTAGGGTTAGGGTTAGAATTAGGGTTAGAGTTAGGGTTTGGGTTTAGGTTTCAGTAAGGGTTAGGGTTAGGGTTAGGTTTAGGGTTAGGGTTAGGGTTAGGGTTCTGGTTAGGGTTACGGTTTTGTTTAGGGTTAGGGTTAGGGTTAGGATTTGGGTTTCCGTAAGGGTTAGGGATAGGGTTAGGTTTAGGGTTAGGTTTTGGGTTACGGTTAGGGTTACTGTTAGGTTTAGGTTTAGGGTTAGGGTTTCCGTTATGTTTAGGGTTTGGGTTAGGGTTAGGGTTATTGTTAGGGTTAGGATTAATGTTAGGTTTAGGGTTCGGGTTAGGGTTAGTGTTTGGTTTAGTATTAGGGTTACAGTTAGGGTTTGGGTTTGGGGTATGGTACGGGTTCGGGTTAGGGTTAGGTTTAGGGTTAGGGTTAGGGTTTGGGTTAGGGTCAGGGTTACATTTAGGGTTACAGTTAGGGTTTGGGTTTCGGTTACGGTAAGAGTTAGGGTTAGGTTTAGGTTTAGGATTAGGGTTAGGTTTAGGGTTAGGGTTTGGGTTTTAGTTAGGGTTATGGTTAGGGTTTGGTTTAGGGTTAGGGTTAGGGTAAGTGTAGGCTTTAGTGAGCGTGAGGGCTTGGCATAGGGTTTAGTTTAGGGTTAGGTTTATATTTAGGTTTAGGGTTAGGTTAGGATTAGGGTTAGGTTTACGGTTAGGGTTAGTTTTCAGGGTTAGGGATTAGGAGTTAGGATTAGGGTTAGGGTTAGGGTTTGGGTTATGGTTAGGGTCAGGGTTAGGGTTAGGGTTAGGGTTAGGGTTAGGGTTTGCCTGTGTTAGGTTTAGGGTTTGGGTTTGGGTTAGGGTTAGTTTTAGGGTTAGAGTTTGGGTTAGGGTTAGGTTTAGGGTTAGGGTTTGGGTTATGGTTAGGGTAAGGGTTATGGTTAGGCTTAGTGATAGATTTAGGGTTTGGGTTAGGTTGGGGTCAGGGTTATGGTTAGGGTTAGGGTTTGGGTTAGGGTCAGGGTTAGGGTTAGGATTAGGGTTAGGGTTTGGGTTTGGGTTAGGATTTGGGTTAGGGTTAGGGTTAGGGTTTGGGTTAAGGTTAGGGTTAGGGGTAGGGTTAGGGTTTGGGTTAAAGTTATGGTTAGAGTTTGTTTAGGGTTAGGGTTAGGGTTAGGGTTAGTTTTAGGCTTTGGGTTAGTGTGTGGGCTTGGGATAGGGTTTGGGTTAGGGTTAGGGTTACAATTATATTTAGGGTTATAGTTACGGTTCGGGTTAGTTTTCAGGGTTAGGGGTTAGGAGTTAGGATTAGGTTTAGCGTTAGGGTTTGGGCTATGGTTAGGGTTATAGTTAGGGTTAGGGTTAGGGTTAGGGTTAGTGTTTGCCTGTGTTAGGGTTAGGGTTTGGTTTTGGGTTAGGGTTAGTGTTACGGTTAGTGTTTGGTTTAGGGTTCGGTTATGGTTAAAGTTATGGTTAGGGTTTGGTTTAGGGTTAGGGTTAGGGTTAGTGTTAGTCTTTGGTGAGCGTGAGGGCTTGGGATAGGGTTTGGGTTAGGGTTAGGGTTACATATAGGTTTAGGGATAGGGTTAGGGTTAGGGTAGGTTTAGGGTTAGTTTTAGTTTTCAGGGATAGGTGTTAGGAGTTAGGATTAGGGTTAGGGTTAGGGTTTGGGTTATGGATAGGGTCAGGTTTAGGGTTAGGGTTATGGTTGGGATTTTCCTGTGTTAGGGTTATGGTATGGATTTCGGTTAGGGTTAGTGTTAGGGTTAGGGTTTGGGTTAGGGTTAGGTTTAAGTTTAGGGTTTTGGTTATGGTTAGGGTAAGGGTTATGGTTAGGGTTAGTGATAGATTTAGGTTTTGGGTTAGATTGGGGTCAGGTTTACGGTTAGGGTTAGGGTTTGGGTTAGGGTTAGGGTTAGGGTTAGGATTAGGGTTAGGTTTGAGTTTGTGTTAGGGTTTGGGTTAGGGTTAGGGTTAGGGTTTGAGTTTGGGTTAGGGTTTAGGGATAGGGTTAGGAATAGGGTTAGGGTTAGGGTTAGGGTTAGAGTTAGGGTTAGAGTTAGAGTTTGAGTTTGGGTTAGGGTTTGGGTTAGGGTTAGGGTTTGGGTTTGGTTTCGGGTTAGGGTTTGGGTTTGGGTTAGGGTTAGGGTTTGGGTTAAGGTTAGGTTTAGGTTTAGTGTTAGGTTTTGGTTTACGGTTAGGTTTTGGATTAGCGTGTGTGCTTGGGTTAGGTTTTGGATTAGGGTTAGGGTTACATTTAGGGTTAGGGTTACGGTTAGGGTTTGGGTGAGGTTATGGTTAGGGTTAGTGTTAGGATTAGGGTTAGGTTTAGGTTTAGGGTTAGGGTTAGGTTTTGGGTTAGGGTTAGGGTTATGGTTAGGGTTTGTGTTTGGGTTAGCGTAAGGGTTAGGGTTAAATTTAGGGTTAGGGTTTGGCTTAGGGTTAGGGTTTGGGTTAGGGTTTGGGTTAGGGTTAGGGTTAGGGTTAGGGTTTGGGTTAAGGTTAGGTTTAGTGGTAGGGTTAGGGTATGGTTTAGGGTTAGGGTTAGGGTTAGTGTTTGGGTTAGGGTTTGGGTGAGGGTTACATTTAGGTTTATGGTTTGGGTTAGGGTTTGGGTAAGGTTAGGGTTAGGGTTAGGGTTAGGATTAGGGTTAGGTTTAGGGTTAGGGTTAGGGTTAGATTTTGGGTTAGGGTTAGGGTTAGAATCAGGGTTAGGTTTAGGTTTTGGGTTTGGGTTAGGGTAAGGGTTATGGTTAGGGTTAGGTTTAGGGTTAGGGTTTGGGTTTGGATTTGGGTTAGGTTTAGGGTTAGGGTTTGGGGTTGGGTTAGGGTTAGAGTTAGGGTTAGGTTTAGGGTTAGGGTTTGGGTTTGGTTTCGGGTTAGGGTTTGGGTTTGGGTTAGGGTTAGGGTTTGGGTTAAGGGTAGGTTTAGGTTTAGTGTTAGGTTTAGGTTTACGGTTAGGTTTTGGATTAGCGTGTGTGCTTGGGTTAGGTTTTGGATTAAGGTTAGGGTTACATTTAGGGTTAGGGTTACGGTTAGGGTTTGGGTAAGGTTATGGTTAGGGTTAGTGTTAGAATTAGGGTTAGGTTTAGGTTTAGGGTTAGGGTTAGATTTGGGGTTAGGGTTAGGGTTATGGTTAGGGTTTGGGTTTGGGTTAGCGTAAGGGTTTGGGTTAAATTTAGGGTTAGGGTTTGGCTTAGGGTTAGGGTTTGGGTTTGGGGTAGAGTTAGGGTTAGGGTTAAAGTTATGGTTAGGGTTTGGTTTAGGGTTAGGGTTAGGGTTAGTGTTAGGCTTTGGGTTAGCGTGTGGGCTTGGGATAGGGTTTGGGTTAGGGTTAGGGTTACATTTATGTTTAGGGTTAGGGTTACGGTTAGGGTTAGTTTTCAGGGTTAGGGGTTAGGAGTTAGGATTATTGTTAGCGTTAGGGTTTGGGTTATGGTTAGGGTTAGTGTTAGGGTTAGGGTTAGGTTTAGGGTTTGCCTGTGTGAAGGTTAGGGTTTGGGTTAGGGTTAGGGTTAGGGTTTGGGTTAGGGTAATGGTAAGGGTTATGGTTAGGTTAGTGATAGATTTAGCGTTTGGTTATGTTGGGGTGAGGATTATGGTTAGGGTTAGTGTTTGGGTTAGGTTTAGGGTTAGGATTAGGATTAGGCTTGGGTTAGAGTTAGCTTTTGGGTTAGGGTTAGGGTTAGTTTTAGGGATTGGGTTAGGGTTAGGGTTATGGTTAGGGTTTGGGTTTTGATTAGGGTTAGGGTTAGGGTTAAAGTTAGGATTAGAGTTTGGATTAGACTTAGGTTTAGGGTTAGGGTTACACTTAGGGTTAGGGTTAGGGGTAGGGTTTCGGTTAGTGTTAGGGTTAGGGATAGGTTCAGTGTTAGGGTTAGGGTTAGGGTTAGGGTTTGGTTTAGGATTAGGGTTAAAATTAGGGTTAGGGTTAGGGTTTGTGTTTGGGTTAGGGTTAGGTTTAGGGTTAGGGTTATGGTTAAAGTTATGGTTATGGTTTGGTTTAGGGTTAGGGTTAGGGTTAGTGTTAGTCTTTGGTGAGCGTGAGGGCTTGGGATAGATTTGGGTTAGGGTTAGGTTTAGGGTTAGGTTTAGTTTTCAGGGTTAGGTGTTAGGAGTTACGATTAGGGTTAGGGTTAGGGTTTGGGTTATGGTTAGGGTCAGGGTTAGGGTTAGGGTTAGGGTTGGGATTTGCCTGTGTTAGTGTTAGGGTTTGGGTTTCGGTTAGGTTTAGTGTTAGGGTTAGGGTTTGGGTTAGGGTTAGGTTTAGGTTTAGGGTTTGGGTTATGGTTGGGGTAAGGGTTATGGTTAGGGTTAGTGATAGATTTAGGTTTTGGGTTAGGTTGGGGTCAGGTTTACGGTTAGGGTTAGGGTTTGGGTTAGGGTTGGTTTAGGGTTAGGATTAGGGTTAGGGTTTGAGTTTGTGTTAGGGTTAGGGTTAGAGTTTGAGTTTGGGTTAGGGTTTGGGTTAGGGTTAGGGTTAGGGTTTGGGTTAAGGTTAGGGTTAGGGGTAGGGTTAGGGTTAGGGTTTGAGTTTGGGTTAGGGGTAGGGTTAGGGTTTGGTTTAGGGTTAGATTTAGGGTTAGTGTTTGGGTTAGGGTTTAGGTGAGGGTTACATTTAGGTTTATGGTTAGGGTTAGGGTTTGGGTAAGGTTAGGGTTAGGGTTAGGATTAGGGTTAGGTTTAGGGTTAGGGTTAGGGTTAGATTTTGGGTTAGGGTTAGGGTTAGAATTAGGGTTAGGTTTCGGTTTTGGGTTTGGGTCAGGGTAAGGGTTATGGATAGGGTTAGGTTTAGGGTTAGGGTTTGGGTTTGGGTTAGGGTTAGAGTTAGGATTAGGGTTAGGGTTTGGGTTTGGTTTAGGGTTAGGATTTGGGTTTGGGTTAGGGTTAGGGTTTGGGTTAAGGTTAGGTTTAGGGTTAGTGTTAGGTTTAGTGTTAAGGTTAGGCTTTGGATTAGCGTGTGTGCTTGGGTTAGGTTTTGGGTTAGGTAAGGGTTACATTTAGGGTTAGGGTTAGGGTTAGGGTTTGGGTTAAGGTTAGGGTCAGGGTTAGGGTTCGGTTTAGGGTTAGGTTTTGGGTTATGGTTAGGGTTACTGTTAGGTTTAGGTTTAGGGTTAGGGTTTCCGTTAGGTTTAGGGTTTGGGTTAGGGTTAGGGTTACATT
>CM069543.1:59054318-59096818 GCA_035773235.1 Eospalax fontanierii | reverse complement strand
GTAAGGGTTATGGTTAGGGTTAGGTTTAGGGTTAGGGTTTGGGTTTGGATTTGGGTTAGGTTTAGGGTTAGGGTTTGGGGTTGGGTTAGGGTTAGAGTTAGGGTTAGGTTTAGGGTTAGGGTTTGGGTTTGGTTTCGGGTTAGGGTTTGGGTTTGGGTTAGGGTTAGGGTTTGGGTTAAGGGTAGGTTTAGGTTTAGTGTTAGGTTTAGGTTTACGGTTAGGTTTTGGATTAGCGTGTGTGCTTGGGTTAGGTTTTGGATTAAGGTTAGGGTTACATTTTGGGTTAGGGTTACGGTTAGGGTTTGGGTAAGGTTATGGTTAGGGTTAGTGTTAGAATTAGGGTTAGGTTTAGGATTAGGGTTAGGGTTAGATTTGGGGTTAGGGTTAGGGTTATGGTTAGGGTTTGGGTTTGGGTTACCCTAAGGGTTTGGGCTAAATCTAGGGTTAGGGTTTGCCTTAGCCTTAGCGCTTGGGTTTGGGTTAGAGTTAGGGTTAGGGTTAACGTTATGGTTAGGGCTTGGTTTAGGATTAGGGTTAGCGTTAGTGTTAGGCTTTGGGTTAGCGTGTGGGCTTGGGATAGGGTTTGGGTTAGGGTTAGGGTTACATTTATGTTTAGGGTTAGGGTTACGGTTAGGGTTAGTTTTAAGGGTTAGGGGTTAGGAGTTAGGATTATTGTTAGCGTTAGGGTTTGGGTTATGGTTAGGGTTAGTGTTAGGGTTAGGGTTAGGTTTAGGGTTTGCCTGTGTGAAGGTTAGGGTTTGGGTTAGGGTTAGGGTTAGGGTTTGGGTTAGGGTAATGGTAAGGGTTATGGTTAGGTTAGTGATAGATTTAGCGTTTGGTTATGTTGGGGTGAGGATTATGGTTAGGGTTAGTGTTTGGGTTAGGTTTAGGGTTAGGATTAGGATTAGGCTTGGGTTAGAGTTAGCTTTTGGGTTAGGGTTAGGGTTAGTTTTAGGGATTGGGTTAGGGTTAGGGTTATGGTTAGGGTTTGGGTTTTGATTAGGGTTAGGGTTAGGGTTAAAGTTAGGATTAGAGTTTGGATTAGACTTAGGTTTAGGGTTAGGGTTACACTTAGGGTTAGGGTTAGGGGTAGGGTTTCGGTTAGTGTTAGGGTTAGGGATAGGTTCAGTGTTAGGGTTAGGGTTAGGGTTAGGGTTTGGTTTAGGATTAGGGTTAAAATTAGGGTTAGGGTTAGGGTTTGTGTTTGGGTTAGGGTTAGGTTTAGGGTTAGGGTTATGGTTAAAGTTATGGTTATGGTTTGGTTTAGGGTTAGGGTTAGGGTTAGTGTTAGTCTTTGGTGAGCGTGAGGGCTTGGGATAGATTTGGGTTAGGGTTAGGTTTAGGGTTAGGTTTAGTTTTCAGGGTTAGGTGTTAGGAGTTACGATTAGGGTTAGGGTTAGGGTTTGGGTTATGGTTAGGGTCAGGGTTAGGGTTAGGGTTAGGGTTGGGATTTGCCTGTGTTAGGGTTAGGGTTTGGGTTTCGGTTAGGTTTAGTGTTAGGGTTAGGGTTTGGGTTAGGGTTAGGTTTAGGTTTAGGGTTTGGGTTATGGTTGGGGTAAGGGTTATGGTTAGGGTTAGTGATAGATTTAGGTTTTGGGTTAGGTTGGGGTCAGGTTTACGGTTAGGGTTAGGGTTTGGGTTAGGGTTGGTTTAGGGTTAGGATTAGGGTTAGGGTTTGAGTTTGTGTTAGGGTTAGGGTTAGAGTTTGAGTTTGGGTTAGGGTTTGGGTTAGGGTTAGGGTTAGGGTTTGGGTTAAGGTTAGGGTTGGGGGTAGGGTTAGGGTTAGGGTTTGAGTTTGGGTTAGGGGTAGGGTTAGGGTTTGGTTTAGGGTTAGATTTAGGGTTAGTGTTTGGGTTAGGGTTTAGGTGAGGGTTACATTTAGGTTTATGGTTAGGGTTAGGGTTTGGGTAAGGTTAGGGTTAGGGTTAGGATTAGGGTTAGGTTTAGGGTTAGGGTTAGGGTTAGATTTTGGGTTAGGGTTAGGGTTAGAATTAGGGTTAGGTTTCGGTTTTGGGTTTGGGTCAGGGTAAGGGTTATGGATAGGGTTAGGTTTAGGGTTAGGGTTTGGGTTTGGGTTAGGGTTAGAGTTAGGATTAGGGTTAGGGTTTGGGTTTGGTTTAGGGTTAGGATTTGGGTTTGGGTTAGGGTTAGGGTTTGGGTTAAGGTTAGGTTTAGGGTTAGTGTTAGGTTTAGTGTTAAGGTTAGGCTTTGGATTAGCGTGTGTGCTTGGGTTAGGTTTTGGGTTAGGGTAAGGGTTACATTTAGGGTTAGGGTTAGGGTTAGGGTTTGGGTTAAGGTTAGGGTCAGGGTTAGGGTTCGGTTTAGGGTTAGGTTTTGGGTTATGGTTAGGGTTACTGTTAGGTTTAGGTTTAGGGTTAGGGTTTCCGTTAGGTTTAGGGTTTGGGTTAGGGTTAGGGTTACATTTAGGGTTACAGTTAGGATTAGGGTTTGCGTTAGGGTTAGGGTTATTGTTAGGGTTAGGATTAATGTTAGGTTGAGGGTTCGGGTTAGGGTTAGTGTTTGGTTTAGGATTAGGGTTAGAGTTAGGGTTTGGGTTTGAGTTAGGGTACGGGTTCGGGTTAGGGTTAGGTTTAGGGTTAGGGTTAGGGTTAGGGTTAGGGTTAGGGTTTGGGTTTGGGTTAGGGTTAGGTTTTGGGTTAGGGTTAGAGTTAGGGTTAGGAATTGGGTTTGGGTAAGGCTTAGGGTTAGGGTTAGGTTTAGGGTTAGGGATTGGGTGTGGTTTAGGGTTACAGTTATGGTTAGGGTTTTGGTTTGGGTTAGGGTTACTGTTACGTTTAAAGTTATGGTTAGGGTTGGGGTTAGGGTTAGGGTTAGTGTTAGGCTTTGGGTTAGCGTGTGGGCTTTGAATAGGGTTTGGGTTAGGGTTTGGGTGAGGGTTACATTTAGGTTTAGGGTTAGGGTTAGGGTTTGGGTAAGTTTATGGTTAGGGTTAGTGTTAGGATTAGGGTTAGGTTTAGGTTTAGGGTTAGGGTTAAGTTTTGGGTTACGGTTAGGGTTATGGTTAGGGTTTGGGTTTGGGTTAGCGTAAGGGTTAGGATTAAATTTAGGGTTAGGGTTTGTCTTAGGGTTAGGGTTTGGGTTTGGGTTTGGGTTAGGGTTAGGGTTAGGGTTAGGGTTTGGGTTAAGGTTAGGTTTAGTGGTAGGGTTAGGGTATGGTTTAGGGTTAGGGTTAGGGTTAGTGTTTGGGTTAGGGTTTGGGTGAGGGTTACATTTAGGTTTATGGTTTGGGTTAGGGTTTGGGTAAGGTTAGGGTTAGGGTTAGGGTTAGGATTAGGGTTAGGTTTAGGGTTAGGGTTAGGGTTAGATTTTGGGTTAGGGTTAGGGTTAGAATCAGGGTTAGGTTTAGGTTTTGGGTTTGGGTTAGGGTAAGGGTTATGGTTAGGGTTAGGTTTAGGGTTAGGGTTTGGGTTTGGATTTGGGTTAGGTTTAGGGTTAGGGTTTGGGGTTGGGTTAGGGTTAGAGTTAGGGTTAGGTTTAGGGTTAGGGTTTGGGTTTGGTTTCGGGTTAGGGTTTGGGTTTGGGTTAGGGTTAGGGTTTGGGTTAAGGTTAGGTTTAGGTTTAGTGTTAGGTTTAGGTTTACGGTTAGGTTTTGGATTAGCGTGTGTGCTTGGGTTAGGTTTTGGATTAGGGTTAGGGTTACATTTAGGGTTAGGGTTACGGTTAGGGTTTGGGTAAGGTTATGGTTAGGGTTAGTGTTAGAATTAGGGTTAGGTTTAGGTTTAGGGTTAGGGTTAGATTTGGGGTTAGGGTTAGGGTTATGGTTAGGGTTTGGGTTTGGGTTAGCGTAAGGGTTTGGGTTAAATTTAGGGTTAGGGTTTGGCTTAGGGTTAGGGTTTGGGTTTGGGTTAGAGTTAGGGTTAGGGTTAAAGTTATGGTTAGGGTTTGGTTTAGGGTTAGGGTTAGGGTTAGTGTTAGGCTTTGGGTTAGCGTGTGGGCTTGGGATAGGGTTTGGGTTAGGGTTAGGGTTACATTTATGTTTAGGGTTAGGGTTACGGTTAGGGTTAGTTTTCAGGGTTAGGGGTTAGGAGTTAGGATTATTGTTAGCGTTAGGGTTTGAGTTATGGTTAGGGTTAGTGTTAGGGTTAGGGTTAGGTTTAGGGTTTGCCTGTGTGAAGGTTAGGGTTTGGGTTAGGGTTAGGGTTAGGGTTTGGGTTAGGGTAATGGTAAGGGTTATGGTTAGGTTAGTGATAGATTTAGCGTTTGGTTATGTTGGGGTGAGGATTATGGTTAGGGTTAGTGTTTGGGTTAGGTTTAGGGTTAGGATTAGGATTAGGCTTGGGTTAGAGTTAGCTTTTGGGTTAGGGTTAGGGTTAGTTTTAGGGATTGGGTTAGGGTTAGGGTTATGGTTAGGGTTTGGGTTTTGATTAGGGTTAGGGTTAGGGTTAAAGTTAGGATTAGAGTTTGGATTAGACTTAGGTTTAGGGTTAGGGTTACACTTAGGGTTAGGGTTAGGGGTAGGGTTTCGGTTAGTGTTAGGGTTAGGGATAGGTTCAGTGTTAGGGTTAGGGTTAGGGTTAGGGTTTGGTTTAGGGTTAGGGTTAAAATTAGGGTTAGGGTTAGGGTTTGTGTTTGGGTTAGGGTTAGGTTTAGGGTTAGGGTTATGGTTAAAGTTATGGTTATGGTTTGGTTTAGGGTTAGGGTTAGGGTTAGTGTTAGTCTTTGGTGAGCGTGAGGGCTTGGGATAGATTTGGGTTAGGGTTAGGTTTAGGGTTAGGTTTAGTTTTCAGGGTTAGGTGTTAGGAGTTACGATTAGGGTTAGGGTTAGGGTTTGGGTTATGGTTAGGGTCAGGGTTAGGGTTAGGGTTAGGGTTGGGATTTGCCTGTGTTAGGGTTAGGGTTTGGGTTTCGGTTAGGTTTAGTGTTGGGGTTAGGGTTTGGGTTAGGGTTAGGTTTAGGTTTAGGGTTTGGGTTATGGTTGGGGTAAGGGTTATGGTTAGGGTTAGTGATAGATTTAGGTTTTGGGTTAGGTTGGGGTCAGGTTTACGGTTAGGGTTAGGGTTTGGGTTAGGGTTGGTTTAGGGTTAGGATTAGGGTTAGGGTTTGAGTTTGTGTTAGGGTTAGGGTTAGAGTTTGAGTTTGGGTTAGGGTTTGGGTTAGGGTTAGGGTTAGGGTTTGGGTTAAGGTTAGGGTTAGGGGTAGGGTTAGGGTTAGGGTTTGAGTTTGGGTTAGGGGTAGGGTTAGGGTTTGGTTTAGGGTTAGATTTAGGGTTAGTGTTTGGGTTAGGGTTTAGGTGAGGGTTACATTTAGGTTTATGGTTAGGGTTAGGGTTTGGGTAAGGTTAGGGTTAGGGTTAGGATTAGGGTTAGGTTTAGGGTTAGGGTTAGGGTTAGATTTTGGGTTAGGGTTAGGGTTAGAATTAGGGTTAGGTTTCGGTTTTGGGTTTGGGTCAGGGTAAGGGTTATGGATAGGGTTAGGTTTAGGGTTAGGGTTTGGGTTTGGGTTAGGGTTAGAGTTAGGATTAGGGTTAGGGTTTGGGTTTGGTTTAGGGTTAGGATTTGGGTTTGGGTTAGGGTTAGGGTTTGGGTTAAGGTTAGGTTTAGGGTTAGTGTTAGGTTTAGTGTTAAGGTTAGGCTTTGGATTAGCGTGTGTGCTTGGGTTAGGTTTTGGGTTAGGGTAAGGGTTACATTTAGGGTTAGGGTTAGGGTTAGGGTTTGGGTTAAGGTTAGGGTCAGGGCTAGGGTTCGGTTTAGGGTTAGGTTTTGGGTTATGGTTAGGGTTACTGTTAGGTTTAGGTTTAGGGTTAGGGTTTCCGTTAGGTTTAGGGTTTGGGTCAGGGTTAGGGTTACTTTTAGGGTTACAGTTAGGATTAGGGTTTGCGTTAGGGTTAGGGTTATTGTTAGGGTTAGGATTAATGTTAGGTTGAGGGTTCGGGTTAGGGTTAGTGTTTGGTTTAGGATTAGGGTTAGAGTTAGGGTTTGGGTTTGAGTTAGGGTACGGGTTCGGGTTAGGGTTAGGTTTAGGGTTAGGGTTAGGGTTAGGGTTAGGGTTAGGGTTTGGGTTTGGGTTAGGGTTAGGTTTTGGGTTAGGGTTAGAGTTAGGGTTAGGAATTGGGTTTGGGTAAGGCTTAGGGTTAGGGTTAGGTTTAGGGTTAGGGATTGGGTGTGGTTTAGGGTTACAGTTATGGTTAGGGTTTTGGTTTGGGTTAGGGTTACTGATACGTTTAAAGTTATGGTTAGGGTTGGGGTTGGGGTTGGGGTTAGTGTTAGGCTTTGGGTTAGCGTGTGGGCTTTGAATAGGGTTTGGGTTAGGGTTTGGGTGAGGGTTACATTTAGGTTTAGGGTTAGGGTTAGGGTTTGGGTAAGTTTATGGTTAGGGTTAGTGTTAGGATTAGGGTTAGGTTTAGGTTTAGGGTTAGGGTTAAGTTTTGGGTTACGGTTAGGGTTATGGTTAGGGTTTGGGTTTGGGTTAGCGTAAGGGTTAGGATTAAATTTAGGGTTAGGGTTTGTCTTAGGGTTAGGGTTTGGGTTTGGGTTAGAGTTAGGGTTAGGGTTAAAGTTATGGTTAGGGTTTGGTTTACGGTTAGGGTTAGGGTTAGTGTTAGGCTTTGGGTTAGCGTTTGGGCTTGGGATAGGGTTTGGGTTAGGGTTAGGGTTACATTTATGTTTAGGGTTAGGGTTACGGTTAGGGTTAGTTTTCAGGGTTAGGGGTTAGGAGTTAGGATTAGGGTTAGCGTTAGGGTTTGGGTTATGGTTAGGGTTATTGTTAGGATTAAGGTTAGGGTTAGGTTTAGGGTTTGCCTGTGTTAGGGTTAGGGTTTGGGTTAGGGTTAGGGTTAGGGTTGGGTTAGAGTAATGGTAAAGGTTATGGTTAGGGTTAGTGATAGATTTAGGGTTTGGTTAGGTTGGGGTCAGGATTATGGTTAGGGTTAGTGTTTGGGTTAGGTTTAGGGTTAGGGTTAGGATTAGGCTTAGGGTTAGAGTTAGCTTTTGGGATAGGGTTAGGGTTAGGGATTGGGTTAGGGTTAGGGTTATGGTTAGGGTTTGGGTTTTGATTAGGGTTAGGGTTAGGGTTAAAGTTAGGATTAGAGTTTGGATTAGGCTTAGGTTTAGGTTTAGGGTTACACTTAGGGTTAGGGTTAGGGGTAGGGTTTGGGTTAGGGTTAGGGTTAGGGTTAGGTTCAGTGTTAGGTTTAAGGTTAGGGTTAGGGTTAGGGTTAGGGTTTGGTTTAGGGTTAGAGTTAGAATTAGGGTTAGGGTTAGGGTTTGGGTTTGGGTTAGGTTTAGGGTTAGGGTTAGGGTTAGGATTTGGGTTTGGGTAAGGGTTAGGGTTAGGGTAAGGATTAGGTTTAGGGTTAGGCTTTGGGTTTGGGTTAGGCTTACGGTTATGGTTAGGGTTTGTTTTTGGGTTAGGGTTAGGGTTAGGGTTAAAGTTATGGTTAGTGTTTGGGGTTAGGGTTAGGATTAGTATTAGGGTTAGGCTTTGGATTAGCGTGCTGGCTTGGGTTAGGGTTTGGGTTAGGGTTAGGGTTACATTTTGGGTTAGGGTTAGGGTTAGGGTTTGGGTTAGGGTTAGGTTTAGTGTTAGGGTTCGGTTTAGGGTTAGGTTTTGGGTTAGGGTTAGGGTTACTGTTAGGTTTAGGTTTAGTGTTAGGGTTTCCATTAGGTTTAGGGTTTGGGTTAGGGTTAGGGTTACATTTAGGGTTAGAGTTAGGATTAGGGTTTGCGTTAGGGTTAGGGTTATTGTTAGGGTTAGAATTAATGTTAGGTTTAGGGTTCGGGTTAGGGTTAGTGTTTGGTTTAGGGTTAGGGTTAGAATTAGGGTTAGAGTTAGGGTTTGGGTTTGGGTTTCGGTAAGGGTTAGGGTTAGGGTTAGGTTTAGGGTTAGGGTTAGGGTTAGGGTTCTGGTTAGGGTTAGGGTTTTGTTTAGGGTTAGGTTTAGGGTTAGGATTTGGGTTTCGGTAAGGGTTAGGGTTAGGGTTAGTTTTAGGGTTAGGTATTGGGTGTGGTTTAGGGTTACGGTTATGGTTAGGGTTTTGGTTTGGGTTATGGTTAAGGTTAGGGTTAAAGTTATGGTTAGGGTTGGGGTTAGGGTTAGGGTTAGTGTTAGGCTTTGGGTTAGCGTGTGGGCTTTTAATAGGGTTTCGGTTAGGGTTAGTTTTACCGTTAGTGTTAGGGTTACGGTTAGGGTTAGAGTTAGGTTTTAGATTAGGGTTAGGGTTAGGGTTAGGGTTAGGGTTAGGGTTAGTGTTTGGGTTAGGGTTTGGGTGAGGGTTACATTTACGTTTAGGGTTAGGGTTAGGGTTTGGTTAAGGTCATGGTTAGGGTTAGTGTTAGGATTAGGGTTAGGTTTAGGTTTAGGGTTAGGGTTAGGTTTTGGCTTAGGGTTACGGTTAGGGTTAGAGTTAGGTTTTAGATTAGGGTTAGGGTTAGGGTTAGAGTTAGGGTTAGGGTTATGGTTAGGGTTAGGGTTAGGGTTTGGGTTAGGGTTTGGGTGAGGGTTACATTTAGGTTTAGGTTTAGGGTTAGGGTTTGGGTAAGTTTATGGTTAGGGTTAGTGTTAGAATTAGGGTTAGGTTTAGGTTTAGGGTTAGGGTTAAGTTTTGGGTTACGGTTAGGGTTATGGTTAGGGTTTGGGTTTGTGTTAGCGTAAGGGTTAGGATTAACTTTAGGGTTAGGGTTTGTCTTAGGGTTAGGGTTTGGGTTTGGGTTAGAGTTAGGGTTAGGGTTAAAGTTATGGTTAGGGTTTGGTTTAGGGTTTGGGTTAGGGTTAGTGTTAGGCTTTGGGTTAGCGTGTGGGCTTGGGATAGGGTTTGGGTTAGGGTTAGGGTTACATTTATGTTTAGGGTTAGGGTTACGGTTAGGGTTAGTTTTCAGGGTTAGGGGTTAGGAGTTAGGATTAGGGTTAGCGTTAGGGTTTGGGTTATGGTTAGGGTTAGTGTTAGGATTAGGGTTAGGGTTAGGTTTAGTGTTTGCCTGTGTTAGGGTTAGGGTTTTTAGTTAGGGTTAGGGTTAGGGTTTGGGTTAGGGTAATGGTAAAGGTTATGGTTAGGGTTAGTTATAGATTTAGGGTTTGGTTAGGTTGGGGTCAGGATTATGGTTAGGGTTAGTGTTTGGGTTAGGTTTAGGGTTAGGGTTAGGATTAGGCTTAGGGTTAGAGTTAGCTTTTGGGATAGGGTTAGGGTTAGGGATTGGGTTAGGGTTAGGGTTATGGTTAGGGTTTGGGTTTTGATTAGGGTTAGGGTTAGGGTTAAAGTTAGGATTACAGTTTGGATTAGGCTTAGGTTTAGGTTTAGGGTTACACTTAGGGTTAGGGTTAGGGGTAGGGTTAGGGTTAGGGTTAGGGTTAGTGTTTGGTTTAGGGTTAGGGTTAGAATTAGGGTTAGGGTTAGGGTTTGGGTTTGGGTTAGGTTTAGGGTTAGGGTTAGGGTTAGGATTTGGGTTTGGGTAAGGGTTAGGGTTAGGGTTAGGATTAGGTTAAGGGTTAGGCTTTGGGTTTGGGTTAGGCTTACGGTTATGGTTAGGGTTTGTGTTTGGGTTAGGGTTAGGCTTAGGGTTAAAGTTATGGTTAGGTTTTGGGGTTAGGGTTAGGGTTAGTATTAGTGTTAGGCTTTGGATTAGCGTGCGGGCTTGGGTTAGGGTTAGGGTTACATTTAGGGTTAGGGTTAGGGTTAGGGTTTGGGTTAGGGTTAGCGTTAGTGTTAGGGTTCGGTTTAGGGTTAGGTTTTGGGTTAGGGTTAGGGTTACTGTTAGGTTTAGGTTTAGGGTTAGGGTTTCCATTAGGTTTAGGGTTTGGGTTAGGGTTTGGGTTACATTTAATGTTAGAGTTAGGATTAGGGTTTGCGTTAGGGTTAGGGTTATTGTTAGGGTTAGAATTAATGTTAGGTTTAGGGTTCGGGTTAGGGTTAGTGTTTGGTTTAGGGTTAGGGTTAGAATTAGGGTTAGAGTTAGGGTTTGGGTTTGGGTTTCGGTAAGGGTTAGGGTTAGGGTTAGGTTTAGGGTTAGGGTTAGGGTTAGGGTTCTGGTTAGGGTTAGGGTTTTGTTTAGGGTTAGGGTTAGGGTTAGGATTTGGGTTTCGGTAAGGTTTAGGATTAGGGTTAGGTTTAGGTTTAGGTATTGGGTGTGGTTGAGGGATACGGTTATGGTTAGGGTTTTGGTTTGGGTTAGGGTTAAGGTTAGGGTTAAAGTTATGGTTAGGGTTGGGGTTAGGGTTAGGGTTAGTGTTAGGCTTTCGGTTAGCGTGTGGGCTTGGAATAGGGTTTCGGTTAGGGTTAGGTTTACCGTTAGTGTTAGGGTTACGGTTAGGGTTAGAGTTAGGTTTTAGATTAGGGTTAGGGTTAGGGTTAGGGTTAGGGTTAGGGTTAGTGTTTGGGTTAGGGTTTGGGTGAGGGTTACACTTAGGTTTAGGGTTAGGGTTAGGGTTTGGGTAAGGTTATGGTTAGGGTTAGTGTTAGGATTAGGGTTAGGTTAGGGTTAGCCTTAGGGTTAGGGTTAGGGTTTGGGTTTGGGTTAGGGTTAGGGTTAGGGTTAGGATTTGGGTTTGGGTAAGGGTTAGGGTTAGGGTTAGGATTAGGTTTAGGGTTAGGCTTTGGGTTTGGGTTAGGCTTATGGTTATGGTTAGGGTTTGGGTTTGGGTTAGGGTTAGGGTTAGGGTTAAATTTAGGGTTAGGGTTTGTCTTAGGGTTAGGGTTTGGGTTTGGGTTAGAGTTAGGGTTAGGGTTAAAGTTATGGTTAGGTTTTGGTTTAGGGTTAGGGTTAGGGTTAGTGTTAGGCTTTGGGTTAGCGTGTGGGCTTGGGATAGGGTTTGGGTTAGGGTTAGGGTTACATTTATGTTTAGGGTTAGGGTTACGGTTAGGATTAGTTTTCAGGGTTAGGGGTTAGGAGTTAGGATTAGGGTTAGCGTTAGGGTTTGGGTTATGGTTAGGGTTAGAGTTAGGGTTAGGGTTAGGATTAGGTTTAGGGTTTGCCTGTGTTAGGGTTAGGGTTTGGGTTAGTGTTAGATTTAGGGTTAGGATTTGGGTTCGGGTAAGGGTAAGGGTTATGGTTAGGGTTAGTGATACATTTAGGGTTTGGTTAGGTTGGGGTCAGGATTATGGTTAGGGTTAGTGTTTGGGTTAGGTTTAGGGTTAGGGTTAGGATTAGGCTTAGGGTTAGAGTTAGCTTTTGGGTTAGGGTTAGGGTTAGGGATTGGGTTAGGGTTAGGGTTATGGTTAGGGTTTGGGTTTTGATTAGGGTTAGGGTTAGGGTTAAAGTTAGGATTAGAGTTTGGATTAGGCTTAGGTTTAGGTTTAGGGTTACACTTAGGGTTAGGGTTAGGGGTAGGGTTTGGGTTAGGGTTAGGGTAAGGGTTAGGTTCAGTGTTAGGTTTAGGGTTAGGGTTAGGGTTAGGGTTTGGTTTAGGGTTAGGGTTACAATTAGGGTAAGGGTTAGGGTTTGGGTTTGGGTTAGGCTTAGGGTTAGGGTTAGGGTTAGGATTTGGGTTTGGGTAAGGGTTAGGGTTAGTATTAGGATTAGGTTTAGGGTTAGGCTTTGGGTTTGGGTTAGGCTTACGGTTATGGTTAGGGTTTGGGTTTGGGTTAGGGTTAGGGTTAGGGTTAAAGTTATGGTTAGGGTTTGGGGTTAGGGTTAGGGTTAGTATTAGGGTTAGGCTTTGGATTAGCATGCGGGCTTGGGTAAGGGTTTGGGTTAGGGTTAGGGTTGTATTTGGGTTAGGCTTTGGATTAGCGTGCGGGCTTGGGTTAGGTTTTGCGTGAGGGTTAGGGTTACATTTAGGGTTAGGGTTAGGGTTAGGGTTTGGGTTAGGGTTAGGGTTAGGGTTAGGGTTAGATTTAGGGTTAGGGTTTGGGTTAGGGTTAGGGTTAGTGTTAGGTATAGGGTTAGGATTAGGTTTTGCGTTAGGTTTAGGGTTTGGTTTAGGGTCAGGGTTAAATTTAGGGCTACAGTTAGGGTTTGGGTTTGCGTTACGGTAAGAGTTAGGGTTAGGTTTAGGTTTAGGATTAGGGTTAGGTTTAGGGTTAGGGTTTGGGTTTGGGTTAGGGTTATGGTTAGGGTTTGGTTTAGGGTTAGTGTTAGGGTAAGTGTTAGGCTTTGGTGAGCGTGAGGGCTTGGCATAGGGTTTAGTTTAGGGTTAGGTTTACATTTAGGTTTAGGGTTAGGATTAGGATTAGGGTTAGGTTTACGGTTAGGGTTAGTTTTCAGGATTAGGGATTAGGAGTTAGGATTAGGGTTAGGGTTTGGGTTTTGGTTAGGGTATGGGTTAGGGTTGGGGTTAGGGTTAGGGTTTGCCTGTGTTAGGGTTAGGGTTTGGGTTTGGGTTAGGGTTAGTGTTAGGGTTAGAGTTTGGGTTAGAGTTAGGTTTAGGGTTAGGGTTTGGGTTATGGTTAGGGTAAGGGTTATGGTTAGGGTTAGTGATAGATTTAGGGTTTGGGTTAGTTGGGGTAAGGGTTATGGTTAGGGTTAGGGTTTGGGTTAGGGTCAGGGTTATGGTTAGGATTAGGGTTAGGGTTTGAGTTTGGGTTAGGATTTGGGTTAGGGTTAGGGTTAGGGTTTGGGTTAAGGTTACGGTTAGGGTTAGTTTTAGGCTTTGGGTTAGTGTGTGGGCTTGGGATAAGGTTTGGGTTAGGGTTAGGGTTACATTTATGTTTAGGGTTATAGTTACGGTTAGGGTTAGTTTTCAGGGTTAGGGGTTAGGAGTTAGGATTAGGGTTAGCGGTAGGGTTTGGGCTATGGTTAGGGTTAGAGTTAGGGTTAGGGTTAGGGTTAGGGTTAGGGTTAGGGTTTGCCTGTGTTAGGGTTAGGGTTTGGGTTTGGGTTAGGGTTAGTGTTAGGGTTAGGGTTTGGTTTAGGGTTAGGATTATGGTTAAAGTTATTGTTAGGGTTTGGTTTAGGGTTAGGGCTAGGGTTAGCGTTCATCTTTGGTGAGCGCGAGGGCTTCGGTTAGGATTTGGGTTAGGGTTACATATAGTTTTAGGGATAGGGTTAGGGTTAGGGTTCGGTTTAGGGTTAGATTTAGTTTTCAGGGTTAGGTGTTAGGAGTTAGGATTAGGGTTAGGGTTAGGGATTGGGTTATGGTTAGGGTCAGGGTTAGGGTTAGGGTTAGGGTTGGGATTTGCCTGTGTTAGGGTTAGGGTTTGGGTTTCGGTTAGGGTTAGTGTTAGGGTTAGGGTTTGGGTTAGGGTTAGGGTTTTTAGTTAGGGTTAGGGTTAGGGTTTGGGTTAGGGTAATGGTAAAGGTTATGGTTAGGGTTAGTTATAGATTTAGGGTTTGGTTTGGTTGGGGTCAGGATTATGATTAGGGTTAGTGTTTGGGTTAGGTTTAGGGTTAGGGTTAGGATTAGGCTTAGGGTTAGAGTTAGCTTTTGGGATAGGGTTAGGGTTAGGGATTGGGTTAGGGTTAGGGTTATGGTTAGGGTTTGTGTTTTGATAAGGGCTAGGGTTAGGGTTAAAGTTAGGATTAGAGTTTGGATTAGGCTAAGGTTTAGGTTTAGGGTTACCCTTAGGGTTAGGGTTAGGGGTAGGGTTAGGGTTAGGGTTAGGGTTAGGGTTTGGTTTAGGGTTAGGGTTAGAATTAGGGTTAGGGTTAGGGTTTGGGTTTGGGTTAGGTTTAGGGTTAGGGTTAGGGTTAGGATTTGGGTTTGGGTAAGGGTTAGGGTTAGGGTTAGGATTAGGTTTAGGGTTAGGCTTTGGGTTTGGGTTAGGCTTACGGTTATGGTTAGGGTTTGTGTTTGGGTTAGGGTTAGGCTTAGGGTTAAAGTTATGGTTAGGTTTTGGGGTTAGGGTTAGGGTTAGTATTAGTGTTAGGCTTTGGATTAGCGTGCGGGCTTGGGTTAGGGTTAGGGTTACATTTAGGGTTAGGGTTAGGGTTAGGGTTTGGGTTAGGGTTAGCGTTAGTGTTAGGGTTCGGTTTAGGGTTAGGTTTTGGGTTAGGGTTAGGGTTACTGTTAGGTTTAGGTTTAGGGTTAGGGTTTCCATTAGGTTTAGGGTTTGGGTTAGGGTTTGGGTTACATTTAAGGTTAGAGTTAGGATTAGGGTTTGCGTTAGGGTTAGGGTTATTGTTAGGGTTAGAATTAATGTTAGGTTTAGGGTTCGGGTTAGGGTTAGTGTTAGGATTAGGGTTAGGTTAGGGATAGCCTTAGGGTTACGGTTAGGGTTTGGGTTTGGGTTAGGGTTAGGGTTAGGGTTAGGATTTGGGTTTGGGTAAGGGTTAGGGTTAGGGTTAGGATTACGTTTAGGGTTAGGCTTTGCGTTTGGGTTAGGCTTATGGTTATGGTTAGGGTTTGGGTTTGGGTTAGGGTTAGGGTTAGGGTTAAAGTTATGTTTAGGGTTTGGGGTTAGGGTTAGGGTTGTATTACGGTTAGGCTTTGGATTAGCGTGCGGGCTTGGGTTAGGGTTTGCGTTAGGGTTAGGGTTACATTTAGGGTTAGGGTTAGGGTTTGGGTTAGGGTTAGGGTTAGGGTTAGGGTTAGGGTTAGATTTAGGGTTAGGGTTTGGGTTAGGGTTAGGGTTAGTGTTAGGTATAGGGTTAGGAATAGGTTTTGCGTTAGGTTTAGGGTTTGGTTTAGGGTCAGGGTTACATTTAGGGTTACAGTTAGGGTTTGGGTTTGGGTTACGGTAAGAGTTAGGGTTAGGTTTAGGTTTAGGTTTAGGGTTAGGGTTAGGTTTAGGGTTAGGGTTTGGGTTTGGGTTAGGGTTATGGTTAGGGTTTGGTTTAGGGTTAGGGTTAGGGTTAGGGTTAGATTTAGGGTTAGGTTTTGGGTTAGGGTTAGGGTTAGTGTTAGGTATAGGGTTAGGAATAGGTTTTGCGTTAGGTTTAGGGTTTGGTTTAAAGTCAGGGTTACATTTAGGGTTACAGTTAGGGTTTGGGTTTGGGTTACGGTAAGAGTTAGGGTTAGGTTTAGGTTTAGGTTTAGGGTTAGGGTTAGGTTTAGGGTTAGGGTTTGGGTTTGGGTTAGGGTTATGGTTAGGGTTTGGTTTAGGTTTAGGGTTAGGGTTAGTGTTAGTCTTTGGTGAGCGTGAGGGCTTTCGATAGGGTTTAGTTTAGGGTTAGGTTTATATTTAGGTTTAGGGTTAGGTTAGGATTAGGGTTAGGTTTACGGTTAGGGTTAGTTTTCAGGGTTAGGGATTAGGAGTTAGGATTAGGGTTAGGTTTAGGGTTCGGGTTATGGTTAGGGTCAGGGTTAGGGTTAGGGTTAGGTTTGGGATTTGCCTGTGTTAAGGTTAGGGTTTGGGTTTCGGTTAGGCTTAGTCTTACGGTTAGGGTTTGGGTTAGAGTTAGGCTTAGGTTTATGTTTAGGGTTTGGGTTATGGTTAGGGTAAGGGTTATGGTTAGGGTTAGTGATAGATTTAGGTTTTGCGTTAGGTTGGGGTCAGGTTTACGGTTAGGGTTAGGGTTTGGGTTAGGGTTAGGGTTAGGGTTAGGATTAGGGTTAGGGTTTGAGTTTGTGTTAGGGTTTGTTTTAGGGTTAGGGTTAGGGTTTGAGTTTGGGTTAGGGTTAAGGTTAGGGTTTGGGTTAAGGTTAGGGTTAGGTGTAGGGTTAGGGTTAGGGTTTGAGTTTGGTTTAGGGTTTGGGTTAGGGTTAGTGTTAGGTTTCGGGTTACGGTTAGGCTTTGGATTAGCGTGTGTGCGTGGGTTAGGTTTTGGGTTAGGGTTAGGGTTACATTTAGGGTTAGCGTTAGGGTTAGGTTTTGGGTTAAGGTTAGGGTTAGGCTTAGGGTTCGGTTTAGGGTTAATTTTTGGGTTCCGTTTAGGGTTACTGTTAGGTTTAGGTTTAGGATTAGGGTTTCCGTTATGTTTAGGGTTTTTGTTAGGGTTAGGGTTATTGTTAGTGTTAGGATTAATGTTAGGTTTAGGGTTCGGGTTAGGGTTAGTGTTTGGTTTAGGATTAGGGTTACAGTTAGGGTTTGGGTTTGGGTTATGGTACGGGTTCGGGTTAGGGTTAGGTTTAGGGTTAGGGTTAGGGTTAGGGTTTGGGTTTGGGTTAGGGTTAGGGTTTGTGTTAGGGTTAGGGTTAGGGTTAGGATTTGGGATTGGGTAAGGCTTAGGGTTAGGGTTAGGTTTAGGGTTAGGGATTGGGTGTGGTTTAGGGTTACAGTTATGGTTAGGGTTTTGGTTTGGGTTAGGGTTACGGTTACGGTTAAAGTTATGGTTAGGGTTGGGGTTAGGGTTAGGGTTAGTGTTAGGCTTTGGGTTAGCGTGTGGGCTTGGAATAGGGTTTGGGTTAGGGTTAGGTTTACCGTTAGTGTTAGGGTTATGGTTAGGGTTAGAGTTAGGGTTTAGATTAGGGTTAGGGTTAGGGTTAGGGTTAGGGTTAGGGTTAGGGTTAGTGTTTGGGTTAGGGTTTGGGTGAGGGTTACATTTAGGTTTAGGGTTAGGGTTAGGGTTTGGGTAAGGTTTTTGTTAGGGTTAGTGTTAGGATTAGGGTTAGGTTTAGGTTTAGGGTTAGGGTTAGGTTTTGGGTTAGGGTTAGGGTTATGGTTAGGGTTTGGGTTTGGGTTAACGTAAGGGTTAGGGTTAAATTTAGGGTTAGGGTTTGGCTTAGGGTTAGGGTTTGGGTTTGGGTTAGAGTTAGGGTTAGGGTTAAAGTTATGGTTAGGGTTTGGTTTAGGGTTAGGGTTAGGGTTAGTGTTAGGCTTTGGGTTAGCGTGTGGGCTTGGGATAGGGTTTGGGTTAGGGTTAGGGTTACATTTATGTTTAGGGTTAGGGTTACGGTTAGGGTTAGTTTTCAGGGTTAGGGGTTAGGAGTTAGGATTAGGGTTAGCGTTAGGGTTTGGGTTATGGTTAGGGTTAGTGTTAGGATTAGGGTTAGGGTTAGGTTTAGGGTTTGCCTGTGTTAGGGTTAGGGTTTGGGTTAGGGTTAGGGTTAGGGTTTGGCTTAGTGTAATGGTAAGGCTTATGGTTAGGGTTAGTGATAGATTTAGGGTTTGGTTAGGTTGGGGTCAGGATTATGGTTAGGGTTAGTGTTTGGGTTAGGTTTAGGGTTAGGATTAGGATTAGGCTGAGGGTTAGAGTTAGCTTTTGGTTAGGGTTAGGGTTAGGGATTGGGTTAGGGTTAGGGTTATGGTTAGGGTTTGGGTTTTGATTAGGGTTAGGGTTAGGGTTAAAGTGAGGATTAGAGTTTCGATTAGGCTTAGGTGTAGGGTTAGGGTTACACTTAGGGATATGGTTAGGGTCAGGGGTGGGGTTAGGGTTAGGGTTAGGGTGAGGTTCAGTGTTAGGTTTAGGGTTGGGGTTAGGGTTAGGGTTAGGGTTTGGTTTAGGGTTAGGGTTAGAATTAGGCTTAGGGTTAGGGTTTGGGTTTGGGTTAGGCTTAGGGTTAGGGTTAGGGTTAGGATTTGGGTAAGGGTTAGGTTTAGGGTTAGGATTAGGGTTAGGGTTTGCCTGTGTTAGGGTTCGGGTTTGGGTTAGTGTTAGGGTTAGGGTTAGGATTTGGGTTCGGGTAAGGGTCAGGGTTATGGTTAGGGTTAGTTATAGATTTAGGGTTTGATTAGGTTGGGGTCAGGATTATGGTTTTGGTTAGTGTTTGGGTTAGGTTTAGGGTTAGGGTTAGGATTAGGCTTGGGTTAGAGTTAGCTTTTGGTTTAGGGTTAGGGTTAGTTTTAGGGATTGGGTTAGGGTTAGGGTTATGGTTAGGGTTCGGGTTCTGATTAGGGTTAGGGTTAGGGTTAAAGTTAGGATTAGAGTTTGTTTAGGCTTAGGTTTAGGGTTAGGGTTACGCTTAGGGTTAGGGTTAGTCTAAGGGTTTCGGTTAGGGTTAGGGTTAGGGTTAGGTTCAGTGTTAGGGTTAGGGTTAGGGTTAGGGTTAGCGTTTGGTTTAGGGTTAGGGTTAGAATTAGGGTTAGGGTTAGGGTTTGGGTTTGGGTTAGGGTTAGGTTTAGGGTTAGGGTTAGGATTTGGGTTTGGGTAAGGGTTAGGGTTAGTTTTAGGATTAGATTTAGGGTTAGGCTTTGGGTTTGGGTTAGGGTTATGGTTATGGTTAGGGTTTGGGTTTGGGTTAGGGTTAGGGTTAAAGTTATGGTTAGTGTTTGGGGTTAGGGTTAGGGTTAGTATTAGGGTTAGGCTTTGGATTAGCTTGTGGGCTTGGGTTAGGGTTTGGTTTAGGGTTAGGGTTACATTTAGGGTTAGGGTTAGGGTTTGGGTTAGGGTTAGGGTTAGGGTTAGGGTTAGGGTTAGGGTTAGGGTTAGGGTTAGATTTAGGGTTAGGGTTTGAGTTAGGGTTAGGGTTACATTTAGGGTTACAGTTAGTGTTTGCTTTTGAGTTACGCTAAGAGTTAGGTTTAGGGTTAGGTTTAGGATTAGGGTTAGGTTTAGGGTTAGGCTTTGCCTTTGTGTTAGGGTTATGGTTAGGGTTTGGTTTAGGGTTAGTGTTAGGGTAAGTGTTAGGCTTTGGTGAGCGTGAGGGCTTGGGATAGGGTTTGGTTAAGGGTTAGGGTTAAATTTAGGTTTAGGGTTAGGGTTAGGATTAGGGTTAGGTTTACGCATAGGGTTAGTTTTCAGGGTTATGGGTTAGGATTAGGGTTATGGTTAGGGTTTGGGTTATGGTTAGGGTCAGGGTTAGGGTTAGGGTTAGGGTTAGGGTTAGGGTTACGGTTAGGGTTAGGGTTTGCCTGTGTTAGGGTTAGGGTTTGGGTTTGGGTTAAGGTTAGTGTTAGGGTTAGGGTTTGGGTTAGGGTTAGGTTTAGGGTTAGGGTTTGGGTTATGGTTAGGGTAAGGGTTATGGTTAGGGTTAGTGATAGATTTAGGGTTTGGGTTAGGTTGGGGTCAGGGTTATGGTTAGGGTTAGGGTTTGGGTTAGGGTTAGGGTTAGGGTTAGGATTAGGTTTAGGGTTAGGGTTAGGGTTTGGGTTAAGGTTAGGGTTAGGTGTAGGGTTAGGGTTTGGGTTAAAGTTATGGTTAGGGTTTGGTTTAGGTTTAGGGTTAGGGTTAGTTTTGGGCTTTGGGTTAGTGTGTGGGCTTGGGATAGGTTTGGGTTAGGGTTATGGTTACATTTATGTTTAGGGTTAGGGTTACGGTTAGGGTTAGTTTTCATTGTTAGGGGTTAGGAGTTAGGATTAGGGTTAGCGTTAGGTTTTGGGCTATGGTTAGGGTTAGAGTTCGGGTTAGGGTTAGGGTTAGGGTTAGGGTTAGGGTTAGGGTTTGCCTGTGTTAGGGTTAGGGTTTGGGTTTGGGTTAGGGTTTGGGTTAGGGTTAGTGTTAGGTTTCGGGTTACGGTTAGGCTTTGGATTAGCGTGTGTGCGTGGGTTAGGTTTTGGGTTAGGGTTAGGGTTACATTTAGGGTTAGCGTTAGGGTTAGGTTTTGGGTTAAGGTTAGGGTTAGGCTTAGGGTTCGGTTTAGGGTTAATTTTTGGGTTCCGTTTAGGGTTACTGTTAGGTTTAGGTTTAGGATTAGGGTTTCCGTTATGTTTAGGGTTTTTGTTAGGGTTAGGGTTATTGTTAGTGTTAGGATTAATGTTAGGTTTAGGGTTCGGGTTAGGGTTAGTGTTTGGTTTAGGATTAGGGTTACAGTTAGGGTTTGGGTTTGGGTTATGGTACGGGTTCGGGTTAGGGTTAGGTTTAGGGTTAGGTTTAGGGTTAGGGTTTGGGTTTGGGTTAGGGTTAGGGTTTGTGTTAGGGTTAGGGTTAGGGTTAGGATTTGGGATTGGGTAAGGCTTAGGGTTAGGGGTAGGGTTAGGGTTAGGGATTGGGTGTGGTTTAGGGTTACAGTTATGGTTAGGGTTTTGGTTTGGGTTAGGGTTACGGTTACGGTTAAAGTTATGGTTAGGGTTGGGGTTAGGGTTAGGGTTAGTGTTAGGCTTTGGGTTAGCGTGTGGGCTTGGAATAGGGTTTGGGTTAGGGTTAGGTTTACCGTTAGTGTTAGGGTTATGGTTAGGGTTAGAGTTAGGGTTTAGATTAGGGTTAGGGTTAGGGTTAGGGTTAGGGTTAGGGTTAGGGTTAGTGTTTGGGTTAGGGTTTGGGTGAGGGTTACATTTAGGTTTAGGGTTAGGGTTAGGGTTTGGGTAAGGTTTTTGTTAGGGTTAGTGTTAGGATTAGGGTTAGGTTTAGGTTTAGGGTTAGGGTTAGGTTTTGGGTTAGGGTTAGGGTTATGGTTAGGGTTTGGGTTTGGGTTAGCGTAAGGGTTAGGGTTAAATTTAGGGTTAGGGTTTGGCTTAGGGTTAGGGTTTGGGTTTGGGTTAGAGTTAGGGTTAGGGTTAAAGTTATGGTTAGGGTTTGGTTTAGGGTTAGGGTTAGGGTTAGTGTTAGGCTTTGGGTTAGCGTGTGGGCTTGGGATAGGGTTTGGGTTAGGGTTAGGGTTACATTTATGTTTAGGGTTAGGGTTACGGTTAGGGTTAGTTTTCAGGGTTAGGGGTTAGGAGTTAGGATTAGGGTTAGCGTTAGGGTTTGGGTTATGGTTAGGGTTAGTGTTAGGATTAGGGTTAGGGTTAGGTTTAGGGTTTGCCTGTGTTAGGGTTAGGGTTTGGGTTAGGGTTAGGGTTAGGGTTTGGGTTAGTGTAATGGTAAGGCTTATGGTTAGGGTTAGTGATAGATTTAGGGTTTGGTTAGGTTGGGGTCAGGATTATGGTTAGGGTTAGTGTTTGGGTTAGGTTTAGGGTTAGGATTAGGATTAGGCTGAGGGTTAGAGTTAGCTTTTGGTTAGGGTTAGGGTTAGGGATTGGGTTAGGGTTAGGGTTATGGTTAGGGTTTGGGTTTTGATTAGGGTTGGGGTTGGGGTAAAAGTTAGGATTAGAGTTTGCATTAGGCTTAGGTTTAGGGTTAGGGTTACACTTAGGGTTAGGGTTAGGGGTAGGGTTTGGGTTAGGGTTAGGGTTAGGGTTAGGTTCAGTGTTAGGTTTAGGGTTGGGGTTAGGGTTAGGGTTAGGGTTTGGTTTAGGGTTAGGGTTAGAATTAGGCTTAGGGTTAGGGTTTGGGTTTGGGTTAGGCTTAGGGTTAGGGTTAGGGTTAGGATTTGGGTAAGGGTTAGGTTTAGGGTTAGGATTAGGGTTAGGGTTTGCCTGTGTTAGGGTTCGGGTTTGGGTTAGTGTTAGGGTTAGGGTTAGGATTTGGGTTCGGGTAAGGGTAAGGGTTATGGTTAGGGTTAGTGATAGATTTAGGGTTTGATTAGGTTGGGGTCAGGATTATGGTTTTGGTTAGTGTTTGGGTTAGGTTTAGGGTTAGGGTTAGGATTAGGCTTGGGTTAGAGTTAGCTTTTGGGTTAGGGTTAGGGTTAGTTTTAGGGATTGGGTTAGGGTTAGGGTTATGGTTAGGGTTCGGGTTCTGATTAGGGTTAGGGTTAGGGTTAAAGTTAGGATTAGAGTTTGTTTAGGCTTAGGTTTAGGGTTAGGGTTACGCTTAGGGTTAGGGTTAGTCTAAGGGTTCCGGTTAGGGTTAGGGTTAGGGTTAGGTTCAGTGTTAGGGTTAGGGTTAGGGTTAGGGTTAGCGTTTGGTTTAGGGTTAGGGTTAGAATTAGGGTTAGGGTTAGGGTTTGGGTTTGGGTTAGGGTTAGGTTTAGGGTTAGGGTTAGGATTTGGGTTTGGGTAAGGGTTAGGGTTAGTTTTAGGATTAGATTTAGGGTTAGGCTTTGGGTTTGGGTTAGGGTTATGGTTATGGTTAGGGTTTGGGTTTGGGTTAGGGTTAGGGTTAAAGTTATGGTTAGGGTTTGGGGTTAGGGTTAGGGTTAGTATTAGGGTTAGGCTTTGGATTAGCTTGTGGGCTTGGGTTAGGGTTTGGTTTAGGGTTAGGGTTACATTTAGGGTTAGGGTTTGGGTTTGGGTTAGGGTTAGGGTTAGGGTTAGGGTTAGGGTTAGGGTTAGGGTTAGATTTAGGGTTAGGGTTTGAGTTAGGGTTAGGGTTACATTTAGGGTTACAGTTAGTGTTTGGTTTTGGGTTACGGTAAGAGTTAGGTTTAGGGTTAGGTTTAGGATTCGGGTTAGGTTTAGGGTTAGGGTTTGGCTTTGTGTTAGGGTTATGGTTAGGGTTTGGTTTAGGGTTAGTGTTAGGGTAAGTGTTAGGCTTTGGTGAGCGTGAGGGCTTGGGATAGGGTTTGGTTAAGGGTTAGGGTTAAATTTAGGTTTAGGGTTAGGGTTAGGATTAGGGTTAGGTTTACGCATAGGGTTAGTTTTCAGGGTTATGGGTTAGGATTAGGGTTATGGTTAGGGTTTGGGTTATGGTTACGGTCAGGGTTAGGGTTAGGGTTAGGGTTAGGGTTAGGGTTACGGTTAGGGTTAGGGTTTGCCTGTGTTAGGGTTAGGGTTTGGGTTTGGGTTAAGGTTAGTGTTAGGGTTAGGGTTTGGGTTAGGGTTAGGTTTAGGGTTAGGGTTTGGGTTATGGTTAGGGTAAGGGTTATGGTTAGGGTTAGTGATAGATTTAGGGTTTGGGTTAGGTTGGGGTCAGGGTTATGGTTAGGGTTAGGGTTTGGGTTAGGGTTAGGGTTAGGGTTAGGATTAGGTTTAGGGTTAGGGTTAGGGTTTGGGTTAAGGTTAGGGTTAGGTGTAGGGTTAGGGTTTGGGTTAAAGTTATGGTTAGGGTTTGGTTTAGGTTTAGGGTTAGGGTTAGTTTTGGGCTTTGGGTTAGTGTGTGGGCTTGGGATAGGTTTGGGTTAGGGTTATGGTTACATTTATGTTTAGGGTTAGGGTTACGGTTAGGGTTAGTTTTCATTGTTAGGGGTTAGGAGTTAGGATTAGGGTTAGCGTTAGGTTTTGGGCTATGGTTAGGGTTAGAGTTCGGGTTAGGGTTAGGGTTAGGGTTAGGGTTAGGGTTTGCCTGTGTTAGGGTTAGGGTTTGGGTTTGGGTTAGGGTTAGTGTTACGGTTAGTGTTTGGTTTAGGGTTAAGGTTATGGTTAAAGTTATGGTTAGGGTTTGGTTTAGGGTTAGTGTTAGGGTTAGTGTTAGTCTTTGGTGACCGTGAGGGCTTGGGATAGGGTTTGGGTTAGGGTTAGGGTTACATTTAGGTTTAGGGTTAGGGTTAGGGTTAGGGTTAGGTTTAGGGCTAGGGTTAGTTTTCAGGGTTAGGTGTTAGGAGTTAGGATTAGGGTTAGGGTTAATGTTTGGGTTATGGTTAGGGTCAACGTTAGCTTTAGGGTTAGGGTTAGGATTTGCCTGTGTTAGGGTTAGGGTTTGGGTTTCGGTTAGGGTTAGTGTTAGGGTTAGGGTTTGGTTAAGGTTATGGTTAGGGTTAGTGTTAGGATTAGGGTTAGGTTAAGGTTAGCCTTAGGGTTACGGTTAGGGTTTGGGTTTGGGTTAGGGTTAGCGTTACATTTAGGGTTAGGGTTTGGGGTAGGGTTAGGGTTAGGGTTTGGGTTTGGTTTCGGGTTAGGGTTTGGGTTTGGGTTAGGGTTAGGGTTTGGGTAAAGGTTAGGTTTAGGTTTAGTGTTAGGTTTAGGTTTACGGTTAGGTTTTGGATTAGCGTGTGTGCTTGGGTTAGGTTTTGGATTAGGGTTAGGGTTACATTTAGGGTTAGGGTTACGGTTAGGGTTTGGGTAAGGTTATGGTTAGGGTTAGTGTTAGGATTAGGGTTAGGTTTATGTTTAGGGTTAGGGTTAGATTTGGGGTTAGGGTTAGGGTTATGGTTAGGGTTTGGGTTTGGGTTAGCGTAAGGGTTAGGGTTAAATTTAGGGTTAGGGTTTGGCTTAGGGTTAGGGTTTGGGTTTGGGTTAGAGTTAGGGTTAGGGTTAAAGTTATGGTTAGGGTTTGGTTTAGGGTTAGGGTTAGGGTTAATGTTAGGCTTTGGGTTAGCGTGTGGGCTTGTGATAGGGTTTGGGTTAGGGTTAGGGTTACATTTATGTTTAGGGTTAGGGTTACGGTTAGGGTTAGTTTTCAGGGTTAGGGGTTAGGAGTTAGGATTATTGTTAGCGTTAGGGTTTGGGTTATGGTTAGGGTTAGTGTTAGGGTTAGGGTTAGGTTTAGGGTTTGCCTGTGTGAGGGTTAGGGTTTGGGTTAGGGTTAGGGTTAGGGTTTGGGTTGGGGTAATGGTAAGGGTTATGGTTAGGTTAGTGATAGATTTAGCGTTTGGTTATGTTGGGGTGAGGATTATGGTTAGGGTTAGTGTTTGGGTTAGGTTTAGGGTTAGGATTAGGATTAGGCTTGGGTTAGAGTTAGCTTTTGGGTTAGGGTTAGGGTTAGTTTTAGGGATTGGGTAAGGGTTGGGGTTATGGTTAGGGTTTGGGTTTTGATTAGGGTTAGGTTTAGGGTTAAAGTTAGGATTAGAGTTTGGATTAGACTTAGGTTTAGGGTTAGGGTTACACTTAGGGTTAGGGTTAGGGGTAGGGTTTCGGTTAGGGTTAGGGTTAGGGATAGGTTCAGTGTTAGGGTTAGGGTTAGGGTTAGGGTTTGGTTTAGGGTTAGGGTTAAAATTAGGGTTAGGGTTAGGGTTTGTGTTTGGGTTAGGGTTAGGTTTAGGGTTAGGGTTATGGTTAAAGTTATGGTTATGGTTTGGTTTAGGGTTAGGGTTAGGGTTAGTGTTAGTCTTTGGTGAGCGTGAGGGCTTGGGATAGATTTGGGTTAGGGTTAGGTTTAGGGTTAGGTTTAGTTTTCAGGGTTAGGTGTTAGGAGTTACGATTAGGGTTAGGGTTAGGGTTTGGGTTATGGTTAGGGTCAGGGTTAGGGTTAGGGTTAGGGTTAGGGTTGGGATTTGCCTGTGTTAGGGTTAGGGTTTGGGTTTCGGTTAGGTTTAGTGTTAGGGTTAGGGTTTGGGTTAGGGTTAGGTTTAGGTTTAGGGTTTGGGTTATGGTTGGGGTAAGGGTTATGGTTAGGGTTAGTGATAGATTTAGGTTTTGGGTTAGGTTGGGGTCAGGTTTACGGTTAGGGTTAGGGTTTGGGTTAGGGTTGGTTTAGGGTTAGGATTAGGGTTAGGGTTTGAATTTGTGTTAGGGTTAGGGTTAGAGTTTGAGTTTGGGTTAGGGTTTGGGTTAGGGTTAGGGTTAGGGTTTGGGTTAAGGTTAGGGTTAGGGTTTGGTTTAGGGTTAGATTTAGGGTTAGTGTTTGGGTTAGGGTTTGGGTGAGGGTTACATTTAGGTTTATGGTTAGGGTTAGGGTTTGGGTAAGGTTAGGGTTAGGGTTAGGATTAGGGTTAGGTTTAGGGTTAGGGTTAGGGTTAGATTTTGGGTTAGGGTTAGGGTTAGAATTAGGGTTAGGTTTCGGTTTTGGGTTTGGGTCAGGGTAAGGGTTATGGATAGGGTTAGCTTTAGGGTTAGGGTTTGGGTTTGGGTTAGGGTTAGAGTTAGGATTAGGGTTAGGGTTTGGGTTTGGTTTAGGGTTAGGATTTGGGTTTGGGTTAGGGTTAGGGTTTGGGTTAAGGTTAGGTTTAGGGTTAGTGTTAGGTTTAGTGTTAAGGTTAGGCTTTGGATTAGCGTGTGTGCTTGGGTTAGGTTTTGGGTTAGGGTAAGGGTTACATTTAGGGTTAGGGTTAGGGTTAGGGTTTGGGCTAGGGTTCGGGTCAGGGTTAGGTTTCGGTTTAGGGTTAGTGTTAGGGTTAGGGTTACTGTTAGGTTTAGGTTTAGGGTTAGGGTTTCCGTTAGGTTTAGGGTTTGGGTTAGGGTTAGGGTTACATTTAGGGTTACAGTTAGGATTAGGGTTTGCGTTAGGGTTAGGGTTATTGTTAGGGTTAGGATTAATGTTAGGTTGAGGGTTCGGGTTAGGGTTAGTGTTTGGTTTAGGATTAGGGTTAGAGTTAGGGTTTGGGTTTGAGTTAGGGTACGGGTTCGGGTTAGGGTTAGGTTTAGGGTTAGGGTTAGGGTTAGGGTTAGGGTTAGGGTTTGGGTTTGGGTTAGGGTTAGGTTTTGGGTTAGGGTTAGAGTTAGGGTTAGGAATTGGGTTTGGGTAAGGCTTAGGGTTAGGGTTAGGTTTAGGGTTAGGGATTGGGTGTGGTTTAGGGTTACAGTTATGGTTAGGGTTTTGGTTTGGGTTAGGGTTACTGTTACGTTTAAAGTTATGGTTAGGGTTGGGGTTAGGGTTAGGGTTAGTGTTAGGCTTTGGGTTAGCGTGTGGGCTTTGAATAGGGTTTGGGTTAGGGTTTGGGTGAGGGTTACATTTAGGTTTAGGGTTAGGGTTAGGGTTTGGGTAAGTTTATGGTTAGGGTTAGTGTTAGGATTAGGGTTAGGTTTAGGTTTAGGGTTAGGGTTAAGTTTTGGGTTACGGTTAGGGTTATGGTTAGGGTTTGGGTTTGGGTTAGCGTAAGGGTTAGGATTAAATTTAGGGTTAGGGTTTGTCTTAGGGTTAGGGTTTGGGTTTGGGTTAGAGTTAGGGTTAGGGTTAAAGTTATGGTTAGGGTTTGGTTTAGGGTTAGGGTTAGGGTTAGTGTTAGGCTTTGGGTTAGCGTGTGGGCTTGGGATAGGGTTTGGGTTAGGGTTAGGGTTACATTTATGTTTAGGGTTAGGGTTACGGGTAGGGTTAGTTTTCAGGGTTAGGGGTTAGGAGTTAGGATTAGGGTTAGCGTTAGGGTTTGGGTTATGGTTAGGGTTAGCGTTAGGATTAAGGTTAGGGTTAGGTTTAGGGTTTGCCTGTGTTAGGGTTAGGGTTTGGGTTAGGGTTAGGGTTAGGGTTTGGGTTAGGGTAATGGTAAAGGTTATGGTTAGGGTTAGTGATAGATTTAGGGTTTGGTTAGGTTGGGGTCAGGATTATGGTTAGGGTTAGTGTTTGGGTTAGGTTTAGGGTTAGGGTTAGGATTAGGCTTAGGGTTAGAGTTAGCTTTTGGGATAGGGTTAGGGTTAGGGATTGGGTTAGGGTTAGGGTTGGGGTTAGGGTTAGGGTTATGGTTAGGGTTTGGGTTTTGATTAGGGTTAGGGTTAGGGTTAAAGTTAGGATTAGAGTTTGGATTAGGCTTAGGTTTAGGTTTAGGGTTACACTTAGGGTTAGGGTTAGGGGTAGGGTTTGGGTTAGGGTTAGGGTTAGGGTTAGGTTCAGTGTTAGGTTTAGGGTTAGGGTTAGGGTTAGGGTTAGGGTTTGGTTTAGGGTTAGAGTTAGAAATAGGGTTAGGGTTAGGGTTTGGGTTTGGGTTAGTTTTAGGGTTAGGGTTAGGGTTAGGATTTGGGTTTGGGTAAGGTTAGGGTTAGGGTTAGGGTTTGGTTTAGGGTTAGAGTTAGAAATAGGGTTAGGGTTAGGGTTTGGGTTAAGGTTAGGTTTAGGGTTAGTGTTAGGTTTCGGGTTACGGTTAGGCTTTGGATTAGCGTGTGTGCTTGGGTTAGGTTTTGGGTTAGGGTTAGGGTTACATTTAGGGTTAGCGTTAGGGTTAGGTTTTGGGTTAAGGTTAGGGTTAGGCTTAGGGTTCGGTTTAGGGTTAAGTTTTGGGTTCCGTTTAGGGTTACTGTTAGGTTTAGGTTTAGGGTTAGGGTTTCCGTTATGTTTAGGGTTTTTGTTAGGGTTAGGGTTATTGTTAGTGTTAGGATTAATGTTAGGTTTAGGGTTCGGGTTAGGGTTAGTGTTTGGTTTAGGATTAGGGTTACAGTTAGGGTTTGGGTTTGGGTTATGGTACGGGTTCGGGTTAGGGTTAGGTTTAGGGTTAGGGTTAGGGTTAGGGTTTGGGTTTGGTTTAGGGTTAGGGTTTGGGTTAGGGTTAGGGTTAGGGTTAGGATTTGGGATTGGGTAAGGCTTAGGGTTAGGGTTAGGTTTAGGGTTAGGGATTGGGTGTGGTTTAGGGTTACAGTTATGGTTAGGGTTTTGGTTTGGGTTAGGGTTACGCTTACGGTTAAAGTTATGGTTAGGGTTGGGGTTAGGCTTTGGGTTAGCATGTGGGCTTGGAATAGGGTTTGGGTTAGGGTTAGGTTTACCGTTAGTGTTAGGGTTATGGTTAGGGTTAGAGTTAGGGTTTAGATTAGGGTTAGGGTTAGGGTTAGGGTTAGGGTTAGGGTTAGGGTTAGTGTTTGGGTTAGGGTTTGGGTGAGGGTTACATTTAGGTTTAGGGTTAGGGTTAGGGTTTGGGTAAGGTTTTTGTTAGGGTTAGTGTTAGGATTAGGGTTAGGTTTAGGTTTAGGGTTAGGGTTAGGTTTTGGGTTAGGGTTAGGGTTATGGTTAGGGTTTGGGTTTGGGTTAGCGTAAGGGTTAGGGTTAAATTTAGGGTTAGGGTTTGGCTTAGGGTTAGGGTTTGGGTTTGGGTTAGAGTTAGGGTTAGGGTTAAAGTTATGGTTAGGGTTTGGTTTAGGGTTAGGGTTAGGGTTAGTGTTAGGCTTTGGGTTAGCGTGTGGGCTTGGGATAGGGTTTGGGTTAGGGTTAGGGTTACATTTATGTTTAGGGTTAGGGTTACGGTAAGGGTTAGTTTTCAGGGTTAGGGGTTAGGAGTTAGGATTAGGGTTAGCGTTAGGGTTTGGGTTATGGTTAGGGTTAGTGTTAGGATTAGGGTTAGGGTTAGGTTTAGGGTTTGCCTGTGTTAGGGTTAGGGTTTGGGTTAGGGTTAGGGTTAGGGTTTGGGTTAGGGTAATGGTAAGGCTTATGGTTAGGGTTAGTGATAGATTTAGGGTTTGGTTAGGTTGGGGTCAGGATTATGGTTAGGGTTAGTGTTTTGGTTAGGTTTAGGGTTAGGATTAGGATTAGGCTGAGGGTTAGAGTTAGCTTTTGGGTTAGGGTTAGGGTTAGGGATTGGGTTAGGGTTAGGGTTATGGTTAGGGTTTGGGTTTTGATTAGGGTTAGGGTTAGGGTTAAAGTTAGGATTAGAGTTTGCATTAGGCTTAGCTTTAGGGTTAGGGTTACACTTAGGGTTAGGGTTAGGGGTAGGGTTTGGGTTAGGGTTAGGGTTAGGGTTAGGTTCAGTGTTAGGTTTAGGGTTGTGGTTAGGGTTAGTGTTAGTGTTTGGTTTAGGGTTAGGGTTAGAATTAGGGTTAGGGTTAGGGTTTGGGTTTGGGTTAGGCTTAGGGTTGGGGTTAGGGTTAGGATTTGGGTAAGGGTTAGGGTTAGGGTTAGGATTAGGGTTAGGGTTTGCCTGTGTTAGGGTTAGGGTTTGGGTTAGTGTTAGAGTTAGGGTTAGGATTTGGGTTCGGGTAAGGGTAAGGGTTATGGTTAGGGTTAGTGATAGATTTAGGGTTTGATTAGGTTGGGGTCAGGATTATGGTTTTGGTTAGTGTTTGGGTTAGGTTTAGGGTTAGGGTTAGGATTAGGCTTGGGTTAGAGTTAGGTTTTGGGTTAGGGTTAGGATTAGTTTTAGGGATTGGGTTAGGGTTAGGGTTATGGTTAGGGTTCGGGTTTTGATTAGGGTTAGGGTTAGGGTTAAAGTTAGGATTAGAGTTTGGATTAGGCTTAGGTTTAGGGTTACGCTTACGCTTAGGGTTAGGGTTAGTCTTAGGGTTTCGGTTAGGTTTAGGGTTAGGGTTAGGTTCAGTGTTAGGGTTAGGGTTAGGGTTAGGGTTTGGTTTAGGGTTAGGGTTAGAATTAGGGTTAGGGTTAGGGTTTGGGTTTGGGTTAGGGTTAGGTTTAGGGTTAGGGTTAGGATTTGGGTTTGGGTAAGGGTTAGGGTTAGTTTTAGGATTAGATTTAGGGTTAGGCTTTGGGTTTGGGTTAGGGTTATGGTTATGGTTAGGGTTTGGGTTTGGGTTAGGGTTAGGGTTAAAGTTATGGTTAGGGTTTGGGGTTAGGGTTAGGGTTAGTATTAGGGTTAGGCTTTGGATTAGCTTGTGGTCTTGGGTTAGGGTTTGGTTTAGGGTTAGGGTTACATTTAGGGCTAGGGTTAGGGTTTGGGTTAGGGTTAGGGTTAGGGATAGGGTTAGGGTAAGTGTTAGGCTTTGGTGAGCGTGAGGGCTTGGGATAGGGTTTGGTTTAGGGTTAGGGTTAAATTTAGGTTTAGGGTTAGGGTTAGGATTAGGGTTAGGTTTACGCATAGGGTTAGTTTTCAGGGTAATGGGTTAGGATTAGGGTTATGGTTAGGGTTTTGGTTATGGTTAGGGTCAGGGTTAGGGTTAGGGTTAGGGTTAGGGTTAGGGTTATGGTTAGGGTTAGGGTTTGCCTGTGTTAGGGTTAGGGTTTGGGTTTGGGTTAGGGTTAGTGTTAGGGTTAGGGTTTGGGTTAGGGTTAGGTTTAGGGTTAGGGTTTGGGTTATGGTTAGGGTAAGGGTTATGGTTAGGGTTAGTGATAGATTTAGGGTTTGGGTTAGGTTGGGGTCAGGGTTATGGTTAGGGTTAGGGTTTGGGTTAGGGTTAGGGTTAGGGTTAGGGTTAGGATTAGGTTTAGGGTTAGGGTTAGGGTTTGGGTTAAGGTTAGGGTTAGGTGTAGGGTTAGGGTTTGGGTTAAAGTTATGGTTAGGGTTTGGTTTAGGTTTAGGGTTAGGGTTAGTTTGGGGCTTTGGGTTAGTGTGTGGGCTTGGGATAGGTTTGGGTTAGGGTTATGGTTACATTTATGTTTAGGGTTAGGGTTACGGTTAGGGTTAGTTTTCATTGTTAGGTTTTGGGCTATGGTTAGGGTTAGAGTTCGGGTTAGGGTTAGGGTTAGGGTTAGGGTTAGGGTTTGCCTGTGTTAGGGTTAGGGTTTGGGTTTGGGTTAGGGTTAGTGTTACGGTTAGTGTTTGGTTTAGGGTTAAGGTTATGGTTAAAGGTATGGTTAGGGTTTGGTTTAGGGTTAGTGTTAGGGTTAGTGTTAGTCTTTGGTGACCGTGAGGGCTTGGGATAGGGTTTGGGTTAGGGTTAGGGTTACATTTAGGTTTAGGGTTAGGGTTAGGGTTAGGGTTAGGTTTAGGGCTTGGGTTAGTTTTCAGGGTTAGGTGTTAGGAGTTAGGATTAGGGTTAGGGTTAGTGTTTGGGTTATGGTTAGGGTCAGGGTTAGGTTTAGGGTTAGGGTTAGGATTTGCCTGTGTTAGGGTTAGGGTTTGGGTTTCGGTTAGGGTTAGTGTTAGGGTTAGGGTTTGGGTTAGGGTTAGGTTTAGGGTTAGGGTTTCGGTTATGGTTAGGGTAAGGGTTATGGTTAGGGTTAGTGATAGATTTAGGTTTTGGGTTAGGTTGGGGTCAGGTTTATGGTTAGGGTTAGGGTTTGGGGTAGGGTTAGGGTTAGGGTTTGAGTTTGGGTTAGGATTTGTGTTAGGGTTAGGGTTAGGGTTTGGGTTAAGATTAGGGTTAGGGGTAGGGTTAGGTTTAGGATTTGAGTTTGGGTTAGGGTTTGGGTTAGGGTTATGGTTACGGTTTGGGTTATCGTTAGGGTTACGTGTAGGGTTAGGGTTTGGGTCAGGGATAGGGTTAGGGTTAGTGTTTGGGTTAGGGTTTGGGTGAGGGTTACATTTAGGTTTATGGTTAGGGTTAGGGTTTGGGTAAGGTTAGGGTTAGGGTTAGTGTTAGGATTAGGGTTAGGTTTAGGGTTAGGGTTAGGGTTAGGTTTTGGGATAGGGTTAGGGTTAGAATTAGGGTTAGGTTTAGGTTTTGGGTTTGGGTTAGGGTAAGGGTTATGGTTAGGTTTAGGGTTTGGGTTTGGATTTGGGTTAGGTTTAGGGTTAGGGTTTGGGTTTGGGTTAGGGTTAGAGTTAGGGATAGGGTTAGGGTTTGGGTTTGGTTTAGGGTTAGGGTTTGGGTTTGGGTTAAAGTTAGGGTTTGGGTTAAGGTTAGGTTTAGGGTTAGTGTTAGGTTTCGGGTTATGGTTAGGCTTTGGATTAGCATGTGTGCTTGGGTTAGGTTTTGGGTTAGGTTTAGGGTTAGGGTTAGGGTTAGGGTTAGGGTTAGTTTTTGGGATAGGGTTAGGGTTAGGGTTAGGGTTAGGGTTCTGTTTAGGGTTAGGTTTTGGATTAGAGTTAGGGTTACTGTTAGGTTTAGGTTTATGGTTATGGTTTCCGTTAGGTTTAGGGTTTGGGTTAGGGTTAGGTTTACATTTAGGGTTAGAGTTAGGATTAGGGTTTGCGTTAGGGTTAGGGTTATTGTTAGGGTTAGGATTAATGTTAGGTTTAGGGTTCGGGTTAGGGTTAGTGTTTGGTTTAGGGTTAGGGTTAGAATTAGGGTTAGAGTTAGGGTTTGGGTTTCTGTTAGGGTACGGGTTCGGTTTAGGGTTAGGGTTAGGGTTAGGGTTAGGGTTAGGGTTTGGTTTAGGGTTAGGGTTTGGGTTAGGGTTAGGGTTAGGGTGAGGATTTGGGTTTGTGTAAGGGTTAGGCTTAGGGTTAGGTTTAGGCTTAGGGATTGGCTGTGGTTTAGGGTTACAGTTATGGTTAGGGTATTGGTTTGGGTGAGGGTTAAGGTTATGGTTAGGGTTGGGGTGAGGGTTAGGGTTAGTGTTAGGCTTTGGTTAGCGTGTGGGCTTGGAATAGGGTTTGGGTTAGGGTTAGGTTTACCGTTAGTGTTAGGGTTACGGTTAGGGTTAGAGTTAGGTTTTAGATTAGGGTTAGGGTTAGGGTTAGGGTTAGGGTTAGGGTTAGGGTTAGTGTTTGGGTTAGGGTTTATGTGAGGGTTACATTTAGGTTTAGGGTTAGGGTTAGGGTTTCGTTAAGGTTATGGTTAGGGTTAGTGTTAGGATTAGGGTTAGGTTTAGGTTTAGGGTTAGGGTTAGGTTTTGGGTTAGGGTTATGGTTAGGGTTAGAGTTAGGTTTTAGATTAGGGTTAGGGTTAGGGTTAGGGTTAGGGTTATGGTTAGGGTTAGGGTTAGGGTTTGGGTTAGGGTTTGGTTGAGGGTTACATTTAGTTTTTGGGTTAGGGTTAGGGTTTGGGTAAGTTTATGGTTAGCGTTATTGTTAGGATTAGGGTTAGGTTTAGGTTCAGTGTTAGGGTTAAGTTTTGGGTTACGGTTAGGGTTATGGTTAGGGTTTGGATTTGGGTTAGCGTAAGGGTTAGGGTTAAATTTAGGGTTAGGGTTTGTCTTAGGGTTAGGGTTTGGGTTTGGGTTAGAGTTAGGGTTAGGGTTAAAGTTATGGTTAGGGTTTGGTTTAGGGTTAGGGTTAGGGTTAGTGTTAGGCTTTGTTTTAGCGTGTGGGCTTGGGATAGGGTTTGGGTTAGGGTTAGGGTTACATTTATGTTTAGGGTTAGGGTTACGGTTAAAGTTAGTTTTCAGGGTTAGGGGTTAGGAGTTAGGATTAGGGTTAGCGTTAGGGTTTGGGTTATGGTTAGGGTTAGAGTTAGGGTTAGGGTTAGGGTTAGGTTTAGGGTTTGCCTGTGTTAGGGTTAGGGTTTGGGTTAGTGTTAGAGTTAGGGTTAGGGTTAGGGTTAGGGTTAGGGTTCGGGTAAGGGTAAGGGTAAGGGTTATGGTTAGGGTTAGTGATAGATTTAGGGTTTGGTTAGGTTGGGGTCAGGATTATGGTTAGGGTTAGTGTTTGGGTTAGGATTAGGGTTAGGGCTAGATTAGGCTTAGGGTTAGAGTTAGCTTTTGGGTTAGGGTTAGGGTGAGGGATTGGGTTAGGGTTAGGGTTATGGTTAGGGTTTGGGTTTTGATTAGGGTTAGGGTTGGGGTTAAAGTTAGGATTAGAGTTTGGATGAGGCTTAGGTTTAGGTTTGGGGTTACACTTAGGGTTAGGGTTAGGGGTAGGGTTTGGATTAGGGTTATGGTTAGGGTTAAGTTCAGTGTTAGGTTTAGGGTTAGGGTTAGGGTTTGGTTTAGGGTTAGGGTTAGAATTAGGGTTAGGTTTAGGGTTTGGGTTTGGGTTAGGCTTAGGGTTAGGGTTAGGGTTATGATTTGGGTTTGGGTAAGGGTTAGGGTTAGGGTTAGGATTAGGTTTAGGGTTAGGCTTTGGGTTTGGGTTAGGCTTACGGTTATGGTTAGGGTTTGGGTTTGGGTTAGGTTTTGGGTTAGGGTTAAAGTTATGGTTAGGGTTTGGGGTTAGGATTAGGGTTGGTATTAGGGTTAGGCTTTGGATTAGCGTGCGGGCTTGGGTTAGGGTTTGGGTTAGGGTTAGGGTTACATTTAGGGTTAGAGTTAGGGCTAGGGTTTGGGTTAGGGTTAGGGTTAGTGTTAGGGTTCGGTTTAGGGTTAGGTTTTGGTTAGGGTTAGGGTTACTGTTAGGTTTAGGTATAGGGTTAGGGTTTTCATTAGGTTTAGGGTTTGGGTTAGGGTTAGGGTTACATTTAGGGTTAGAGTTAGGATTAGGGTTTGCGTTAGGGTTATTGTTAGGGTTAGAATTAATGTTAGGTTTAGGGTTCGGGTTACGGTTAGTGTTTGGTTTAGGGTTAGGGTTAGAATTAGGGTTAGAGTTAGGGTTTGGGTTTGGGTTTCGGTAAGGGTTAGGGTTAGGGTTAGGTTTAGGGTTAGGGTTAGGTTTAGGGTTCGGGTTAGGGTTAGGGTTTTGTTTAGGGTTAGGGTTTGGTTTAGGGTTAGGGTTAGGGTAAGTGTTAGGCTTTGGTGAGCGTGAGGGCTTGGCATAGGGTTTAGTTTAGGGTTAGGTTTACATTTAGGTTTAGGGTTAGGTTTAGGATTACGGTTAGGTTTACGGTTAGGGTTAGTTTTCAGGTTTAGGGATTAGGAGTTAGGATTAGGGTTAGGGTTAGAGTTTGGGTTATGGTTAGGGTCAGGGTTAGGGTTAGGGTTAGGGTTAGGGTTTGCCTATGTTAGGGTTAGGGTTTGGGTTTGGGTTAGGGTTAGTGTTAGGGTTAGAGTTTGGGTTAGGGTTAGGTTTAGGGTTAGGGTTTGGGTTATGGTTAGGGTAAGGGTTATGGTTAGGGTTAGTGATAGATTTAGGGTTTGGGTTAGTTGGGGTAAGGGTTATGGTTAGGGTTAGGGTTTGGTTAGGGTCAGGGTTAGGGTTAGGATTAGGGTTAGGGTTTGGGTTTGGGTTAGGATTTGGGTTAGGGTTAGGGTTAGGGTTTGGGTTAGGGTTAGGGTTAGGGTTTGATTTAGATTTAGGGTTAGGGTTAGTATTAGGCTTTGGGTTAGTGTGTGGGCTTGGGATAGGGTTTGGGTTAGGGTTAGGGTTACATTTATGTTTAGGGTTATAGTTACATTTAGGGGTAGTTTACAGGGTTAGGGGTTAGGAGTTAGGATTAGGGTTAGCGGTAGGGTTTGGGCTATGGTTAGGGTTAGAGTTAAGGTTAGGGTTAGGGTTAGGGTTAGGGTTAGGGTTAGGGTTAGGGTTTGCCTGTGTTAGGGTTAGGGTTTGGGTTTGGGTTAGGGTTAGTGTTAGGGTTAGGGTTAGGGTTAGGGTTAGGGTTAGGGTTAGGGTTAGGGTTAGGGTTTGGACTATGGTTAGGGTTAGAGTTAGGGTTAGGGTTAGGGTTAGGGTTAGGGTTTGCCTGTGTTAGGGTTAGGGTTTGGGTTTGGGTTAGGGTTAGTGTTAGGGTTAGTGTTTGGTTTAGGGTTAGGGTTATGGTTAAAGTTATGGTTAGGGTTTGGTTTAGGGTTAGGGTTAGGGTTAGTGTTAGTCTTTGGTGAGCGTGAGGGCTTGGGATAGGGTTTGGGTTAGATTAGGGTTACATATAGGTTTAGGGATAGGGTTAGGTTTAGGGTTAGGTTTAGGGTTAGTTTAGTTCTCAGGGTTAGGTGTTAGGAGTTAGGATTAGGGTTAGGGTTAGGGTTTGGGTTATGGTTAGGGTCAGGGTTAGGGTTAGGGTTAGGGTTGGGATTTGCCTGTGTTAGGGTTAGGGTTTGGGTTTCAGTTAGGGTTAGTGTTAGGGTTAGGGTTTGGGTTAGGGTTAGGGTTAGGTTTAGGTTTAGGGTTTCGGTTATGGTTAGGGTAAGGGCTATGGTTAGGTTTAGTGATAGATTTAGGTTTTGGGTTAGGTTCAGGTCAGGTTTACGGTTATGGTTAGGGTTTGGGTTAGGGTTAGGGTTAGGGTTAGGGTTAGGATTAGGGTTAGGGTTTGAGTTTGTGTTAGGGTTTGTTTTAGGGTTAGGGTTTGAGTTTGGGTTAGGGTTTGGGTTAGGGTTAGGGTTAGGGTTTGGGTTAAGGTTAGGGTTAGGGGTAGGGTTAGGGTTTGGTTTAGGGTTAGGGTTAGTGTTTGGGTTAGGGTTTGGGTGAGGGTTACATTTAGGTTTATGGTTAGGGTTAGGGTTTGGGTAAGGTTAGGGTTAGGGTTAGGGTCAGGATTAGGGTTAGGTTTAGGGTTAGGGTTATGGTTAGATTTTGGGTTAGGGTTAGGGTTAGAATTAGGGTTAGGTTTAGATTTTGGGTTTGGGTTAGGGTAAGGGTTATGGTTGGGGTTAGGTTTACGGTTAGGGTTTGGGTTTGGATTTGGGTTAGGTTTAGGGTTAGGGTTTGGGTTTGGGTTAGGGTTAGAGTTAGGGTTAAGGTTAGGGTTTGGGTTTGGTTTAGGGTTAGGGTTTGGGTTTGGGTTAGGGTTAGGGTTTGGGTTAAGGTTAGGTTTAAGGTTAGTGTTAGGTTTCGGGTTACGGTTAGGCTTTGGATTAGCGTGTGTGCTTGGGTTAGGTTTTGGGTTAGGGTTAGGGTTACATTTAGGGTTAGGGTTAGGGTTAGGGTTTGGGTTAAGGTTAGGGTCAGGGTTAGGGTTCGGTTTAGGGTTAGGTTTTGGGTTACGGTTAGGGATACTGTTAGGTTTAGGTTTAGGGTTAGGGTTTCCGTTAGGTTTAAGTTTTGGGTTAGGGTTAAGGTTACATTTAGGGTTAGAATTAGGATTAGGGTTTGCGTTAGGGTTAGGGTTATTGTTAGGGTTAGGATTAATGTTAGGTTTAGGGTTCGGGTTAGGTTTAGTGTTTGGTTTAGGATTAGGGTTAGAGTTAGGGTTTGGGTTTGGGTTAGGGTACGGGTTCGGGTTAGGGTTAGGTTTAGGGTTAGGGTTAGGGTTAGGGTTAGGGTTTGTTTTGGGTTAGGGTTAGGGTTTGGGTTAGGGTTAGAGTTAGGGTTAGGAATTGGGATTGGGTAAGGCTTAGGGTTAGGGTTAGGTTTAGGGTTAGGGATTGGGTGTGGTTTAGGGTTGCAGTTATGTTTAGGGTTTTGGTTTGGGTTGGGGTTATTGTTACGGTTAAAGTTATGGTTAGGGTTGGGGTTAGGGTTAGGGTTAGTGTTACGCTTTGGGTTAGCGTGTGGGCTTGGAATAGGGCTTGGGTTAGGGTTAGGTTTACCGTTAGTGTTAGGGTTACGGTTAGGGTTAGAGTTAGGTTTTAGATAAGGTTAGGGTTAGGGTTAGGGTTAGGGTTAGGGTTAGGGTTAGGGTTAGTGTTTGGGTTAGGGTTTGGGTGAGGGTTACATTTAGGTTTAGGGTTAGGGTTAGGGTTTGGGTAAGGTTATGGTTAGGGTTAGTGTTAGGATTAGGGTTAGATTTAGGTTTTGGGTTAGGGTTAGGTTTTGGGTTAGGTTTAGGGTTATGGTTAGGGTTTGGGTTTGGGTTAGCGTAAGGGTTAGGGTTAAATTTAGGGTTAGGGTTTGGCTTAGGGTTAGGGTTTGGGTTTGAGTTAGAGTTAGGGTTAGGGTAAAAGTTATGGTTAGGGTTTGGTTTAGGTTTAGGGTTAGGGTTAGGGTTAGGGTTAGGGTTAGGGTTAGGGTTAGTGTTAGGCTTTGGGATAGCGTGTGGGCTTGGGATAGGGTTTGGGTTATTGTTAGGTTTACATTTATGTTTAGGGTTAGGGTTACGGTTAGGGTTAGTTTTCAGGGTTAGGGGTTAGGAGTTAGGATTAGGGTTAGCGTTAGGGTTTGGGTTATGGTTAGGGTTAGTGTTAGGGTTAGGGTTAGGGTTACGTTTAGGGTTTGCCTCTGTTAGGGTTAGGGTTTGGGTTAGGGTTAGGGTTAGGTTGTTGGTTAGGGTAATGGAAAGGGTTATGGTTAGGGTTAGTGATCGATTTAGGGTTTGGTTATGTTGGGGTCAGGATTATGGTTAGGGTTAGTGTTTGGGTTAGGTTTAGGGTTAGGTTTAGGATTAGGCTTGGGTTAGAGTTAGCTTTTGGGTTTGGGTTAGGGTTAGTTTTAGGGATTGGGTTAGGGTTAGGGTTATGGTTAGGGTTTGGGTTTTGATTAAGGTTAGTGTTAGGGTTAAAGTTAGGATTAGAGTTTTGATTAGGCTTAGGTTTAGGGTTAGGGTTACACTTAGGGTTAGGGTTAGGGGTAGGGTTTCGGTTAGGGTTAGGGTTAGGGTTAGGTTCAGTGTTAGGATTAGGGTTAGGGTTAGGGTTAGGGTTAGGGTTAGGGTTTGGTTAGGGTTAGGGTTAGAATTAGGGTTAGGGTTAGGGTTTGGGTTTGGGTTAGGGTTGTTTTAGGGTTAGGGTTAGGATTTGGGTTTGGGTAAGGGTTAGGGTTAGGGTTAGTATTAGATTTAGGGTTAGGCTTTGGGTTTGGGTTAGGGTTATGGTTATGGTTAGGGTTTGGGTTTATGTGAGGGTTAGGGTTAGGGTTAAAGTTATGGTTAGGGTTTGGCGTTAGGGTTAGGGTTAGTATTAGGGTTAGGCTTTGGATTAGCGTGTGGGCTTGGGTTAGGGTTTGGTTTAGGGTTAGAGTTACATTTAGGGTTAGGGTTAGGGTTTGGGTTAGGATTAGGGTTAGGGTTAGGGTTAGGGTTAGATTTAGGATTAGGGTTAGGTTTAGAGTTAGGGTTTGGGTTTGTGTTAGGGTTATGGTTAGGGTTTGGTTTAGGGTTAGTGTTAGGGTAAGTGTTAGGCTTTGGTGAGCGTGAGGGATTGGGATAGGGTTTGGTTTGGGGTTAGGGTTAGGGTCAGTGTTAGGTTTAGGGTTGGGGTTAGGGTTAGGGTTAGGGTTTGGTTTAGGGTTAGGGTTAGAATTAGGGTTAGGGTTAGGGTTTGGGTTTGGGATAGGCTTAGGGTTAGGGTTAGGGTTAGGATTTGGGTAAGGGTTAGGGTTAGGGTTAGGATTAGGGTTAGGGTTTGCCTGTGTTAGGGTTAGGGTTTGGGTTAGTGTTAGGGTTAGGGTTAGGATATGGGTTCGGGTAAGGGTAAGGGTTTTGGTTAGGGTTAGTGATAGATTTAGGGTTTGATTAGGTTGGGGTCAGGATTATGGTTTTGGTTAGTGTTTGGGTTAGGTTTAGGGTTAGGGTTAGGATTAGGCTTGGGTTAGAGTTAGCTTTTGGGTTAGGGTTAGGGTTAGTTTTAGGGATTGGGTTAGGGTTAGGGTTATGGTTAGGGTTTGGGTTTTGTTTAGGGTTGGGGTTGGGGTAAAAGTTAGGATTAGAGTTTGGATTAGGCTTGGGTTTAGGGTTAGGGTTACCCTTGGGGTTAGGGTTAGGGGTAGGGTTTCGGTTAGGGTTAGGGTTAGGGTTATGTTCAGTGTTAGGGTTAGGGTTAGGGTTAGGGTTAGTGTTGGGTTTTGGTTTAGGGTTAGGGTTAGAATTAGGGTTAGGGTTAGGGTTTGGGTTTGGGTTAGGGTTAGGTTTAGGGTTAGGGTTAGGATTTGGGTTTGGGTAAGGGTTAGGGTTAGGTTTAGGATTAGATTTAGGGTTAGGCTTTGGGTTTGGGTTAGGGATATGGTTATGGTTAGGGTTTGGGTTTGGGTTAGGGTTAGGGTTTGGTTTAAAGTTATGGTTAGGGTTTGGGGTTAGGGTTTGGGTTAGTATTAGGGTTAGGCTTTGGATTAGCTTGTGGGCTTGGGTTAGGGTTTGGTTTAGGGTTAGGGTTACATTTAGGGTTAGGGTTAGAGTTTGGGTTAGGGTTAGGGTTAGGGTTAGGGTTAGGGTTAGGGTTAGATTTAGGGTTAGGGTTTGAGTTAGGGTTAGGGTTACATTTAGGGTTACAGTTAGTGTTTGGTTTTGGGTTACGGTAAGAGTTAGGTTTAGGGTTAGGTTTAGGATTAGGGTTAGGTTTATGGTTATGGGTTGGCTTTGTGTTAGGGTTATGGTTAGGGTTTGGTTTAGGGTTAGTGTTAGGGTAAGTGTTAGGCTTTGGTGAGCGTGAGGGCTTGGGATAGGGTTTGGCTTAGGGTTAGGGTGAAATTTAGGTTTAGGTTTAGGGTTAGGATTAGGGTTAGGGTTACGCATAGGGTTAGTTTTCAGGGTTATGGGTTAGGATTAGGGTTATGGTTAGGGTTTGGGTTATGGTTAGGGTCAGGGTTAGGGTTAGGGTTAGGGTTAGGGTTAGGGGTACGGTTAGGGTTAGGGTTTGCCTGTGTTAGGGTTAGGGTTTGGGTTTGGGTTAGGGTTAGGTTTAGGGTTAGGGTTTGGGTTATGGTTAGGGTAAGGGTTATGGTTAGGGTTAGTGATAGATTTAGGGTTTGGGTTAGGTTGGGGTCAGGGTTATGGTTAGGGTTAGGGTTTGGGTTAGGGTTAGGGTTAGGGTTAGGATTAGGTTTAGGGTTAGGGTTAGGGTTTGGGTTAAGGTTAGGGTTAGGTGTAGGGTTAGGGTTTGGGTTAAAGTTATGGTTAGGGTTTGGTTTAGATTTAGGGTTAGGGTTAGTTTTGGGCTTTGGGTTAGTGTGTGGGCTTGGGATAGGTTTGGGTTAGGGTTATGGTTACATTTATGTTTAGGGTTAGGGTTACGGTTAGGGTTAGTTTTCATTGTTAGGGGTTAGGAGTTAGGATTAGGGTTAGCGTTAGGTTTTGGGCTATGGTTAGGGTTAGAGTTCGGGTTAGGGTTAGGGTTAGGGTTAGGGTTAGGGTTTCCCTGTGTTAGGGTTAGGGTTTGGGTTTGGGTTAGGGTTAGTGTTACGGTTAGTGTTTGGTTTAGGGTTAAGGTTATGGTTAAAGTTATGGTTAGGGTTTGGTTTAGGGTTAGTGTTAGGGTTAGTGTTAGTCTTTGGTGACCGTGAGGGCTTGGGATAGGGTTTGGGTTAGGGTTAGGGTTACATTTAGGTTTAGGGTTAGGGTTAGGGTTAGGGTTAGGTTTAGGGCTAGGGTTAGTTTTCAGGGTTGGTGTTAGGAGTTAGGATTAGGGTTAGGGTTAGTGTTTGGGTTATGGTTAGGGTCAGGGTTAGGTTTAGGGTTAGGGTTAGGATTTGCCTGTGTTAGGGTTAGGGTTTGGGTTTCGGTTAGGGTTAGTGTTAGGGTTAGGGTTTGGGTTAGGGTTAGGTTTAGGGTTAGGGTTTCGGTTATGGTTAGGGTAAGGGTTATGGTTAGGGTTAGTGATAGATTTAGGTTTTGGGTTAGGTTGGGGTCAGGTTTATGGTTAGGGTTAGGGTTTGGGGTAGGGTTAGGGTTAGGGTTTGAGTTTGGGTTAGGATTTGTGTTAGGGTTAGGGTTAGGGTTTGGGTTAAGGTTAGGGTTAGGGGTAGGGTTAGGGTTAGGATTTGAGTTTGGGTTAGGGTTTGGGTTAGGGTTATGGTTACGGTTTGGGTTAAGGTTAGGGTTAGGTGTAGGGTTAGGGTTTGGGTTAGGGTTAGGGTTAGGGATAGTGTTTGGGTTAGGGTTTGGGTGAGGGTTACATTTAGGTTTATGGTTAGGGTTAGGGTTTGGGTAAGGTTAGTGTTAGGGTTAGTGTTAGGATTAGGGTTAGGTTTAGGGTTAGGGTTAGGGTTAGGTTTTGGGATAGGGTTGGGGTTAGAATTAGGGTTAGGTTTAGGTTTTGGGTTTGGGTTAGGGTAAGGGTTATGGTTAGGGTTAGGTTTAGGGTTAGGGTTTGGGTTTGGATTTGGGTTAGGTTTAGGGTTAGGGTTTGGGTTTGGGTTAGGGTTAGAGTTAGGGATAGGGTTAGGGTTTGGGTTTGGTTTAGGGTTAGGGTTTGGGTTTGGGTTAGGGTTAGGTTTTGGGTTAAGGTTAGGTTTAGGGTTAGTGTTAGGTTTCGGGTTATGGTTAGGCTTTGGATTAGCGTGTGTGCTTGGGTTAGGTTTTGGGTTAGGGTTAGGGTTAGGGTTAGGGTTAGGGTTAGGGTTAGGGTTAGTTTTTGGGATAGGGTTAGGGTTAGGGTTAGGGTTAGGGTTCGGTTTAGGGTTAGGTTTTGGATTAGAGTTAGGGTTCCTGTTAGGTTTAGGTTTAGGGTTAGGGTTTCCGTTAGGTTTAGGGTTTGGGTTAGGGTTAGGTTTACATTTAGGGTTAGAGTTAGGATTAGGGTTTGCGTTAGGGTTAGGGTTATTGTTAGGGTTAGGATTAATGTTAGGTTTAGGGTTCGGGTTAGGGTTAGTGTTTGGTTTAGGGTTAGGGTTAGAATTAGGGTTAGAGTTAGTGTTTGGGTTTCTGTTAGGGTACGGGTTCGGTTTAGGGTTAGGTTTAGGGTTAGGGTTAGGGTTAGGGTTTGGTTTACGGTTAGGGTTTGGATTAGGGTTAGGGTTAGGGTTAGGATTTGGGTTTGGGTAAGGGTTAGGCTTAGGGTTAGGTTTAGGCTTAGGGATTGGCTGTGGTTTAGGGTTACATTTATGGTTAGGGTATTGGTTTGGGTTAGGGTTAAAGTTATGGTTAGGGTTGGGGTTAGGGTTTGGACTAGTGTTAGGCTTTGGTTAGCGTGTGGGCTTGGAATAGAGTTTGGGTTAGGGTTAGATTTACCGTTAGTGATAGGGTTACGGTTAGGGTTAGAGTTAGGTTTTAGATTAGGGTTAGGGTTAGGGTTAGGGTTAGGGTTAGGGTTAGTGTTTGGGTTAGGGTTTATGTGAGGGTTACATTTAGGTTTAGGGTTAGGGTTAGGGTTTCGTTAAGGTTATGGTTAGGGTTAGTGTTAGGATTAGGGTTAGGTTTAGGTTTAGGGTTAGGGTTAGGTTTTGGGTTAGGGTTACGGTTAGGGTTAGAGTTAGGTTTTAGATTAGGGTTAGGGTTAGGGTTAGGGTTAGGGTTATGGTTAGGGTTAGGGTTAGGGTTTGGGTTAGGGTTTGGGTGAGGGTTACATTTAGTTTTAGGGTTAGGGTTAGGGTTTGGGTAAGTTTATGGTTAGGGTTATTGTTAGGATTAG
>CM069543.1:59046818-59051818 GCA_035773235.1 Eospalax fontanierii | reverse complement strand
AGTGTGTGGGCTTGGGATAGGGTTTGTGTTAGGGTTAGGGTTACATTTATGTTTAGGGTTATAGTTACATTTAGGGTTAGTTTACAGGGTTAGGTGTTAGGAGTTAGGATTAGGGTTAGCGGTAGGGTTTGGGCTATGGTTAGGGTTAGAGTTAGGGTTAGGGTTAGGGTTAGGGTTAGGGTTTGCCTGTGTTAGGGTTAGGGTTTGGGTTTTGGTTAGGGTTAGTGTTAGGGTTAGTGTTTGGTTTAGGGTTAGGGTTATGGTTAAAGTTATGGTTAGGGTTTGGTTTAGGGTTAGGGTTAGGGTTAGTGTTAGTCTTTGGTGAGCGTGAGGGCTTGGGATAGGGTTTGGGTTAGATTAGGGTTACATATAGGTTTAGGGATAGGGTTAGGTTTAGGGTTAGGTTTAGGGTTAGTTTTAGTTCTCAGGGTTAGGTGTTAGGAGTTAGGATTAGGGTTAGGGTTAGGGTTTGGGTTATGGTTAGGGTCAGGGTTAGGGTTAGGGTTAGGGTTAGGGTGGGGATTTGCCTGTGTTAGGGTGAGGCTTTGGGTTTCAGGTAGGGTTAGTGTTAGGGTTAGGGTTTGGGTTAGGGTTAGGGTTAGGTTTAGGTTTAGGGTTTCGGTTATGGTTAGGGTAAGGGCTATGGTTAGGTTTAGTGATAGATTTAGGTTTTGGGTTAGGTTCAGGTCAGGTTTACGGTTAGGGTTAGGGTTTGGGTTAGGGTTAGGGTTAGTGTTAGGATTAGGGTTAGGGTTTGAGTTTGTGTTAGGGTTTGTTTTAGGGTTAGGGTTTGAGTTTGGGTTAGGGTTTGGGTTAGGGTTAGGGTTAGGGTTTGGGTTAAGGTTAGGGTTAGGGGTAGGGTTAGGGTTTGGTTTAGGGTTAGGGTTAGTGTTTGGGTTAGGGTTTGGGTGAGGGTTACATTTAGGTTTATGGTTAAGGTTAGGGTTTGGGTAAGGTTAGGGTTAGGGTTAGGGTCAGGATTAGGGTTAGGTTTAGGGTTAGGGTTATGGTTAGATTTTGGGTTAGGGTTAGGGTTAGAATTAGGGTTAGGGTTAGATTTTGCGTTTGGGTTAGGGTAAGGGTTATGGTTAGGGTTAGGTTTACGGTTAGGGTTTGGGGTTGGGTTTGGCTTACGTTTAGGGTTAGGGTTTGGTTTTGGGTTAGGGTTAGAGTTAGGGTTAGGGTTACGGTTTGGATTTGGTTTAGGGTTAGGGTTTGGGTTTGGGTTAGGGTTAGGGTTTGGGTTAAGGTTAGGTTTAGGGTTAGTGTTAGGTTTCGGGTTACGATTAGGCTTTGGATTAGCGTGTGTGCTTGGGTTAGGTTTTGGGTTAGGGTTAGGGTTACATTTAGGGTTAGGGTTAGGGTTAGGGTTTGGGTTAAGGTTAGGGTCAGGGTTAGGGTTCGGTTTAGGGTTAGGTTTTGGGTTACGGTTAGGGTTACTGTTAGGTTTAGGTTTAGGGTTAGGGTTTCCGTTAGGTTTAAGTTTTGGGTTAGGGTTAGGGTTACATTTAGGGTTAGAATTAGGATTAGGGTTTGCGTTAGGGTTAGGGTTATTGTTAGGGTTAGGATTAATGTTAGGTTTAGGGTTCGGGTTAGGGTTAGTGTTTGGTTTAGGATTAGGGTTAGAGTTAGGGTTTGGGTTTGGGTTAGGGTACGGGTTCGGGTTAGGGTTAGGTTTAGGGTTAGGGTTAGGGTTAGGGTTTGGGTTTGGGTTAGGGTTAGGGTTTGGGTTAGGGTTAGAGTTAGGGTTAGGTATTGGGATTGGGTAAGGCTTACGGTTAGGGTTAGGTTTAGGGTTAGGGATTGGGTGTGGTTTAGGGTTACAGTTATTAGTTAGGGTTTTGGTTTGGGTTAGGGTTACTGTTACGGTTAAAGTTATGGTTAGGGTTGGGGTTAGGGTTAGGGTTAGTGTTAGGCTTTGGGTTAGCGTGTGGGAGTGGAATAGGGTTTGGGTTAGGGTTAGGTTTACCGTTGGTGTTAGGGTTACGGTTAGGGTTAGAGTTAGGTTTTAGATAAGGTTAGGGTTAGGGTTAGGGTTAGGGTTAGGGTTAGGGTTAGGGTTAGGGTTAGTGTTTGGGTTAGGGTTTGGGTGAGGGTTACATTTAGGTTTAGGGTTAGGGTTAGGGTTTGGGTAAGGTTATGGTTAGGGTTAGTGTTAGGATTAGGGTTAGATTTAGGTTTTGGGTTAGGGTTAGGTTTTGGGTTAGGTTTAGGGTTATGGTTAGGGTTTGGGTTTGGGTTAGCGTAGGGGTTAGGGTTAAATTTAGGGTTAGGGTTTGGCTTAGGGTTAGGGTTTGGGTTTGAGTTAGAGTTAGGGTTAGGGTTAAAGTTATGGTTAGGGTTTGGTTTAGGTTTAGGGTTAGGGTTAGGGTTAGGGTTAGGGTTAGGGTTAGGGTTAGGGTTAGTGTTAGGCTTTGGGATAGCGTGTGGGCTTGGGTTAGGGTTTGGGTTATTGTTAGGTTTACATTTATGTTTAGGGTTAGGGTTACGGTTAGGGTTAGTTTTCAGGGTTAGGGGTTAGGAGTTAGGATTAGGCTTAGCATTAGGGTTTGGGTTATGGTTAGGGTTAGTGTTAGGGTTAGGGTTAGGGTTAGGTTTAGGGTTTGCCTCTGTTAGGGTTAGGGTTTAGGTTAGGGTTAGGGTTAGGGTTTGGGTTAGGGTAATGGTAAGGGTTATGGTTAGGGTTAGTGATCGATTTAGGGTTTGGTTATGTTGGGGTCAGGATTATGGTTAGGGTTAGTGTTTGGGTTAGGTTTAGGGTTAGGGTTAGGATTAGGCTTGGGTTAGAGTTAGCTTTTGGGTTTGGGTTAGGGTTAGTTTTAGGGATTGGGTTAGGGTTAGGGTTATGGTTAGGGTTTGGGTTTTGATTAGGGTTAGTGTTAGGATTAAAGTTAGGATTAGAGTTTTGATTAGGCTTAGGTTTAGGGTTAGGGTTACACTTAGGGTTAGGGTTAGGGGTAGGGTTTCGGTTAGGGTTAGGGTTAGGGTTAGGTTCAGTGATAGGATTAGGGTTAGGGTTAGGGTTAGGGTTAGGGTTTGGTTAGGGTTAGGGTTAGAATTAGGGTTAGGGTTAGGGTTTGGGTTTGGGTTAGGGTTAGGGTTTGGGTTAAGGTTAGGTTTAGGGTTATTGTTAGGTTTCGGGTTACGGTTAGGCTTTGGATTAGCGTGTGTGCTTGGGTTAGGTTTTGGGTTAGGGTTAGGGTTACATTTAGGGTTAGGGTTAGGGTTAGGGTTTGGGTTAAGGTTAGGGTCAGGGTTAGGGTTCGGTTTAGGGTTAGGTTTTGGGTTACGGTTAGGGTTACTGTTAGGTTTAGGTTTAGGGTTAGGGTTTCCGTTAGGTTTAAGTTTTGGGTTAGGGTTAGGGTTACATTTAGGGTTAGAATTAGGATTAGGGTTTGCGTTAGGGTTAGGGTTATTGTTAGGGTTAGGATTAATGTTAGGTTTAGGGTTCGGGTTAGGGTTAGTGTTTGGTTTAGGATTAGGGTTAGAGTTAGGGTTTGGGTTTGGGTTAGGGTACGGGTTCGGGTTAGGGTTAGGTTTAGGGTTAGGGTTAGGGTTAGGGTTTGGGTTTGGGTTAGGGTTAGGGTTTGAGTTAGGGTTAGAGTTAGGGTTAGGAATTGGGATTGGGTAAGGCTTAGGGTTAGGGTTAGGTTTAGGGTTAGGGATTGGGTGTGGTTTAGGGTTACAGTTATGGTTAGGGTTTTGGTTTGGGTTAGGGTTACTGTTACGGTTAAAGTTATGGTTAGGTTTGGGGTTAGGGTTAGGGTTTTTGTTAGGCTTTGGGTTAGCGTGTGGGCTTGGAATAGGGTTTGGGTTAGGGTTAGGTTTACCGTTAGTGTTAGGGTTACGGTTAGGGTTAGAGTTAGGTTTTAGATAAGGTTAGGGTTAGGGTTAGGGTTAGGGTTAGGGTTAGGGTTAGGGTTAGGGTTAGGGTTAGGGTTAGTGTTTGGGTTAGGGTTTGGGTGAGGGTTACATTTAGGTTTAGGGTTAGGGTTAGGGTTTGGGTAAGGTTATGGTTAGGGTTAGTGTTAGGATTAGGGTTAGATTTAGGTTTTGGGTTAGGGTTAGGTTTTGGGTTAGGTTTAGGGTTATGGTTAGGGTTTGGGTTTGGGTTAGCGTAAGGTTTAGGGTTAAATTTAGGGTTAGGGTTTGGCTTAGGGTTAGGGTTTGGGTTTGAGTTAGAGTTAGGGTTAGGGTTAAAGTTATGGTTAGGGTTTGGTTTAGGTTTAGGGTTAGGGTTAGGGTTAGGGTTAGGGTTAGGGTTAGGGTTAGTGTTAGGCTTTGGGATAGCGTGTGGGCTTGGGATAGGGTTTGGGTTATTGTTAGGTGTACATTTATGTTTAGGGTTAGGGTTACGGTTAGGGTTAGTTTTGAGGGTTAGGGGTTAGGAGTTAGGATTAGGGTTAGCGTTAGGGTTTGGGTTATGGTTAGGGTTAGTGTTAGGGTTAGGGTTAGGGTTAGGTTTAGGGTTTGCCTCTGTTAAGGTTAGGGTTTGGGTTAGGGTTAGGGTTAGGTTTTGGGTTAGGGTAATGGTAAGGGTTATGGTTAGGGTTAGTGATCGATTTAGGGTTTGGTTATGTTGGGGTCAGGATTATGGTTAGGGTTAGTGTTTGGGTTAGGTTTAGGGTTAGGGTTAGGATTAGGCTTGGGTTAGAGTTAGCTTTTGGGTTTGGGTTAGGGTTAGTTTTAGGGATTGGGTTAGGGTTAGGGTTATGGTTAGGGTTTGGGTTTTGTTTGGGGTTAGTGTTAGGTTTAATGTTAGGATTAGAGTTTTGATTAGGCTTGGGTTTGGTGTTAGGGTTACACTTGGGGTTGGGGTTAGGGGTAGGGTTTCGGTTAGGGTTAGGGTTAGGGTTAGGTTCAGTGTTAGGATTAGGGTTAGGGTTAGGGTTAGGGTTAGGGTTTGGTTAGGGTTAGGGTTAGAATTAGGGTTAGGGTTAGGGTTTGGGTTTGGGTTAGGTTTGTTTTAGGGTTAGGGTTAGGATTTGGGTTTGGGTAAG
>CM069543.1:59031818-59044318 GCA_035773235.1 Eospalax fontanierii | reverse complement strand
GGTTATAGTTACGGTTAGGGTTAGTTTTCAGGGTTAGGGGTTAGGAGTTAGGATTAGGGTTAGCGTTAGGGTTTGGGCTATGGTTAGGGTTAGAGTTAGGGTTAGGGTTAGGGTTAGGGTTAGGGTTAGGGTTAGGGTTTGCCTGTGTTAGGGTTAGGGTTTGGGTTTGGGTTAGGGTTAGTGTTAGGGTTAGTGTTTGGTTTAGGGTTAGGGTTATGGTTAAAGTTATGGTTAGGGTTTGGTTTAGGGTTAGGGTTAGGGTTAGTGTTAGTCTGCCGTGAGCGTGAGGGCTTGGGATAGGGTTTGGGTTAGGGTTAGGGTTACATATAGGTTTAGGGATAGGGTTAGGGTTAGGGTTAGGTTTAGGGTTAGTTTTAGTTTTCAGGGTTAGGTGTTAGGAGTTAGGATTAGGGTTAGGGTTAGGGTTTGGGTTATGGTTAGGGTCAGGGTTAGAGTTAGGGTTAGGGTTGGGATTTGCCTGTGTTAGGGTTAGGGTTTGGGTTTCGGTTAGGGTTAGTGTTAGGGTTAGGGTTTGGGTTAGGGTTAGGTTTAGGTTTAGGGTTTGGGTTATGGTTAGGGTAAGGTTTATGGTTAGGGTTAGTGATAGATTTAGGTTTTGGGTTAGGTTGGGGTCAGGTTTACGGTTAGGGTTAGGGTTTGGGTTAGGGTTAGGGTTAGGGTTAGGATTAGGGTTAGGGTTTGAGTTTGTGTTAGGGTTTGAGTTAGGGTTAGGGTTAGGGTTTGAGTTAGGGTTAGGGTTTGGGTTAGGGTTAGGGTTAGGGTTTGGGTTAAGGTTAGGGTTAGGGGTAGGGTTAGGGTTAGTGTTTGAGTTTGGGTTAGGGTTTGGGTTAGGTTTAGGTTTAGGGTTTGGGTTAAGGTTAGGGTTAGGGGTAGGGTTAGGGTTTGGTTTAGGGTTAGGGTTAGGGTTAGTGTTTGGGTTAGGGTTTGGGTGAGGGTTACATTTAGGTTTATGGTTAGGGTTAGGATTAGGTTTAGGTTTAGGTTTATGGTTAGGGTTAGATTTTGGGTTAGGGTTAGGGTTAGAATTAGGGTTAGGTTTAGGTTTTGGGTTTGGGTTAGGGTTAGGGTTAGGGTTAGGATTTGGGTTTCGGTAAGGGTTAGGGTTAGGGTTAGGCTTTGGGTTTATGTTAGGGTTAGGGTTAGGGTTAAAGTCATGTTTAGGTTTTGGGGTTAGGGTTAGGGTTAGTATTAGGGTTAGGCTTTGGATTAGCGTGTGGGCTTGGGTTAGGGTTTGGGTTAGGGTAAGGGTTACATTTAGGGTTAGGGTTAGGGTTAGGGATTGGGTTAGGGTTAGGGTTAGGGTTAGATTTAGGGTTAGGATTAGGTTTTGCGTTAGGTTTAGGGTTTGGGTTAGGGTCAGGGTTACATTTAGGGTTAGGGTTAGGGTTACGGTAAGAGTTAGGGTTAGGTTTAGGTTTAGGATTAGGGTTAGGTTTAGGGTTAGGGTTTGGGTTTGGGTTAGGGTTATGGTTAGGGTTTGGTTTAGGGTTAGGTTTAGGGTAAGTGTTAGGCTTTGGTGAGCATGAGGGCTTTACATAGGGTTTAGTTTAGGGTTAGGTTTACATTTAGGTTTAGGGTTAGGGTCAGGATTAGGGTTAGGTTTAGAGTTAGGGTTAGTATTCAGGGTAAGGGATTAGGAGTTAGGATTAGGGTTAGGGTTAGGGTTTGGGTTACGGTTAGGGTCAGGGTTAGGGTTAGGGTTAGGGTTAGGGTTAGGGTTTGCCTGTGTTAGGGTTAGGGTTTGGGTTTGGGTTAGGGTTAGTGTTAGGGTTAGAGTTTGGGTTTGGGTTAGGTTTAGGGTTAGGGTTTGGGTTATGGTTAGGGTTAGTGATAGATTTAGGGTTTGGGTTAGGTTGGGGTCAGGGTTATGGTTAGGGTTAGGGTTTGGGTTAGGGTCAGGGTTAGGGTTAGAATTAGGGTTAGGGTTTGGATTTGCGTTAGGATTTCGGTTAGGGTTAGGGTTAGGGTTTGGGTTAAGGTTAGGGTTAGGGGTAGGATTAGGGTTTGGGTTAAAGTTATGGTTAGGTTTTGGTTTAGGTTTAGGGTTAGGGTTAGTTTTAGGCTTTGGGTTAGTGTGTGGGCTTGGGATAGGGTTTGGGTTAGGGTTAGGGTTACATTTTTGTTTAGGGTTGTAGTTACGGTTAGGGTTAGTTTTCAGGGTTAGGGGTTAGGAGTTAGGATTAGGGTTAGCGTTAGGGTTTGGGCTATGGTTAGGGTTAGAGTTAGGGTTAGGGTTAGGGTTAGGGTTAGGGTTTGCCTGTGTTAGGGTTAGGGTTTGGGTTTGGGTTAGGGTTAGTGTTAGGGTTAGTGTTTGGTTTAGGGTTAGGGTTATGGTTAAATTTATGGTTAGGGTTTGGTTTAGGGTTAGGGTTAGGGTTAGTGTTAGTCTTTGGTGAGCATGAGGGCTTGGGATAGGATTTGGGTTAGGGTTACGGTTACATATAGGTTTAAGGATAGGGTTAGGGTTAGGGTTAGGTTTAGGGTTAGTTTTAGTTTTCAGGGTTAGGTGTTAGGAGTTAGGATTAGGGTTAGGGTTTGGGTTTGGGTTATGGTTAGGGTCAGGGTTAGGGTTAGGGTTAGGGTTGGGATTTGCCTGTGTTAGGGTTAGGGTTTGGGTTTCGGTTAGGGTTAATGTTAGGGTTAGGGTTTGGGATTGGGTTAGGTTTAGGTTTAGGGTTTGGGTTATGGTTAGGGTAAGGGTTATGGTTAGGGTTAGTGATAGATTTAGGTTTTGGGTTAGGTTGGGGTCAGGTTTATGGTTAGGGTTACGGTTTGGGGTAGGGTTAGGGTTAGGGTTTGAGTTTGGGTTAGGATTTGTGTTAGGGTTAGGGTTAGGGTTTGGGTTAAGGTTAGGGTTAGGGGTAGGGTTAGGGTTAGGATTTGAGTTTGGGTTAGGGTTTGGGTTAGGGTTATGGTTACGGTTTGGGTTAAGGTTAGGGTTAGGTGTAGGGTTAGGGTTTGGGTTAGGGTTAGGGTTAGGGTTAGTGTTTGGGTTAGGGTTAGTGTTAGGCTTTGGGATAGCGTGTGGGCTTGGGATAGGGTTTGGGTTATTGTTAGGTGTACATTTATGTTTAGGGTTAGGGTTACGGTTAGGGTTAGTTTTCAGGGTTAGGGGTTAGGAGTTAGGATTAGGGTTAGCGTTAGGGTTTGGGTTATGGTTAGGGTTAGTGTTAGGGTTAGGGTTAGGGTTAGGTTTAGGGTTTGCCTCTGTTAAGGTTAGGGTTTGGGTTAGGGTTAGGGTTAGGTTTTGGGTTAGGGTAATGGTAAGGGTTATGGTTAGGGTTAGTGATCGATTTAGGGTTTGGTTATGTTGGGGTCAGGATTATGGTTAGGGTTAGTGTTTGGGTTAGGTTTAGGGTTAGGGTTAGGATTAGGCTTGGGTTAGAGTTAGCTTTTGGGTTTGGGTTAGGGTTAGTTTTAGGGATTGGGTTAGGGTTAGGGTTATGGTTAGGGTTTGAGTTTTGATTAGGGTTAGTGTTAGGGTTAAAGTTAGAATTAGAGTTTTGATTAGGCTTAGGTTTAGTGTTAGGGTTACACTTAGGGTTAGGGTTAGGGGTAGGGTTTCGGTTAGGGTTAGGGTTAGGGTTAGGTTCAGTGTTAGGATTAGGGTTAGGGTTAGGGTTAGGGTTAGGGTTTGGTTAGGGTTAGGGTTAGAATTAGGGTTAGGGTTAGGGTTTGGGTTTGGGTTAGGGTTGTTTTAGGGTTAGGGTTAGGATTTGGGTTTGGGTAAGAGTTAGGGTTAGGGTTAGGATTAGGTTTAGCATTAGGCTTTGGGTTTGGATTAGGGTTATGGTTATGGTTAGGGTTTGGGTTTATGTGAGGGTTAGGGTTAGGGTTCAAGTTATGGTTAGGGTTTGGGGTTAGGGTTAGGGTTAGTATTAGGGTTAGGCTTTGGATTAGCGTGTGGGCTTGGGTTAGGGTTTGGTTTAGGGTTAGGGTTACATTTAGGGTTAGGGTTAGGGTTTGGGTTAGGATTAGGGTTAGGGTTAGGGTTAAGGTTAGATTTAGGATTAGGGTTAGGTTTAGAGTTAGGGTTTGGGTTTGTGTTAGGGTTATGGTTAGGGTTTGGTTTAGGGTTAGTGTTAGGGTAAGTGTTAGGCTTTGGTGAGCGTGAGGGATTGGGATAGGGTTTGGTTTAGGGTTAGGGTTACATTTAGGTTTAGTGTTACGGTTAGGATTAGGGTTAGGTTTACGCTTAGGGTTAGTTTTCAGGGTTAGGGGTTAGGATTAGTGTTAGGGTTAGGGTTTGGGTTATGGTTAGGGTCAGGGTTAGGGTTAGGGTTAGGAGTAGGGTTTGGGTTTGCCTGTGTTAGGGTTAGGGTTTGGGTTTGGGTTAGGGTTAGTGTTAGGGTTAGGGTTTGGGTTAGGGTTGGGTTTAGGGTTAGGGTTTGGGTTATGGATAGGGTAAGGGTTATGTTTAGGGTTAGTGATAGATTTAGGGTTTGGGTTAGGTTGGGGTCAGGGTTATGGTTAGGGTTTGGGTTTGGGTTAGGGTTAAGGTTAGGGTTAGGATTAGGTTTAGGGTTAGGGTTAGGGTTTGGGTTAAGGTTAGGGTTAGGTGTAGGGTTAGGGTTTGGGTTAAAGTTATGGTTAGGGTTTGGTTTAGGTTTAGGGTTAGGGTTAGTTTTGGGCTTTGGGTTAGTGTGTGGGCTTGGGATAGGTTTGGGTTAGGGTTATGGTTACATTTATGTTTAGTGTTAGGGTTACGGTTAGGGTTAGTTTTCATTGTTAGGGGTTAGGAGTTAGGATTAGGGTTAGCGTTAGGGTTTGGGGTATGGTTAGGGTTAGAGTTAGGGTTAGGGTTACGGTTAGGGTTAGGGTTTGCCTGTGTTAGGGTTAGGGTTTGGGTTTGGGTTAGGGTTAATGTTTGGGTTAGTGTTTGGTTTAGGGTTAGGGTTATGGTTAAAGTTATGGTTAGGGTTTGGTTTAGGGTTAGTGTTAGGGTTAGGGTTAGGGTTAGGTTTAGGGTTAGGGTTTGGTTTAGGTTTAGGGTTAGAATTAGGGTTAGGGTTTGGGTTTGGGTTAGGGTTAGGGTTAGGGTTAGGATTTGTGTTTGGGTAAGGGTTAGGGTTAGGGTTAGGATTAGGTTTAGGGTTAGGCTTTGAGTTTGGGTTAGGCTTATGGTTATGGTTAGGGTTTGGGTTTGGGTTAGGGTTACGGTTAGGGTTAAAGTTATGTTTAGGGTTTGGGGTTAAAGTAAGGGTTAGTATTAGGGTTAGGCTTTGGATTAGCGTGCGGGCTTGGGTTAGGGTTTGGTTTAGGGTTAGGGTTATATTTAGGGTTAGGGTTAGGGTTAGGGTTTGCGTTAGGGTTCGGGTTAGGGTTAGGGTTAGGGTTAGATTTAGGGTTAGGGTTTGGGTTAGGGTTAGGGTTAGTGTTAGGAATAGGGTTAGGATTAGGTTTTGCGTTAGGTTTAGGGTTTGGGTTAGGGTCAGGGTTACATTTCGGTTCACATTTAGGGTTTGGGTTTGGGTTACTGTAAGAGTTAGGGTTAGGTTTAGGTTTAGGATTAGGGTTAGTTTTAGGGTTAGGGTTTGGGTTTGGGTTAGGGTTATGGTTAGGGTTTGGTTTAGGGTTAGGGTTAGGGTAAGTGTTAGGCTTTGGTGAGCGTGAGGGCTTGGCATAGAGTTTAGTTTAGGGTTAGGTTTACATTTAGGTTTAGAGTTAGGGTTAGGATTAGGGTTAGGTTTACGGTTAAGGTTAGTTTTCAGGGTTTGGGATTAGGAGTTAGGATTAGGGTTAGGGTTAGGGTTTGGGTTATGGTTAGGGTCAGGGTAGGGTTAGGGTTAGGGTTAGGGTTTTCCTGTGTTACGGTTAGGGTTTGGGTTTGGGTTAGGGTTAGTGTTAGGGTTAGTGTTTGGGTTTGGGTTAGGGTTAGGTTTAGGGTTAGGGTTTGGGTTATGGTTAGGGTAAGTGTTATGGTTAGGGTTAGTGATAGATTTAGGGTTTGGGTTAGGTTGGGGTCAGGGTTATGGTTAGGGTTAGGGTTTGGGTTAGGGTCAGGGTTAGGGTTAGGATTAGGGTTAGGGTTTGGGTTTGGGTTAGGATTTGGGTTAGGGTTAGGGTTAGGGTTTGGGTTATGGTTAGGGTTAGGAGTAGGGTTAGGGTTTCGGTTAAAGTTATGGTTAGGGTTTGGTTTAGGTTTAGGGTTAGGGTTACTTTTCGGCTTTGGGTTAGTGTGTGGGCTTGGGATAGGGTTTGGGTTAGGGTTAGGGTTACATTTATCTTTAGGGTTATAGTTACGGTTAGGGTTAGTTTTCAGGGTTAGGGGTTAGGAGTTAGGATTAGGGTTAGCGTTAGGGTTTGGGCTATGGTTAGGGTTAGAGTTAGGGTTAGGGTTAGGGTTAGGGTTAGGGTTAGGGTTAGGGTTTGCCTGTGTTAGGGTTAGGGTTTGGGTTTGGGTTAGGGTTAGTGTTAGGGTTAGTGTTTGGTTTAGGGTTAGGGTTATGGTTAAAGTTATGGTTAGGGTTTGGTTTAGGGTTAGGGTTAGGGTTAGTGTTAGTCTGCCGTGAGCGTGAGGGCTTGGGATAGGGTTTGGGTTAGGGTTAGGGTTACATATAGGTTTAGGGATAGGGTTAGGGTTAGGGTTAGGTTTAGGGTTAGTTTTAGTTTTCAGGGTTAGGTGTTAGGAGTTAGGATTAGGGTTAGGGTTAGGGTTTGGGTTATGGTTAGGGTCAGGGTTAGAGTTAGGGTTAGGGTTGGGATTTGCCTGTGTTAGGGTTAGGGTTTGGGTTTCGGTTAGGGTTAGTGTTAGGGTTAGGGTTTGGGTTAGGGTTAGGTTTAGGTTTAGGGTTTGGGTTATGGTTAGGGTAAGGGTTATGGTTAGGGTTAGTGATAGATTTAGGTTTTGGGTTAGGTTGGGGTCAGGTTTACGGTTAGGGTTAGGGTTTGGGTTAGGGTTAGGGTTAGGGTTAGGATTAGGGTTAGGGTTTGAGTTTGTGTTAGGGTTTGAGTTAGGGTTAGGGTTAGGGTTTGAGTTTGGGTTAGGGTTTGGGTTAGGGTTAGGGTTAGGGTTTGGCTTAAGGTTAGGGTTAGGGGTAGGGTTAGGGTTAGTGTTTGAGTTTGGGTTAGGGTTTGGGTTAGGTTTAGGTTTAGGGTTTGGGTTAAGGTTAGGGTTAGGGGTAGGGTTAGGGTTTGGTTTAGGGTTAGGGTTAGGGTTAGTGTTTGGGTTAGGGTTTGGGTGAGGGTTACATTTAGGTTTATGGTTAGGGTTAGGATTAGGTTTAGGTTTAGGTTTATGGTTAGGGTTAGATTTTGGGTTAGGGTTAGGGTTAGAATTAGGGTTAGGTTTAGGTTTTGGGTTTGGGTTAGGGTTAGGGTTAGGGTTAGGATTTGGGTTTGGGTAAGGGTTAGGGTTAGGGTTAGGCTTTGGGTTTATGTTAGGCTTAGTGTTAGGGTTAAAGTCATGTTTAGGTTTTGGGGTTAGGGTTAGGGTTAGTATTAGGGTTAGGCTTTGGATTAGCGTGTGGGCTTGGGTTAGGGTTTGGGTTAGGGTTAGGGTTACATTTAGGGTTAGGGTTAGGGTTAGGGATTGGGTTAGGGTTAGGGTTAGGGTTAGATTTAGGGTTAGGATTAGGTTTTGCCTTAGGTTTAGGGTTTGGGTTAGGGTCAGGGTTACATTTAGGGTTAGGGTTAGGGTTACGGTAAGAGTTAGGGTTAGGTTTAGGTTTAGGATTAGGGTTAGGTTTAGGGTTAGGGTTTGGGTTTGGGTTAGGGTTATGGTTAGGGTTTGGTTTAGGGTTAGGTTTAGGGTAAGTGTTAGGCTTTGGTGAGCATGAGGGCTTTACATAGGGTTTAGTTTAGGGTTAGGTTTACATTTAGGTTTAGGGTTAGGGTTAGGATTAGGGTTAGGTTTAGAGTTAGGGTTAGTTTTCAGGGTTAGGGATTAGGAGTTAGGATTAGGGTTAGGGTTAGGGTTTGGGTTACGGTTAGGGTCAGGGTTAGGGTTAGGGTTAGGGTTAGGGTTAGGGTTAGGGTTTGCCTGTGTTAGGGTTAGGGTTTGGGTTTGGGTTAGGGTTAGTGTTAGGGTTAGAGTTTGGGTTTGGGTTAGGTTTAGGGTTAGGGTTTGGGTTATGGTTAGGGTTAGTGATAGATTTAGGGTTTGGGTTAAGTTGGGGTCAGGGTTATGGTTAGGGTTAGGGTTTGGGTTAGGGTCAGGGTTAGGGTTAGAATTAGGGTTAGGGTTTGTATTTGCGTTAGGATTTCGGTTAGGGTTAGGGTTAGGGTTTGGGTTAAGGTTAGGGTTAGGGGTAGGGTTAGGGTTTGGGTTAAAGTTATGGTTAGGTTTTGGTTTAGGTTTAGGGTTAGGGTTAGTTTTAGGCTTTGGGTTAGTGTGTGGGCTTGGGATAGGGTTTGGGTTAGGGTTAGGGTTACATTTATGTTTAGGGTTGTAGTTACGGTTAGGGTTAGTTTTCAGGGTTAGGGGTTAGGAGTTAGGATTAGGGTTAGCGTTAGGGTTTGGGCTATGGTTAGGGTTAGAGTTAGGGTTAGGGTTAGGGTTAGGGTTAGGGTTAGGGTTTGCCTGTGTTAGGGTTAGGGTTTGGGTTTGGGTTAGGGTTAGTGTTAGGGTTAGTGTTTGGTTTAGGGTTAGGGTTATGGTTAAATTTATGGTTAGGGTTTGGTTTAGGGTTAGGGTTAGGGTTAGTGTTAGTCTTTGGTGAGCATGAGGGCTTGGGATAGGATTTGGGTTAGGGTTACGGTTACATATAGGTTTAAGGATAGGGTTAGGGTTAGGGTTAGGTTTAGGGTTAGTTTTAGTTTTCAGGGTTAGGTGTTAGGAGTTAGGATTAGGGTTAGGGTTTGGGTTTGGGTTATGGTTAGGGTCAGGGTTAGGGTTGGGATTTGCCTGTGTTAGGGTTAGGGTTTGGGTTTCGGTTAGGGTTAATGTTAGGGTTAGGGTTTGGGATTGGGTTAGGTTTAGGTTTAGGGTTTGGGTTATGGTTAGGGTAAGGGTTATGGTTAGGGTTAGTGATAGATTTAGGTTTTGGATTAGGTTGGGGTCAGGTTTATGGTTAGGGTTAGGGTTTGGGTTAGGGTTAGGGTTAGGGTTAGGATTAGGGTTAGGGTTTGAGTTTGTGTTAGGGTTTGAGTTAGGGTTAGGGTTAGCGTTTGAGTTTGGGTTAGGGTTTGGGTTAGGGTTAGGGTTAGGGTTTGGGTTAAGGTTACGGTTACGAGTAGGGTTAGGGTTAGGGTTTGAGTTTGGGTTAGGGTTTGGGTTAGGGTTAGGGTTAGGGTTAGGGTTTGGGTTAAGGTTAGGTTTAGTGGTAGGGTTAGGGTATGGTTTAGGGTTAGGGTTACGGTTAATGTTTGGGTTAGGGTTTGGGTGAGGTTTACATTTAGGTTTATGGTTTGGGTTAGGGTTTGGGTAAGGTTAGGGTTAGGGTTAGGGTTAGGATTAGGGTTAGGTTTAGGGTTAGGGTTAGGGTTAGATTTTGGGTTAGGGTTAGGGTTAGAATCAGGGTTAAGTTTAGGTTTTGGGTTTGGGTTAGGGTAAGGGTTATGGTTAGGGTTAGGTTTAGGGTTAGGGTTTGGGTTTGCATTTGGGTTAGGTTTAGGGTTAGGGTTTGGGGTTGGGTTAGGGTTAGAGTTGCGGTTAGGGTTAGGGTTTGGGTTTGGTTCGGGTTAGGGTTTGGGTTTGGGTTAGGGTTTGGTTTTGGTTTAAGGTTAGGTTTAGGTTTAGTGTTAAGTTTAGGTTTACCGTTAGGTTTTGGATTAGCGTGTGTGCTTGGGTTAGGTTTTGGATTAGGGTTAGGGTTACATTTAGGGTTAGGGTTACGGTTAGGGTTTGGGAAAGGTTATGGTTAGGGTTAGTGTTAGGATTAAGGTTAGGTTTAGGTTTAGGGTTAGGGTTAGGTTTTGGGATAGGGTTAGGGTTATGGTTAGGGTTTGGGTTTGGGTTAGCGTAAGGGTTAGGGTGAAATTTAGGGTTAGGGTTTGGCTTAGGGTTAGGGTTTGTGTTAGGGTTAGGGTCAGGGTTAGAGTTAGGGTTAGGGTTGGGATTTGCCTGTGTTAGGGTTAGGGTTTGGGTTTCGGTTAGGGTTAGTGTTAGGGTTAGGGTTTGGGTTAGGGTTAGGTTTAGGTTTAGGGTTTGGGTTATGGTTAGGGTAAGGGTTATGGTTAGGGTTAGTGATAGATTTAGGTTTTGGGTTAGGTTGGGGTCAGGTTTACGGTTAGGGTTAGGGTTTGGGTTAGGGTTAGGGTTAGGGTTAGGATTAGGGTTAGGGTTTGAGTTTGTGTTAGGGTTTGGGTTAGGGTTAGGGTTAGGGTTTGAGTTTGGGTTAGGGTTTGGGTTAGGGTTAGGGTTAGGGTTTGGATTAAGGTTAGGGTTAGGGGTAGGGTTAGGGTTAGGGTTTGAGTTTGGGTTAGGGTTTGGGTTAGGGTTAGGTTTAGGGTTTGGGTTAAGTTTAGGGTTAGGGGTAGGGTTACGGTTTGGTTTAGGGTTAGGGTTAGGTTTAGTGTTTGGGTTAGGGTTTGGGTGAGGGTTACATTTAGGTTTATGGTTAGGATTAGGGTTTGGGTAAGGTTAAGGTTAGGGTTAGGGTTAGGATTAGGTTTAGGTTTAGGTTTATGGTTAGGGTTAGATTTTGGGTTAGGGTTAGGGTTAGAATTAGGGTTAGGTTTAGGTTTTGGGTTTGGGTTAGGGTTAGGGTTAGGGTTAGGATTTGGGTTTGGGTAAGGGTTAGGGTTAGGGTTAGGATTAGGTTTAGGGTAAGGCTTTGTGTTTGGGTTAGGCTTATGGTTATGGTTAGGCTTTGGGTTTGGGTTAGGGTTAGGGTTAGGGTTAAAGTTATGTTTAGGTTTTGGGGTTAGGGTTAGGGTTAGTATTAGGATTAGGCTTTGCATTAGCGTGTGACCTTGGGTTAGGGTTTGGGTTAGGGTTAGGGTTACATTTAGGGTTAGGGTTAGGGTTAGGGTTTGGGTTAGGGTTAGGGTTCGGGTTAGATTTAGGGTTAGGGTCTGGGTTAGGGTTAGGGTTAGTGTTAGGTATAGGGTTAGGATTAGGTTTTGCGTTAGGTTTAGGGTTTGGGTTAGGGTCAGGGTTACATTTAGGGTTACAGTTAGGGTTTGGGTTTGGGTTACGGTAAGAGTTAGGGTTAGGTTTAGGTTTAGGATTAGGGTTTGGTTTAGGGTTAGGTTTTGGGTTTGGGTTAGGGTTACGGTTAGGGTTTGGGTTAAGGTTAGGGTTAGGGTAAGGGTTTGAGTTTGGGTTAGGGTTTGGGTTAGGGTTAGGGTTAGGGTTAGGGTTTGGGTTAAGGTTAGGTTTAGTGGTAGGGTTAGGGTATGGTTTAGGGTTAGGGTTAGGGTTAGTGTTTGGGTTAGGGTTTGGGTGAGGGTTACATTTAGGTTTATGGTTTGGGTTAGGGTTTGGGTAAGGTTAGGGTTAGGGTTAGGGTTAGGATTAGGGTTAGGTTTAGGGTTAGGGTTAGGGTTAGATTTTGGGTTAGGGTTAGGGTTAGAATCAGGGTTAGGTTTAGGTTTTGGGTTTGGGTTAGGGTAAGGGTTATGGTTAGGGTTAGGTTTAGGGTTAGGGTTTGGGTTTGGATTTGGGTTAGGTTTAGGGTTAGGGTTTGGGGTTGGGTTAGGGTTAGAGTTAGGGTTAGGGTTAGGGTTTGGGTTTGGTTTCGGGTTAGGGTTTGGGTTTGGGTTAGGGTTAGGGTTTGGGTTAAGGTTAGGTTTAGGTTTAGTGTTAGGTTTAGGTTTACAGTTAGGTTTTGGATTAGCGTGTGTGCTTGGGGTAGGTTTTGGATTAGGGTTAGGGTTACATTTAGGTTTAGGATTACGGTTAGGGTTTGGGTAAGGTTATGGTTAGGGTTAGTGTTAGGATTAGGGTTAGGTTTAGGTTTAGGGTTAGGGTTAGGTTTGGGGTTAGGGTTAGGGTTATGGTTAGGGTTTGGGTTTGGGTTAGCGTAAGGGTTAGGGTTAAATTTAGGTTTAGGGTTTGGCTTAGGGTTAGGGTTTGGGTTTGGGTTAGAGTTAGGGTTAGGGTTAAAGTTATGGTTAGGGTTTGGTTTAGGGTTAGGTTTAGGGTTAGTGTTAGGCTTTGGGTTAGCGTGTGGGCTTGGGATAGGGTTTGGGTTAGGGTTAGGGTTACATTTATGTTTAGGGTTAGGGTTACGGTTAGGGTTAGTTTTCAGGGTTAGGGGTTAGTAGTTAGGATTATTGTTAGCGTTAGGGTTTGGGTTATGGTTAGGGTTAGTGTTAGGTTTAGGGTTAGGTTTAGGGTTTGCCTGTGTGAGGGTTAGGGTTTGGGTTAGGGTAATGGTAAGTGTTATGGTTAGGTTAGTGATAGATTTAGGGTTTGGTTATGTTGGGATGAGGATTATGGTTACGGTTAGTGTTTGGGTTAGGTTTAGGGTTAGGATTAGGATTAGGCTTGGGTTAGAGTTAGCTTTTGGGTTAGGGTTATGGTTAGCTTTAGGGATTGGGTTAGGGTTAGGGTTATGGTTATGGTTTGGGTTTTGATTAGGGTTAGGGTTAGG
>CM069543.1:59024318-59026818 GCA_035773235.1 Eospalax fontanierii | reverse complement strand
TTAGGGTTAGGGTTTGGGTTTGGGTTAGGGTTAGTGTTAGGGTTAGAGTTTGGGTTTGGGTTAGGTTTAGGGTTAGGGTTTGGGTTATGGTTAGTGTTAGTGATAGATTTAGGGTTTGGGTTAGGTTGGCGTCAGGGTTATGGTTAGGGTTAGGGTTTGGGTTAGGGTCAGGGGTAGGGTTAGAATTAGGGTTAGGGTTTGGATTTGGGTTAGGATTTGTGTTAGGGTTAGGGTTAGGGTTTGGGTTAAGGTTAGGGTTAGGGGTAGGGTTAGGGTTTGGGTTAAAATTATGGTTAGGGTTTGGTGTAGGTTTAGGGTTAGGGTTAGTTTTAGGCTTTGTGTTAGTGTGTGGGCTTGGGATAGGGTTTGGGTTAGGGTTAGGGTTACATTTATATTTAGGGTTATAGTTACGGTTAGGGTTAGTTTTCAGGGTTAGGGGTTAGGAGTTAGGATTAGGGTTAGCGTTAGGGTTTGGACTATGGTTAGGGTTAGAGTTAGGGTTAGGGTTAGGGTTAGGGTTAGGGTTTGCCTGTGTTAGGGTTAGGGTTTGGGTTTGGGTTAGCGTTAGTGTTAGGGTTAGTGTTTGGTTTAGGGTTAGGGTTATGGTTAAATTTATGGTTAGGGTTTGGTTTAGGGTTAGGGTTAGGGTTAGTGTTAGTCTTTGGTGAGCATGAGGGCTTGGGATAGGATTTGGGTTAGGGTTAGGGTTACATATAGGTTTAAGGATAGGGTTAGGGTTAGGGTTAGGTTTAGGGTTAGTTTTAGTTTTCAGGGTTAGGTGTTAGGAGTTAGGATTAGGATTAGGGTTTGGGTTTGGGTTATGGTTAGGGTCAGGGTTAGGGTTAGGGTTAGGGTTGGGATTTGCCTGTGCTAGGGTTAGGGTTTGGGTTTCGGTTAGGGTTAGTGTTAGGGTTAGGGTTTGGGTTTGGGTTAGGTTAAGTTTAGGGTTTGGGTTATGGTTACGGTAAGGGTTATGGTTAGGGTTAGTGATAGATTTAGGTTTTGGATTAGGTTGGGGTCAGGTTTACGGTTAGGGTTAGGGTTTGGTTTAGGGTTAGGGTTAGGGTTAGGATTAGGGTTAGGGTTTGAGTTTGTGTTAGGGTTTGAGTTAGGGTTAGTGTTAGGGTTTGAGTTTGGGTTAGGGTTTGGGTTAGGGTTAGGGTTAGGGTTTGGGTTAAGGTTACGGTTAGGAGTAGGGTTAGGGTTAGGGTTTGAGTTTGGGTTAGGGTTTGGGTTAGGGTTAGGGTTAGGGTTAGGGTTTGGGTTAAAGTTAGGTTAAGTGGTAGGGTTAGGGTATGGTTTAGGGTTAGGGTTAGGATTAGTGTTTGGGTTAGGGTTTGGGTGAGGGTTACATTTAGGTTTATAATTTGGGTTAGTGTTTGGGTAAGGTTAGGGTTAGGGTTAGGGTTAGGATTAGGGTTAGGTTTAGGGTCAGGGTTAGGGTTAGATTTTGGGTTTGGGTTAGGGTTAGAATCAGGGTTAGGTTTAGGTTTTGGGTTTGGGTTAGGGTAAGGGTTATGGTTAGGGTTAGGTTTAGGGTTAGGGTTTGGGTTTGGATTTGGGTTAGGTTTAGGATTAGGGTTTGGGGTTGGGTTAGGGTTAGAGTTAGGGTTAGGGTTAGGGTTTGGGTTTGGTTTCCGGTTAGGGTTTGGGTTTGGGTTAGGGTTAGGGTTTGGGTTAAGGTTAGGTTTAGGTTTAGTGTTAGGTTTAGGTTTACGGTTAGGTTTTGGATTAGCGTGTGTGCTTTGGTTAGGTTTTGGATTAGGGTTAGGGTTACATTTAGGGTTAGGGTTACGGTTAGGGTTTGGGTAAGGTTATGGTTAGGGTTAGTGTTAGGATTAGGGTTAGGTTTAGGTTTAGGGTTAGGGTTAGGTTTTGGGTTAGGGTTAGGGTTATGGTTAGGGTTGGTGTTTGGGTTAGCGTAAGGGTTAGGGTTAAATTTAGGGTTAGGGTTTGGCTTAGGGTTAGGGTTTGGGTTAGGTTTTGGGTTAGGGTTAGGGTTAGGGTTAGGGTTTGGGTTAAGGTTAGGTTTAGTGGTAGGGTTAGGGTATGGTTTAGGGTTAGGGTTAGGGTTAGTGTTTGTGTTAGGGTTTGGGTGAGGGTTACATTTAGGTTTATGGTTTGGGTTAGGGTTTGGGTAAGGTTAGGGTTAGGGTTAGGGTTAGGATTAGGGTTAGGTTTAGGGTTTGGGTTTGGGTTAGAGTTAGGGTTAGGGTTAAAGTTATGGTTAGGGTTTGGTTTAGGGTTAGGTTTAGCGTTAGGGTTAGGCTTTGGGTTAGCGTGTGGGCTTGGGATAGGGTTTGGGTTAGGGTTAGGGTTACATTTATGTTTAGGGTTAGGGTTACGGTTAGGGTTAGTTTTCAGGGTTAGGGGTTAGTAGTTAGGATTATTGTTAGCGTTAGGGTTTGGGTTATGGTTAGGGTTAGTGTTAGGGTTAGGGTTAGGTTTAGGGTTTGCCTGTGTGAGGGTTAGGGTTTGGGTTAGGGTTAGGGTTAGGGTT
>CM069543.1:59001818-59019318 GCA_035773235.1 Eospalax fontanierii | reverse complement strand
TTAGGTTTAGGGTTAGGGTTTGTGTTAGGGTTTGCCTGTGTTAGGGTTAGTGTTTGGTTTCGGGTTAGGGTTATGGTTAAAGTTATGGTTAGGGTTTGGTTTAAGGTTGGGGTTAGGGTTAGTGTTAGGCTTTGGTGAGCGTGAGGGCTTGGGATAGGGTTTGGGTTAGGGTTAAGGTTACATTTAGGTTTAGGGTTAGTGTTAGGGTTAGGGTTAGGGTTAGGGTTAGTGTTTGGGTTAGGGTTTGGGTGAGGGTTACATTTAGGTTTAGGGTCAGGGTTAGGGTTAGGGTTAGGGTTAGGTTTTGGGTTAGGGTTAGGGTTATGGTTAGGGTTTGGGTTAGCGTAAGGGTTAGCGTTAAATTTCGGGTTAGGGTTTGGCTTAGGGTTAGGTTTTGGGTTTGGGTTAGAGTTAGGGTTAGGGGTAAAGTTATGGTTAGGGTTTTTTTAGGGTTAGGGTTAGGGTTAGTGTTAGGCTTTGGGTTAGCATGTGGGCTTGGGATAGGGTTTGGGTTAGGGTTAGTGTTACATTTATGTTTAGGGTTAGGGTTACGGTTAGGGTTAGTTTTCAGGTTTAGGGGTTAGGAGTTAGGATTAGGGTTAGCGTTAGGGTTTCGGTTATGGTTAGGGTTACAGTTATGGTTAGGGTTAGGGTTAGGTTTAGGGTTTGCCTGTGTTAGGGTTAGGGTTTGGGTTTGGGTTAGGGTTAGTGTTAGGGTTAGGGTTTGGGTTAGGGTTAGGTTTAGGGTTAGGATTTGTGTTAGGGTTTGCCTGTGTTAGGGTTAGTGTTTGGTTTCGGGTTAGGGTTATGGTTAAAGTTATGGTTAGGGTTTGGTTTAGGGTTGGGGTTAGGGTTAGTGTTAGGCTTTGGTGAGCGTGAGGGCTTGGGATAGGGTTTGGGTTAGGGTTAAGTTTACATTTAGGTTTAGGGTTAGGGTTAGGGTTAGGGTTAGGGTTAGGGTTTGCCTGTGTTAGGGTTAGGGTTTTGGTTTGGGTTAGGGTTAGTGTTACGGTTAGTGTTTGGTTTAGGGTTAGGATTATGGTTAAAGTTATGGTTAGGGTTTGGTTTAGGGTTAGGGTTAGGGTTAGTGTTAGTCTTTGGTGACCGTGAGGGCTTGGGATAGGATTTGCTTAGGGTTAGGGTTACATTTAGGTTTAGGGTTAGGGTTAGGGTTAGGGTTAGGTTTAGGGTTAGGGTTAGTTTTCAGGGTTAGGTGTTAGGAGTTAGGATTAGGGTTAGGGTTAGGGTTTGGGTTATGGTTAGGGTCAGGGTTAGGGTTAGGGTTAGGGTTAGGATTTGCCTGTGTTAGGGTTAGGGTTTGGGTTTCGGTTAGGGTTTGTGTTGGGGTTAGGGTTGGGGTAGGGCTTAGGTTTAGGGTTGGGGTTTGGGTTATGGTTCGGGAAAGGGTTATGGTTAGGGTTAGTGATAGATTTAGGTTTTTGGTTAGTTTGGGGTCAGGTTTATGGTTAGGGTTAGGGTTTGGGTTAGGGTTAGGGTTAGGGTTAGAAGTACGGTTAGGGTTTGAGTTTGTGTTAGGGTTTGGGTTAGGGTTAGGGTTAGGGTTTGAGTTTGGGTTAGGATTTGGGTTAGGGTTAGGGTTAGGGTTTGGGTTAACGTTAGGGTTAGGGTTAGGGGTAGGGTTAGGGTTAGGATTTGAGTTTGGGTTAGGGTTGGGTTAGGGTTAGGGTTACAGTTTGGGTTAAGGTTAGGGTTAGGGGTAGGGTTAGGGTTTGGGTTAGGGTTAGGGTTAGTGTTAGTGTTTGGTTTAGGGTTAGGGTTAGAATTAGGGTTAGAGTTAGGGTTTGGGTTTTTGTTAGGGTACGGTTTCGGGTTAGGGTTAGGTTTAGGGTTAGGGTTAGGGTTAGGCTTTGGGTTAGGGTTAGGGTTAGGGTTAGGTTTTGGGTTAGGGTTAGGGTTAGGGTTAGGATTTGGGTTTGGGTAAGGGTTAGGCTTAGGGTTAGGTTTAGGGTTAGGGATTGGCTGTGGTTTAGGGTTACGGTTATAGTTAGGGTATTGGTTTGGGTTAGGGTTACGGTTAGGGTTAAAGTTATGTTTAGGGTTGGGGTTAGGGTTAGGGTTAGTGTTAGGCTTTGGGTTAGCGTGTGGGCTTGGAATAGGGTTTGGTTTAGGGTTAGGTTTACCGTTAGTGTTAGGGTTACGGTTAGCGTTAGAGTTAGGTTTTAGATTAAGGTTAGGGTTAGGGTTAGGGTTAGGGTTAGGGTTAGGTTTCGGTTTAAAGTTAGGTTTTGGGTTACGGTTAGGGTTACTGTTAGGTTTAGGTTTAGGGTTAGGGTGTTCGTTAGGTTTAGGGTTTGGGTTAGGTTTAGGGTTACATTTAGGGTTAGAGTTAGGATTAGGGTTTGCGTTAGGGTTAGGGTTATTGTTAGGGTTAGGATTAATGTTAGGTTTAGGGTTCGGGTTAGGGTTAGTGTTTGGTTTAGGATTAGCGTTAGAGTTAGGGTTTGGGTTAGGGTACGGGTTCGGGTTAGGGTTAGGGTTAGGTTTAGGGTTAGGGTTAGGGTTAGGGTTTGGGCTTGGGTTAGGGTTAGGGTTTGGGTTAGGGTTAGGGTTAGGGTTAGGATTTGGGATTGGGTAAGGCTTAGGGTTAGGGTTAGGTTTAGGGTTAGGGATTGGGTGTGGTTTAGGGTTACAGTTATGGTTAGGGTTTTGGTTTGGGTTAGGGTTACGGTTACGGTTAAAGTTATGGTTAGGGTTGGGGTTAGGGTTAGGTTTAGTGTTGGGCTTTGGGTTAGCGTGTGGGCTTGGAAGAGGGTTTGGGTTAGGGTTAGGTTTACCGTTAGAGTTAGGGTTACGGTTAGGGTTAGAGTTAGGTTTTAGATTAGGGTTAGGGTTAGGGTTAGGGTTAGGGTTAGGGTTAGTGTTTCGGTTAGGGTTTGGGTGAGGGTTACATTTAGGTTTAGGGTTAGGGTTAGGGTTTGGGTAAGGTTATGGTTAGGGTTAGCGTTAGGATTAGGGTTAGGTTTAGGTTTAGGGTTAGGGTTAGGTTTTGGGTTAGGGTTAGGGTTATGGTTAGGGTTTGGGTTTGGGTTAGCGTAAGGGTTAGGGTTAAATTTAGGGATAGGGTTTGGCTTAGGGTTAGGGTTTGGTTTTGGGTTAGAGTTAGGGTTAGGGTAAAAGTTATGGTTAGGGTTTGGTTTAGGGTTAGGGTTAGGGTTAGTGTTAGGCTTTGGGTTAGCGTGTATGCTTGGGATAGGGTTTGGGTTAGGGTTAGGGTGACATTTATGTTTAGCGTTAGCGTTACGGTTAGGGTTAGTTTTCAGTGTTAGGGGTTAGGAGTTAGGATTAGGGTTAGCGTTAGGGTTTGGGTTATGGTTAGGGTTAGTGTTAGGGTTAGGGTTAGGGTTAGGCTTGGGGTTTGCCTGTGTTAGGGTTAGGGTGTGGGTTAGGGTTAGGGTTAGGGTTTAGGTTAGGGTAATGGTAAGGGTTATGGTTAGGGTTAGTGATAGATTTAGGGTTTCGTTATGTTGGGGTCAGGATTATGGTTAGGGTTAGTGTTTGGGTTAGGTTTAGGGTTAGGGTTAGGATTAGGCTTGGGTTAGAGTTAGCTTTTGGGTTAGGGTTAGGGTTAGTTTTAGGGATTGGGTTAGGATTAGGGTTATGGTTATGGTTTGGGTTTTGATTAGGGTTAGGGTTAGGGTTAAAGTTAGGATTAGAGTTTGGATTAGGATTAGGTTTAGGGTTAGGGTTACACTTAGGGTTAGGGTTAGGGGTAGGGTTTCGGTTAGGCTTAGGTTTAGGGTTAGGTTCAGTGTTAGGGTTAGGGTTAGGGTTAGGGTTAGGGTTAGGGTTAGGGTTTGGTTTAGGTTTAGGGTTAGAATTAGGGTTAGGGTTACGGTTTGGGTTTGGGTTAGGGTTAGGTTTAGGGTTAGGGTTAGGATTTGGGTTTGGGTAAGGGTTAGGGTTAGGATTAGGATTAGATTTAGGGTTAGGCTTTGGGTTTGGGTTAGGGTTATTGTTATGGTTAGGGTTTGGGTTTGGGTTAGGGTTAGGGTTAGGGTTAAAGTTATGGTTAGGGTTTGGGGTTAGGGTTAGGGTTATTATTAGGGTTAGGCTTTGGATTAGCGTGTGGGCTTGGGTTAGGGTTTGGTTTAGGGTTAGGGTTACATTTAGGGTTAGGGTTAGGGTTTGGGTTAGGGTTAGGGTTAGGGTTAGGGTTAGGGTTAGGGTTAGATTTAGGGTTAGGGTTTGGGTTAGGGTTAGGGTTACATTTAGGGTTACAGTTAGGGTTTGGGTTTGGGTTACGGTAAGAGTTAGGGTTAGGGTTAGGTTTAGGATTAGGGTTAGGTTTAGGGTTAGGGTTTGTGTTTGTGTTAGGGTTATGGTTAGGGTTTGGTTTAGGGTTAGTGTTAGGGTAAGTGTTAGGCTTTGGTGAGCGTGAGGGCTTGGGATAGGGTTTGGTTTAGGGTTAGGTTTCCATTTAGGTTTAGGGTTAGGGTTAGGATTAGGGTTAGGTTTCCGCTTAGGGTTAGTTTTCAGGGTTAGGGGTTAGGATTAGGGTTATGGTTAGGGTTTGGGTTATGGTTAGGGTCAGGGTTAGGGTTAGGGTTAGGGTTATGGTTAGGGTTTGCCTGTGTTAGGGTTAGGGTTTGGGTTAAAGTTATGGTTAGGGTTTGGGTTATGTTTAGGGTTAGGGTTAGTTTTGGGCTTTGGGTTAGTGTGTGGGCTTGGGATAGGTTTGGGTTAGGGTTAGGGTTACATTTATGTTTAGGGTTAGGGTTACGGTTAGGGTTAGTTTTCACTGTTAGGGGTTAGGAGTTAGGATTAGGGTTAGCGTTAGGGTTTTGGCTATGCTTAGGGTTAGAGTTCGGGTTAGGGTTAGGGTTTGGGTTTCGGTTAGGGTTAATGTTAGGGTTAGGGTTTGGGTTAGGTTTAGGTTTAGGGGTAGGGTTTGGTTTATGGTTAGGGTAAGGTTTATGGTTAGGGTTAGTGATAGATTTAGGTTTTGGTTAGGTTGGGGTCAGGTTTACGGATAGGGTTTGGGTTTGGGTTAGGGTTAGGGTTAGGGTTAGGATTAGGGTTAGGGTTTGAGTTTGTGTTAGGGTTTGGGTTAGGGTTAGGGTTAGGGTTTGAGTTTGGGTTAGGATTTGGGTTAGGGTTAGGGTTAGGGTTTGGGTTAAGGTTAGGGTTAGGGGTAGGGTTAGGGTTAGGATTTGAGTTTGGGTTAGGGTTTGGGTTAGGGTTAGGGTTACGGTTTGGGTTAAGGTTAGGGTTAGGGGTAGGGTTAGGGTTTGGGTTAGGGTTAGGGTTAGGGTTAGTGTTTGGGTTAGGGTTTGGGTGAGGGTTACATTTAGGTTTATGGTTAGGGTTAGGGTTTGGGTAAGGTTAGGGTTAGGGTTAGTGTTAGGATTAGGGTTAGGTTTAGGGTTAGGGTTAGGGTTAGGTTTTGGGTTAGGGTTAGGGTTAGAATTAGGGTTAGGTTTAGGTTTTGGGTTTGGGTTAGGGTAAGGGTTATGGTTAGGGGTAGGTTTAGGGTTAGGGTTTGGGTTTGGATTTGGGTTAGGTTTAGGGTTAGGGTTTGGGTTTGGGTTAGGGTTAGAGTTAGGGTTAGGGTTAGGGTTTGGGTTTGGTTTAGGGTTAGGGTTTGGTTTTGGGTTAGGGTTACATTTATGGTTAGGGTTAGGGTTAGGGTTTGGGTTAGGGTTAGGGTTAAGGTTAGGGTTCGGTTTAGGGTTAGGTTTTGGATTAGAATTAGGGTTACTGTTAGGTTTAGGTTTAGGGTTAGGGCTTCCGTTAGGTCTAGGGTTTGGGCTAGGGTTAGGTTTACATTTAGGGTTAGAGTTAGGATTAGGGTTTGTGTTAGGGTTAGGGTTATTGTTAGGGTTAGGATTAATGTTAGGTGTAGGGTTCGGGTTAGGGTTAGTGTTTGGTTTAGGGTTAGGGTTAGAATTAGGGTTAGAGTTAGGGTTTGGGTTTCTGTTAGGGTACGGGTTCGGGTTAGGGTTAGTTTTAGGGTTAGGGTTAGGGTTAGGGTTTGGGTTAGGGTTAGGGTTTGGGTTAGGGTTAGGGTTAGGGTTAGGATTTGGGTTTGGGTAAGGGTTAGGCTTAGGGTTAGGTTTAGGGTTAGGGATTGGCTTTGGTTTAGGGTTACGGTTATGGTTAGGGTATTGGTTGGGTTAGGGTTACGGTTAGGGTTAAAGTTATGGTTAGGGTTGGGGTTAGGGTTAGGGTTAGTGTTAGGCTTTGGATTTGCCTGTGGGCTTGGAATAGGGTTTCGGTTAGGGTTAGGTTTACCCTTAGTTTTAGGGTTACGGTTAGCGTTAGAGTTAGGTTTTAGATTAAGGTTTGGGTTAGGGTTAGGGTTAGTGTTAGGGTTAGTGTTTGGGTTAGGGTTTGGGTGAGGGTTACATTTAGGTTTAGGCTTAGGGTTAGGGTTTGGTTAAGGTTATGGTTAGGGTTAGTGTTAGGATTAGGGTTAGGTTTAGATTTAGGGTTAGGATTAGGTTTTGGGTTAGGGTTACGGTTAGGGTTAGAGTTAGGTTTTAGATTAGGGTTAGGGTTAGGGTTAGAGTTAGGGTTAGGGTTATGGTTAGGGTTAGGGTTAGGGTTAGGTTTTGGGTTAAGGTTTGGGTGAGGGTTACATTTAGGTTTAGGGATAGGGTTAGGGTTTGGGTAAGTTTATGGTTAGGGTTAGTGTTAGGATTAGGGTTAGGTTTAGGTTTAGGGTTAGGGTTAAGTTTTGGGTTACGGTTAGGGTTATGGTTAGGGTTTGGGTTTCGGTTAGCGTAAGGTTTAGGGTTAAATTTAGGGTTAGGGTTTGTCTTAGGGTTAGGGTTTGGGTTTCGGTTAGAGTTAGGGTTAGGGTGAAAGTTATGGTTAGGGTTTGGTTTAGGGGTAGGGTTAGGGTTAGTGTTAGGCTTTGGGTTAGCGTGTGGGCTTGGGATAGGGTTTGGGTTACGATTAGGGTTACATTTATGTTTAGGGTTAGGGTTACGGTAAGGGTTAGGTTTCAGCGTAGGGATTAGGAGTTAGTATTAGGGTTAGCGTTAGGATGTGGGTTATGGTTAGGGTTAGAGTTAGGGTTAGGGTTAGGGTTAGGTTTAGGGTTTGCCTGTGTTAGGGTAGGGTTTGGGTTAGTGTTAGGGTTAGGGTTAGGGTTAGGGTTTGGGTTCGGGTAAGGGTAAGGCTTATGGTTAGGGTTAGTGATAGATTTAGGGTTTGGTTAGGTTGGGGTCAGGATTATGGTTAGGGTTAGTGTTTGGGTTAGGTTTAGGGTTAGGGTTAGGATTAGTCTTAGGGTTAGAGTTAGCTTTTGGGTTAGGGTTAGGGTTAGGGATTGGGTTAGGGTTACGGTTATGGTTAGGGTTTGGGTTTTGATTAGGTTTATGGTTAGGGTTAAAGTTACGATTAGAGTTTGGATTAGGCTTAGGTTTAGGGTTAGGGTTACACTTAGGGTTAGGGTTAGGGGTAGGGTTTGGGTTAGGGTTACGGTTAGGGTTAGGTTCAGTGTTAGGTTTAGGGTTAGGGTTAGGGTTAGGGTTAGGGTTAGGGTTTGGTTTAGGGTTAGGGTTAGAATTAGGTTTAGGGTTAGGGTTTGGGTTTGGGTTAGACTTAGGGTTAGGGTTAGGGTTAGGATTTGGGTTTGGGTAAGGGTTAGGGTTAGGGCTAGGATTAGGTTTAGGGTTAGGCTTTGGGTTTGGGTTAGGCTTACGGTTATGGTTAGGGTTTGGGTTTGGGTCAGGGTTAGGGTTAGGGTTAAAGTTATGGTTAGGGTTTGGGGTTAGGTTTAGGGTTAGTATTAGGGTTAGGCTTTGGATTAGCGTGCGGGCTTGGGTTAGGGTTTGGGTTAGGGTTAGGGTTATATTTAGGGTTAGGGTTAGGGTTAGGGTTAGGGTTTGGGTTAGGGTTAGGGTTAGGGTTAGTGTTCGGTTTAGGGTTAGGGTTTGGGTTAGGGTTAGGGTTACTGTTAGGTTTAGGATTAGGGTTAGGGTTTCCATTAGATTTAGGGTTTGGGTTAGGGTTAGGGTTACATTTAGGGTTAGAGTTAGGATTAGGGTTTGCGTTAGGGTTAGGGTTATTGTTAGGGTTAGGATTAATGTTAGGTTTAGTGTTCGAGTTAGGGTTAGTGTTTGGTTTAGGGTTAGGGTTAGAATTAGGGTTAGAGTTAGGGTTTGGGTTTGGGTTAGGGCACGAGTTCGGGTTAGGGTTAGGTTTAGGTTTAGGGTTAGGGTTAGGGTTTGGGTTAGGGTTAGGGTTTAGTTTAGGGTTAGGGTTAGGGTTAGGATTTGGGTTTCCGTAAGGGTTAGGGTTAGGGTTAGGTTTAGGTTTAGGGATTGGGTGTCGTTTAGGGTTATGGTTATGGTTAGAGTTTTGGTTTGGGTTAGGGTTACGGTTAGGGTTAAAGTTATGGTTATGGTTGGGGTTAGGGTTAGGGTTAGTGTTAGGCTTTGGGTTAGCGTGTGGGCTTGGAATAGGGTTTGGGTTAGGGTTAGGTTTACCGTTAGTGTTAGGGTTACGGTTAGGGTTAGAGTTAGGTTTTAGATTAGGGTTAGGGTTAGGGTTAGGGTTAGGGTTAGGGTTAGTGTTTGGGTTAGGGTTTGGGTGAGGGTTACATTTAGGTTTAGGGTTAGGGTGAGGGTTTGGGTAAGGTTATGGTTAGGGTTAGTGTTAGGATTAGGGTTAGGTTTAGTTTTAGGGTTAGTGTTAGGTTTTGGGTTATGGTTACGGTTAGGGTTAGAGTTAGGTTTTAGATTAGGGTTAGGGTTAGGGTTAGGGTTAGGGTTAGGTTCAGTGTTAGGGTTAGGGTTAGGGTTAGGGTTAGGTTTAGGGTTAGGGTTTGGTTTAGGTTTAGGGTTAGAATTAGGGTTAGGGTTAGGGTTTGGGTTTGGGTTAAGGTTAGGGTTAGGGTTAGGATTTGGGTTTGGGTAAGGGTTAGGGTTAGGGTTAAGATTAGGTTTAGGGTTAGGCTTTGGGTTTGGGTTAGGCTTATGGTTATGGTTAGGGTTTGGGTTTGGGTTAGGGTTAGGATTAGGGTTAAAGTTATGTTTAGGGTTTGGGGTTAGGGTTAGGGTTAGTATTAGGGTTAGGCTTTGGATTAGCGTGCGGGCTTGGGTTAGGGTTTGGGTTAGGGTTAGGATTACATTTAGGATTAGGGTTTGGGTTAGGGTTTGGGTTAGGGTTCGGGTTAGGATTAGGGTTAGGGTTAGATTTAGGTTTAGGGTTTGGGTAAGGGTTAGGGTTAGTGTTAGGTATAGGGTTAGGATTAGGTTTTGCGTTAGGTTTAGGGTTTGGGTTAGGGTCAGGGTTACATTTAGGTTTACAGTTAGGGTTTGGGTTTGGGTTACTGTAAGAGTTACGGTTAGGTTTAGGTTTAGGATTAGGGTTAGGATTAGGGTTAGGATTTGGGTTTGGGTTAGGGTTTGGTTTAGGGTTAGGGTTAGGGTAAGTTTTAGGCTTTGGTGAGCGTGAGGGCTTGGCATAGAGTTTAGTTTAGGGTTAGGTTTACATTTAGGTTTAGAGTTAGGGTTAGGATTAGGGTTAGGTTTACGGTTAGGGTTAGTTTTCAGGGTTGGGGATTAGGAGTTAGGATTAGGGTTAGGGTTAGGGTTTGGGTTATGGTTAGGGTCAGGGTTGGGGTTAGGGTTAGGGTTAGGGTTAGGGTTTGCCTGTGTTAGGGTTAGGGTTTGGGTTTGGGTTAGGGTTAGTGTTAGGGTTAGAGTTTGGGTTAGGGTTAGGTTTAGGGTTAGGGTTTGGGTTATGGTTAGGGTAAGGGTTATGGTTAGGGTTAGTGATAGATTTAGGGTTTGGGTTAGGTTGGGGTCAGGGTTATGGTTAGGGTTAGGGTTTGGGTTAGGGTCAGGGTTAGGGTTAGGATTAGGGTTAGGGTTTGGATTTGGGTTAGGATTTGGGTTAGGGTTAGGGTTAGGGTTTGGGTTATGGTTAGGGTTAGGAGTAGGTTTAGGGTTTGGGTTAAAGTTATGGTTAGGGTTTGCTTTAGGTTTAGGGTTAAGGTTAGTTTTAGGCTTTGGGTTAGTGTGTGGGCTTGGGATAGTGTTTGAGTTAGGGTTAGGGTTACATTTATGTTTAGGGTTATAGTTACGGTTAGGGTTAGTTTTCAGGGTTAGGGGTTAGGAGTTAGGATTAGAGTTAGCGTTAGGGTTTGGGCTATGGTTAGGGTTAGATTTAGGGTTAGGGTTAGGGTTAGGGTTAGGGTTTGCCTGTGTTAGGGTTAGGGTTTGGGTTTGGGTTAGGGTTAGTGTTAGGGTTAGTGTTTGGTTTAGGGTTAGGGTTATGGTTAAAGTTATGGTTAGGGTTTGGTTTAGGGTTAGGGTTAGGGTTAGTGTTAGTCTTCGGTGAGCGTGAGGGCTTGGGATAGGGTTTGGGTTAGGGTTAGGGTTACATATAGGTTTAGGGATAGGGTTAGGTTTAGGGTTAGGTTTAGGGTTAGTTTTAGTTTTCAGGGTTAGGTGTTAGGAGTTAGGATTGGGGTTAGGGTTAGGGTTTGGGTTATGGTTAGGGTCAGGGTTAAGGTTAGGGTTAGGGTTGGGACTTGCCTGTGTTAGGGTTAGGGTTTGGGTTCGGTTAGGGTTAGTGTTAGGGTTAGGGTTTGGGTTAGGTTTAGGTTTAGGTTTAGGGTTTGGGTTATGGTTAGGGTAAGGGTTATGGTTAGGGTTAGTGATAGATTTAGGTTTTGGGTTAGGTTGGGGTCAGGTTTACGGTTAGGGTTAGGGTTTGGGTTAGGGTTAGGGTTAGGGTTAGGATTAGCGTTAAGGTTTGAGTTTGTGTTAGGGTTAGGGTTAGGGTTTGGGTTTGGGTTAGGGTTTGGGTTAGGGTTAGGGTTAGGGTTTGGGTTAAGGTTAGGTTTAGGGGTAGGGTTAGGGTTAGGGTTTGAGTTTGGGTTAGGGTTTGGGTTAGGGTTAGGGTTAGGGTTTGGGTTAGGGTGAGGGTTACATTTAGGTTTATGCTTAGGGTTAGGTTTTGGGTAAGGTTAAGGTTAGGGTTAGGGTTAGGATTAGGCTTAGGTTTAGGTGTATGGTTAGGGTTAGATTTTGGGTTAGGGTTAGGGTTAGAATTAGGGTTAGATTTAGGTTTTGGGTTTGGGTTAGGGTTAGGGTTAGGGTTAGGATTTGGGTTTGGGTAAGGGTTAGGTTTAGGGTTAGGATTAGGTTTAGGGTTAGGCTTTGGGTTTGGGTTAGGCTTATGGTTATCGTTAGGGTTTGGGTTTGGGTTAGGGTTAGGGTTAGGGTTAAAGTTATGTTTAGGTTTTGGGGTTAGGGTTAGGGTTAGTATTAGGGTTAGGCTTTGGATTAGCGTGTGGGCTTGAGTTAGGGTTTGGGTTAGGGTTAGGGTTACATTTAGGGTTAGGGTTAGGGTTAGGGTTTGGGTTAGGGTTAGGGTTAGGGTTAGATTTAGGGTTAGGGTTTGGGTTAGGGTTAGGGTTAGTGTTAGGTATAGGATTAGGATTAGGTTTTGCGTTAGGTTTAGGGTTTGGGTTAGGGTCAGGGTTACATTTAGAGTTACAGTTAGGGTTTGGGTTTGGGTTACAGTAAGAGTTAGGGTTAGGTTTAGGTTTAGGATTAGGGTTAGGTTTAGGGTTAGGGTTTGGGTTTGGGTTAGGGTTATGGTTAGGGTTTGGTTTAGGGTTAGGGTTAGGGTAAGTGTTAGGCTTTGGTGAGCGTGAGGGCTTGGCATAGGGTTTAGTTTAGGGTTAGGTTTACATTTAGGTTTAGGGTTAGGGTTAGGATTAGGGTTAGGTTTACGGTTAGGGTTAGTTTTCAGGGTTAGGGATTAGGAGTTAGGATTAGGGTTAGGGTTAGGGTTTGGGTTATGGTTAGGGTCAGGGTTAGGGTTAGGGTTAGGGTTAGGGTTAGGGTTAGGGTTTGCCTGTCTTAGGGTTAGGGTTTGGATTTGGGTTAGGGTTAGTGTTAGGGTTAGAGTTTGGGTTTGGGTTAGGTTTAGGGTTAGGGTTTGGGTTATGGTTAGGGTTAGTGATAGATTTAGGGTGTGGGTTAGGTTGGGGTCAGGGTTATGGTTAGGGTTAGGGTTTGGGTTAGGGTCAGGGTTAGGGTTAGAATTAGGGTTAGAGTTTGGATTTCGGTTAGGATTTGGGTTAGAGTTAGGGTTAGGGTTTGGGTTAAGGTTAGGGTTAGGGGTAGGGTTAGGGTTTGGGTTAAAGTTATGGTTAGGGTTTGGTTTAGGTTTAGGGTTAGGGTTATATTTAGGCTTTGGGTTAGTGTGTGGGCTTGGGATAGGGTTTGGGTTAGGGTTAGGGTTACATTTATGTTTAGAGTTATAGTTACGGTTAGGGTTAGTTTTCAGGGTTAGGGGTTAGGAGTTAGGATTAGGGTTAGCGTTAGGGTTTGGGCTATGGTTAGGGTTAGAGTTAGGGTTAGGGTTAGGGTTAGGGTTAGGTTTAGGGTTAGGGTTAGGATTAGGCTTGGGTTAGGGTTAGGGTTAGGGTTAGGGTTAGGGTTAGGGTTAGGGTTAGGGTTAGGGTTAGGGTTATGGTTAGGGTTTGGGTTTTGATTAGGGTTAGAGTTCGGGTTAAAGTTAGGATTAGAGTTTGGATTAGACTTAGGTTTAGGGTTAGGGTTACACTTAGGGTTAGGGTTAGGGGTAGGGTTTCGGTTAGGGTTAGGGTTAGGGTTAGGTTCAGTGTTAGAGTTAGGGTTAGGGTTAGGGTTAGGGTTAGGGTTAGGGTTTGGTTTAGGGTTAGGGTTAGAATTACGGTTAAGGTTAGGGTTTGGGTTTGGGGGAGGGTTAGGGTGATGGTTAAAGTTATGGTTAGGGTTTGTTTTAGGGTTAGGGTTAGGGGTAGTGTTAGTCTTTGGTGAGCGTGAGGGCTTGGGATAGGGTTTGGGTTAGGATTAGGTTTACATATAGGTTTAGGGATAGGGTTAGGGTTAGGTTTAGGGTTAGGTTTGTTTTCAGGGTTAGGTGTTAGGAGTTACGATTAGGGTTAGGGTTAGGGTTTGGGTTATGGTTACGGTCAGGGTTAGGGTTAGGGTTAGGGTTGAGATTTGCCTGTGTTAGGGTTAGGGTTTGGGTTTCGGTTAGGGTTAGTGTTAGGGTTAGGGTTTGGGTTAGGGTTAGGTTTAGGTTTAGGGTTTGGGTTATGGTTAGGGTAAGGGTCATGGTTAGGGTTAGTGATAGATTTAGGTTTTGGGTTAGGTTGGGGACAGGTTTACGGTTAGGGTTAGGGTTTGGGTTAGGGTTGGTTTAGGGTTAGGATTAGGGTTAGGGTTTGAGTTTGTGTTAGGGTTCGGGTTAGGGTTTCAGTTTGGGTTCGGGTTTGGGTTAAGGTTAGGGTTAGGGGTTGGGATAAGGTTAGGGTTAGGGGTAGGGTTAGGGTTAGGGTTTGAGTTTGAGTTAGGGTTTGGGTTAGGGTTAGGGTTAGGGTTTGGGTTAAGGTTAGGGTTAGGGGTAGGGTTAGGGTTTGGTTTAGGGTTAGATTTAGGGTTAGTGTTTGGGTTAGGGTTTGGGTGAGGGTTACATTTAGGTTTATGGTTAGGGTTAGGGTTTGGGTAAGGTTAGGGTTAGGGTTAGGGTTAGGATTAGGGTTAGGTTTAGGCTTAGGGTTAGGGTTAGATTTTGGGTTAGGGTTAGGGTTAGAATTAGGGTTAGGTTTCGGTTTTGGGTTTGGGTTAGGGTAAGGGTTATGGATAGGGTTAGGGTTACTGTTAGGTTTAAGTTTAGGGTTAGGGTTTCCGTTAGGTTTAGGGTTTGGGTTAGGGTTAGGGTTACATTTAGGGTTAGAGTTAGGATTAGGGTTTGCGTTAGGGTTAGGGTTATTGTTAGGGTTAGGATTAATGTTAGGTTTAGGGTTCGGGTTAGGGTTAGTGTTTGGTTTAGGATTAGGCTTAGAGTTAGGGTTTGGGTTTGGGTTAGGGTACGGGTTCGGGTTAGGGTTAGGTTTAGGGTTAGGGTTAGGGTTAGGGTTTGGGTTTGGGTTAGGGTTAGGGTTTGGGTTAGGGTTAGGGTTAGGGTTAGGATTTGGGATTGGGTAAGGCTTAGGGTTAGGGTTAGGTTTAGGGTTAGGGATTCGGTGTGGTTTAGGGTTACAGTTATGGTTAGGGTTTTGGTTTGGGTTAGGGTTACGGTTACGGTTAAAGTTATGGTTAGGGTTGCGGTTAGGGTTAGGGTTGGTGTTAGGCTTTGGGTTAGCGTGTGGGCTTGGAATAGGGTTTGGGTTAGGGTTAGGTTTACCGTTAGTGTTACGGTTAGAGTTAGGTTTTAGATAAGGGTTACGTTAGGGTTTTGGTTTGGGTTGGGGTGAGGGTCAGGGTTAGTGGTAGGGTTTGGGTTAGGGTTTGGGTGAGGGTTACGTTTAGGTCTAGGGTTAGGGTAAGGGTTTGGGTAAGGTTATGGTTAGGGTTAGTGTTAGGATTATGGTTAGATTTAGGTTTAGGGTTAGGGTTAGGTTTTGGGTTAGGTTTAGGGTTATGGTTAGGGTTTGGGTTTGGGTTAGCGTAAGGGTTAGGGTAAAATTTATGGTTAGGGTTTGGCTTAGGGTAAGGGTTTGGGTTTGAGTTAGAGTTAGGGTTAGGGTTAAAGTTATGGTTAGGGTTTGGTTTAGGGTTAGGGTTAGGGTTAGTGTTAGTCTTTGAGTTAGCGTGTGGGCTTGGGATAGGGGTTGGGTGAGGGTTAGGGTTACATTTATGTTTAGGGTTAGGGTTACGGTTAGGGTTAGTTTTCAGGGTTAGGGGTTAGGAGTTAGGATTAGGGTTAGCGTTAGGGTTTGGTTTATGGTTAATGTTAGTGTTAGGGTTAGGGTTAGGGTTAGGTTTAGGGTTTGCCTGTGTTAGGGTTAGGGTTTGGGTTAGGGTTAGGGTTAGGTTTAGGGTTTGGGTTAGGGTAATGGTAAGGGTTATGGTTAGGGTTAGTGATCGATTTAGGGTTTGGTTATGTTGGGGTCAGGATTATGGTTAGCGTTACTGTTTGGGTTAGGTTTAGGGTTAGGGTTAGGATTAGGCTTGTGTTAGAGTTAGCTTTTGGGTTTGGGTTAGGGTAAGTTTTAGGGATTGGGTTAGGGTTAGGGTTATTGTTACGGTTTGGGTTTTGATTAGGGTTAGGGTTAGGGTTAAAGGTAGGATTAGAGTTTGAATTAGGCTTCGGTTTAGTGTTAGGGTTACACTTAGGGTTAGGGTTAGGGGTAGGATTTCGTTTAGGGTTAGGGTTAGGGTTAGGTTCAGTGTTAGGGTTAGGGTTAGGGTTAGGGTTAGGGTTAGGGTTTGGTTAGGGTTAGGGTTAGAATTAGGGTTAGGGTTAGGGTTTGGGTTTGGGTTAGGGTTATGTTTAGGGTGAGGGTTAGGATTTGGGTTTGGGTAAGGGTTAGGGTTAGGGTTAGGATTAGATTTAGGGTTAGGCTTTGGGTTTGGGTTAGTGTTATGTTTATGGTTAGGGTTTGGGTTTGGGTTAGGGTTAGGGTTAGGGTTAAAGTTATGGTTAGGGTTTGGGGTTAGGGTTAGGGTTAGTATTAGGGTTAGGCTTTGGATTAGTGTGTACGCTTGGGTTAGGGTTTGGTTTAGGGTTAGGGTTACATTTAGGGTTAGGGTTAGGGTTTGGATTTAGGATTAGGGTTAGGTTTAGGGTTAGGGTTTGGGTTTGTGTTAGGGTTATGGTTAGGGTTTGGTTTAGGGTTAGTGTTAGGGTAAGTGTTAGGCTTTGGTGAGTGTGAGGGCTTGGGATAGGGTTTGGTTTAGGGTTAGGGTTACATTTAGGTTTAGTGTTAGGGTTATTATTAGGGTTAGGTTTACGCTTAGGGTTAGTTTTCAGGGTTAGGGGTTAGGATTAGGGTTAGGGTTAGGGTTTGGGTTATGGTTAGGGTCAGGGTTAGGGTTAGGGTTAGGGGTCGGGTTTGCGTTTTCCTGTGTTGGGGTTGGGGTTTGGGTTTGGGTTAGGGTTAGTGTTAGGGTTAGGATTTGGGTTAGGGTTAGGGTCAGGGTTAGGGTTTGGGTTATGGTTAGGGTAAGGGTTATGGTTAGGGTTAGTGATAGATTTAGGGTTTGGTTTAGGTTGGGGTCAGGGTTATGGTTAGGGTTTGGGTTTGGGTTAGGGTTAAGGTTAGGGTTAGGATTAGGTTTAGGGTTAGGGTTAGGGTTTGGGTTAAGGTTAGGGTTAGGTGTAGGGTTAGGGTTTGGGTTAAAGTTATGGTTAGGGTTTGGTTTAGGTTTAGGGTTAGGTTTAGTTTTGGGCTTTGGGTTAGTGTGTGGGCTTGGGATAGGATTTGGGTTTGGGTTAGGGTTACATTTATGTTTAGGGTTAGGGTTACGGTTAGGGTTAGTTTTCATTGTTAGGTGTTAGGAGTTAGGATTAGGGTTAGCGTTAGGATTTGGGCTATGGTTAGGGTTAGAGTTAGGGTTAGGGTTACGGTTAGGGTTAGGGTTTGCCTGTGTTAGGGTTAGGGTTTGGGTTTGGGTTAGGGTTAGTGTTAAGGTTAGTGTTTTGTTTAGGGTTAGGGTTATGGTTAAAGTTATGGTTAGGGTTTGGTTTAGGGTTAGTGTTAGTGTTAGTGTTAGTCTTTGGTGAGCGTGAGGGCTTGGGATAGGGTTTGGGTTAGGGTTAGGGTTACATTTAGGTTTAGGGTTACGGTTAGGGTTAGGGTTAGGTTTAGGGTTAGGGTTAGTTTTCAGGGTTAGGTGTTAGGAGTTACGATTAGGGTTAGGGTTAGGGTTTGGGTTATGGTTAGGGTCAGGGTTAGGGTTAGGGTTAGGTTTTGCCTGTGTTAGGGTTAGGTTTTAGGTTTCGGTTAGGGTTATTGTTAGGGTTAGGGTTTGGGTTAGGGTTAGGTTTACCGTTAGTGTTAGGGTTAGGGTTAGGTTAGAGTTAGGTTTTGGATTAGGGTAAGGCTTAGGGTTAGGGTAAGGGTTAGGGTTAGGGTTAGGGTTAGGGTTTGGTTTAGGGTTTGGGTGAGGGTTATATTTAGGTTGAGGGTTAGGGTTAGGGTTTTGGTAAGGTTAGGGTTAGGGTTTGGTTTCGGGTTAGGGTTACAATTTGGGTTAGTGTTAGGGTTTGGGTTTGGGTTAGGGTTAGGGTTAGGGTTAGGGTTAGGATTTGGGTTTAGGTAAGGGTTAGGGTTAGGGTTAGGGTTAGGTTTAGGGTTAGGGTTTGGGTTTGGTTTAGGGTTACGATTATGGATAGGGTTTGGGTTTGGGTTAGGGTTAGGGTTAGGGTTAAAGTTATTTTTAGGCTTGGGGTTAGGGTTAGGTTTAGTGTTAGAGTTAGGCTTTGGATTAGCGTGGGGGCTTGGGTTAGGGTTTGGATTAGGGTTAGGGATACATTTAGTATTAGGTTTAAGGTTAGGGTTTGGGTTATGGTTAGGGTCAGGGTTAGGGTTAGGGTTAGGGTTAGGTTTTGGGTTAGGGTTAGGGTTACTGTTAGGTTTAGGTTTAGGGTTAGGGTTTCCGTTAGGTTTAGGGTTTCCGTTAGGGTTAGGGTTACATTTAGGGTTAGAGTTAGGATTAGGGTTTGCGTTAGGGTTAGGGTTATTGTTAGGGTTAGGATTAACGTTAGGTTTAGGGTTCGGGTTAGGGTTGGAGTTTGG
>CM069543.1:58989318-58991818 GCA_035773235.1 Eospalax fontanierii | reverse complement strand
TTTAGGGTTAGCGTTAGGGTTAGTGTTAGGCTTTGGGTTAGCGTGTGGGCTTGGGATAGGGTTTGGGTTAGGGTTAGGGTTACATTTATATTTAGGGTTAGGGTTACGGTTAGGGTTAGTTTTCAGGGTTAGGTGTTAGGAGTTAGGATTAGGGTTAGCGTTAGGGTTTGGGTTATGGTTAGGGTTAGTGTTAGGGTTAGGGTTAGGTTTAGGGCTGCCTGTGTTAGGGTTAGGGTTTGTGTTAGGGTTAGGATTAGAGTTTGGGTTAGGGTAAGGGAAGGGTTATGGTTAGGGTTAGTGATAGATTTAGAGTTTGGTTATGTTGGGGTCAGGACGATGGTTAGGGTTAGTGTTTGGGTTAGGTTTAGGGTTAGGGTTAGGATTAGGCTTAGGGTTAGAGTTAGCTTTTGGGTTAGGGTTAGGGTTAGGGTTAGGGATTGGGTTAGGGTTAGGGTTATGGTTAGGGTTAGTGTTTGGGTTAGGTTTAGGGTTAGGGTTAAATTTAGGATTAGAGTTTGGAATAGTCTTAGGTTTAGGGTTAGGGTTACACTTAGGGTAAGGGTTAGGGGTAGGGTTAGGGTTAGGGTATGGTTTAGGGTTAGGGTTAGAATTAGGGTTAGGGTTAGTTTTTGGGTTTGGGTTAATGTTAGGTTTAGGGTGAGGTTTAGGATTTGGTTTGGGTAAGGGTTAGGATTAGGGTTAGGATTAGGTTTAGGGTTAGGCTTTGGAGTTGGGTTAGGGTTACGGTTATGCTGAGCGTTTGGGTTTGGTGAGGGTGAGGGGTAGGGGTAGGGTTCAAGTTATAGTTAGGGTTTGGGGTTAGGGTTAGGGTTAGTATGAGGGTTAGGCTTTGGATTAGCGTGTGGGCTTGGTTTAGGGTTTGATTTAGTGTTAGGGTTACATTTAGGATTAGGTTTAGGGTTAGGGTTTGGATTAGGGTTAGGGTTAGGGTTAGGGTTAGGGTGAGATTTAGGGTTAGGGTTTGGGTTAGGGTTAGGGTTAGTGTTAGGTATAGGGTTAGGATTAGGGTTTGCGTTAGGTTTAGCGTTTGGGTTAGGGTTAGGGTTACATTTAGGGTTACAGTTAGGGTTTGCGTTTGGGTTACGGTAAGAGTTAGGGTTAGGGTTAGGTTTAGGATTAGGGTTAGGTTTAGGGTTAGGGTTTGGGTTTGGGTTAGGGTTATGGTTAGGGTTTGGTTTAGGGTTAGTGTTAGGGTAAGTGTTAGGCTTTGGTGAGCGTGAGGGCTTGGGATAGGGTTTGGATTAGGGTTAGGGTTACATATAGGTTTAGGGTTAGGGTTAGGATTAGGGTTAGGTTTACGGTTAGGGTTAGTTTTCAGGGTTAGGGGTTGGGAGTTAGGATTAGGGTTAGGGTTATGGTTTGGGTTATGGTTAGGGTCAGGGTTAGGGTTACGGTTAAGGTTAGGGTTAGGGTTTGCCTGTGTTAGGGTTAGAGTTTGGGTTTGGGTTAGGGTTAGTGTTAGGGTTAGGGTTTGGGTTAGCGTTAGGTTTAGTGTTAGGGTTTGGGTTATGGTTAGGGTAAGGGTTATGGTTAGGGTTAGTGATAGATTTAGGGTTTGGGTTAGGTAGGGGTCAGGGTTATGGTTAGGGTTAGGGTTTGGGTTAGGGTTTGGGTTAGGGTTAGGATTAGGGTTAGGGTTTGGGTTTGGGTTAGGATTTGGGTTAGGGTTAGGGTTAGGGTTAGGGTTTGGGTTAAGGTTAGGGTTAGGGTTAGGGTTTGGTTTTGGATTAAAGTTATGGTTAGGGTTTGGTTTAGGTTTAGGGTTAGGGTTAGTTTAGGCTTTGGGTTAGTGTGTGGACTTGGGATAGGGTGTGTTTTAGGGTTAGGGTTACATTTATGTTTAGGGTTAGGGTTACGGTTAGGGTTAGTTTTCAGGGTTAGGGGTTAGGAGTTAGTATTAGGGATAGCGTTAGGGTTTGGGCTATGGTTAGGGTTAGAGTTAGGGTGAGGGTTAGGGTTAAGGTTAGGTTTTGCCTGTGTTAGGGTTAGGGTTTGGGTTTGGGTTAGGGTTAGTGTTAGGGTTAGTGTTTGGTTTAGGGTTAGGGTTATGGTTAAAGTTATGATTAGGGTTTGGTTTATGGTTAGGGTTAGGGTTAGTGTTAGTCTTTGGTGAGCGTGAGGGCTTGGGATAGGGTTTGGGTTAGGGTTAGGGTTACATTTAGGTTTAGGGTTAGGGTTAGGGTTACAGTTAGGTTTAGGGTTAGGGTTAGTTTTCAGGATTAGGGTTAGGGTTAGGGTTAGGGTTAGGGTTAGGTTTAGGATTAGGGTTAGTTTTCAGGGTTAGGTGTTAGGAGTTAGGATTAGGGTTAGGGTTAGGGTGTGAGTTATGGTTAGGGTCACGGTTAGGGTTAGGGTTAGGGTTTGCCTGTGTTAGGGTTAGGGTTTGGGTTTCGGTTAGGGTTATTGTTAGGGTTAGGGTTATGTTTAGGGTTAGGGTTTGGGTTATGGTTATGGTAAGGGTTATGGTTAGGGTTAGTGA
>CM069543.1:58974318-58979318 GCA_035773235.1 Eospalax fontanierii | reverse complement strand
GTTAGTGTTAGGCTTTGGGTTAGCGTGTGGGCTTGGAATAGGGTTTGGGTTAGGGTTAGGTTTACCGTTAGTGTTAGTGTTAGGGTTAGGGTTAGGGTTAGAGTTAGGTTTTAGATTAGGGTTAGGGTTAGAGTTAGGGTTAGGGTTAGTGTTTGGTTTAGGGTTTGGGTGAGGGTTACATTTAGGTTTAGGGTTAGGGTTAAGGTTTTGGGTAAGGTTATGGTTAGGGTTAGTGTTAGGATTACGGTTAGGTTTAGGTTTAGGGTTAGGGTTAGGTTTGGGTTAGGGTTAGGGTTAGAATTAGGGTTAGGTTTAGGGTTTGGGGTTAGGAGTTAGGATTAGGGTAAGCGTTAGGGTTTGGTTTATGGTTAGGGTTAGAGTTAGGGTTAGGGTTACGGTTAGGGTTAGGGTTTGCCTGTGTTCGGGTTAGGGTTTGGGTTTGGGTTAGGGTTAGTGTTAGGGTCAGGGTTATGTTTAGGGTTAGGGTTTGGGTTAGGTTTAGGGTTAGGGTTAGCATTAGGCTTAGGCTTAGAGTTAGGTTTTGGGTTAGGCTTAGGGTTAGGGTTAGGGATTGGGTTAGGGTTAGGGTCATGGTTAGGGTTTGGGTTTTTATTAGGGTTAGGGTTACGGTTATATTTGCATTAGAGTTTGGATTAGACTTAGGTGTAGGGTTAGGGTTACACTTAGGGTTAGGGTTAGGGTTAGGCTTTGGATTAGGGTGTGGGCTTGGGTTAGGGTTTGGGTTTGGGTTAGGATTACATTTAGAGTTAGGGTTAGGGTTTGGGTTAGGATTAGTGTTAGGGTTATGGTTAGGTTTAGGGTTAGGGTTTGGGTTAGGATTAGGGTTAGTGTTAGGTTTAGGTTTAGGGTGAGGGTTTGCGTTAGGTTAAGGGTTTGGGTTAGGGTAGGGATTACATTTAGGTTTAGAGTTAGGGTTAGGATTTGGGTTAGGGTTAAGTTTAGGGTTAGGGTTAGGATTAATGTTAGGTTTAGGGTTTGGGTTAGGGTTAGTGTTTGGGTTAGGGTTAGGGTTAGAATTAGGTTTAGAGTTAGGGTTTGGGTTGGGGTTAGGGTTAGGGTTAGTATTAGGGTTAGGCTTTGGATTAGCGTGTGGGCTTGGGTTAGGGTTTGGGTTAGGGTTAGGGTTACATTTAGGGTTAGGGTTAGTGTTAGGGTTTGGGTTAGGGTTAGGGTTAGGGTTAGATTTAGGGTTAGGGTTTGGGTTAGGGTTAGGGTTAGTGTTAGGTATAGGGTTAGGATTAGGTTTTGCGTTAGGTTTAGGTTTTGGGATAGGGTCAAGGTTACATTTAGGGTTACACTTAGGGTTTGGGTTTGGGTTACGGTAAGAGTTAGGGTTAGGTTTAGGTTTAGGCTAAGGGTTAGGTTTAGGGTTAGGGTTTGGGTTTGGGTTAGGGTTATGGTTAGGGTTTGGTTTAGGGTTAGGGTTAGGGTAAGTGTTAGGCTTTGGTGAGCGTGAGGGCTTGGCATAGGGTTTAGTTTAGGGTTAGGTTTACATTTAGGTTTAGGGTTAGGGTTAGGATTAGGGTTAGTTTTACGGTTAGGGTTAGTTTTCAGGGTTAGGGATTAGGAGTTAGGATTAGGTTTAGGGTTAGGGTTTGGGTTATGGTTAGGGTCAGGGTTAGGGTTAGGGTTAGGGTTAGGGTTAGGGTTTGCCTGTGTTAGGGTTAGGGTTTGGGTTTGGGTTAGGGTTAGTGTTAGGGTTAGAGTTTGGGTTTGGGTTAGGTTTAGGGTTAGGGTTTGGGTTATGGTTAGGGTTAGTGATAGATTTAGGGTTTGGGTTAGGTTGGGGTCAGGGTTATGGTTAGGGTTAGGGTTTGGTTTAGGGTCAGGGTTAGGGTTAGAATTAGGGTTAGGGTTTGGTTTTGGGTTAGGATTTGGGTTAGGGTTAGGGTTAGGGTTTGGGTTAACGTTAGGGTTGGGGGTAGGGTTAGGGTTTGGGTTAAAGTTATGGTTAGGGTTTGGTTTAGGTTTAGGGTTAGGGTTAGTTTTAGGCTTTGGGTTAGTGTGTGGGCTTGGGATAGGGTTTGGGTTAGGGTTAGGGTTACATTTATGTTTAGGGTTATAGTTACGGTTAGGGTTAGTTTTCAGGGTTAGGGGGTAGGAGTTAGCATTAGGCTTAGCGTTAGGGTTTGGGCTATGGTTAGGGTTAGAGTTAGGGTTAGGGTTAGGGTTAGGGTTAGGGTTTGCCTGTGTTAGGGTTAGGGTTTGGGTTTAGGGTTAGGGTTATGGTTTGGGTTAGGGTAATGGTAAGAGTTATGGTTAGGGTTAGTGATAGATTTAGGGTTTGGTTATGTTGGGGTGAGGATTATCGTTAGGGTTAGTGTTAGTGTTAGGTTTAGGGTTAGGGTTAGGATTAGGCTTGGGTTAGAGTTAGCTTTTCTGTTAGGGTTAGGGTTAGTTTTAGGTATTGGGTTAGGGTTAGGGTTATGGTTAGGGTTAGGGTTTTGATTAGGGTTAGGGTTACGGTTAAAGTTAGGATTAGAGTTTGGATTAGACTTAGGTTTAGTGTAAGGGTTACACTAAGGGTTAGGGTTAGGGCAGGGTTTCGGTTAGGCTTAGGGGTAGGGTTAGGTTCAGTGTTAGGGTTAGGGTTATGGTTAGGTTTAGGGCTTGGTCTAGGGTTAGGGTTAGAATTAGGGGTAGGGTTAGGGTTTGGGTTTGGGTTAGGGTAAGGTTTAGGGTTAGGGTTATGGTTAAAGTTATGGTTAGGGTTTGGTTTAGGGTTAGGGTTAGGGTTAGTGTTAGTCTTTGGTGAGCGTGAGGGCTTGGGATAGGGTTTGGGTTAGGGTTAGGTTTACATATAGATTTAGGGATAGGGTTAGGTTTAGGGTTAGGTTTAGGGTTAGGTTTAGTTTTCAGGGTTAGGTGTTAGGAGTTACGATTAGGGTTAGGGTTAGGGTTTGGATTATGGTTAGGGTCAGGGTTAGTGTTAGGATTAGGGTTAGATTTAGATTTAGGGTTAGGGTTAGGTTTTGGGTTAGGTTTAGGGTTATGGTTAGGGTTTGGGTTTGGGTTAGCGTAAGGGTTAGGGTTAAATTTAGGCTTAGGGTTTGGCTTAGGGTTAGGGTTTGGGTTTGAGTTAGATTTAGGGTTAGGGTTAAAGTTATCGTTAGGGTTTGGTTTAGGGTTAGGGTTAGGGTTAGTGTTAGGCTTTGGGTTAGCGTGTGGGCTTGGGATAGGGTTTGGGTTAGGGTTAGGGTTACATTTATGTTTAGGGTTAGGGTTACGGTTAGGGTTAGTTTTCAGGGTTAGGAGTTAGGATTAGGGTTAGCGTTAGGGTTTGGGTTATGGTTAGGGTTAGTGTTAGGGTTAGGGTTAGGTTTAGGGTTTGACTGTGTTAGGGTTAGGGTTTGGGTTAGGGTTAGGGTTAGGGTTTGGGTTAGGGTAATGGTAAGGGTTATGGTTAGGGTTAGTGATCGATTTCGGGTTTGGTTATGTTGGGGTCAGGATTATGGTTAGGGTTAGTGTTTGGGTTAGGTTTAGGGTTAGGGTTAGGATTAGGCTTGGGTTAGAGTTAGCTTTTGGGTTTGGGTTAGGGTTAGTTTTCGGGATTGGGCTAGGGTTAGGGTTATAGTTAGGGTTTGGGTTTTGATTAAGGTTAGGGTTAGGGTTAAAGTTAGGATTAGAGTTTGGATTAGGCTTAGGTTTAGTGTTAGGGTTACACTTAGGGTTAGGGTTAGGGGTAGGGTTTCGTTTAGGGTTAGGGTTAGGGTTAGGTTCAGTGTTAGGATTAGGGTTAGGGTTAGGCTTAGGGTTAGGGTTAGGGTTAGGGTTAGGGTTTGGTTAGGGATAGGGTTAGAATTAGGGTTAGGGGTAGGGTTTGGGTTTGGGTTAGGGTTGGGTTTAGGGTTAGGGTTAGGATTTGGGTTTGGGTAAGCATTAGGGTTAGGGTTAGGATTAGATTTAGGGTTAGGCTTTGGGTTTGGGTTAGTGTTATGGTTATGGTTATGGTTTGGGTTTGGGTTAGGGTTAGGGTTAGGGTTAAAGTTATGGTTAGGGTTTGGGGTTAGGGTTAGGGTTAGTATTAGGGTTAGTCTTTGGATTAGCGTGTGGGCTTGTGTTAGGGTTTGGTTTAGGGTTAGGGTTACATTTAGGGTTAGGGTTAGGGTTTGGGTTAGGGTTAGGGTTAGGGTTAGGGTTAGATTTAGGATTAGGGTTAGGTTTAGGGTTAGGGTTTGGGTTTGTGTTAGGGTTATCGTTAGGGTTTGGTTTAGGGTTAGGGTTACATTTAGGTTTAGTGTTAGGTTTAGGATTAGGGTTAGGTTTACGCTTAGGGTTAGTTTTCAGGATTAGGGGTTTGGATTAGGGTTAGGGTTAGGGTTTGGGTTATGGTTAGGGTCAGGGTTAGGGTTAGGTTTAGGGGTAGGGTTTGGGTTTGCCTGTGTTAGGGTTAGGGTTTGGATTTGGGTTAGGGTTAGTGTTAGGGTTAGGGTTTGGGTTAGGGTTAGGGTTAGGGTTAGGGTTTGGGTTATGGATAGGGTAAGGGTTATGGTTAGGGTTAGTGATAGATTTAGGGTTTGGGTTAGGTTGGGGTCAGGGTTATGGTTAGGGTTTGGGTTTGGGTTAGGGTTAAGGTTAGGGTTAGGATTAGGTTTAGGGTTAGGGTTAGGGTTTGGGTAAAGGTTAGGGTTAGGTGTAGGGTTAGGGTTTGGGTTAAAGTTATGGTTAGGGTTTGGTTTAGGTTTAGGGTTAGGGTTAGTTTTGGGCTTTGGGTTAGTGTGTGGGCTTGGGATAGGGTTTGGGTTAGGGTTAGGGTTACATTTATGTTTAGGGTTAGGGTTACGGTTAGGGTTAGTTTTCATTGTTAGGGGTTAGGAGTTAGGATTAGGGTTAGCGTTAGGGTTTGGGCTATGGTTAGGGTTAGAGTTAGGGTTAGGGTTACGGTTAGGGTTAGGATTTGCCTGTGTTAGGGTTAGGGTTTGGGTTTGGGTTAGGGTTAGTGTTAGGGTTAGTGTTTGGTTTAGGGTTAGGGTTATGGT
>CM069543.1:58966818-58971818 GCA_035773235.1 Eospalax fontanierii | reverse complement strand
AGTGATAGATTTAGGTTTTGGGTTAGGTTGGGGTCAGGGTTATGGTTAGGGTTATGGTTTGGGTTAGGGTTAGGGTTAGGGTTAGGATTAGGGTTAGGGTTTGCGTTTGTGTTAGGGTTTGGGTTAGGGTTAGCGTTAGGGTTTGTGTTTGGGTTAGGGTTTGCGTTAGGGTAAGGGTTAGGGTTTGGGTTAAGGTTAGGGTTAGGGGTAGGGTTAGGGTTAGGGTTTGAGTTTGGGTTAGTGTTTGGTTATGGTTAGTGTTAGGGTTTGGGTTAAGGTTAGGGTTAGGGGCAGGGTTAGGATTTGGGTTAGGGTTAGGGTTAGTGTTAGTGTTTGGGTTAGGGTTTTGGTGAGGGTTACATTTAGGTTTATGGTTAGGGTTAGGGTTTGGGTAAGGTTTTCGTTAGGGTTAGTGTTAGGATTAGGGTTAGGTTTAGGGTTAGGGTTAGGGTTAGGTTTTGGGTTAGGGTTAGGGTTTGAATTAGGGTTAGGTTTAGGTTTTGGGTTTGGGTTAGGGTAAGGGTTATGGTTAGGGTGAGGTTTAGGGTTAGGGTTTGGGTTTGGATTTGGGTTAGGTTTAGGGTTAGGGTTTGGGTTTGGGTTAGAGTTAGAGTTAGGGTTAGGGTTTGGGTTTGGTTTAGGGTTATGGTTAGGGTTTGGGATTGGGTTAGGGTTAGGGTTTGGGTTAAGGTTAGGTTTAGGGTTAGTGTTAGGTTTAGGGTTACGGTTAGGCTTTGGATTAGCGTGTGTGCTTGGGTTAGGTTTAGGGTTAGGGTTAGGTTTACATTTAGGGTTAGGGTTAGGGTTAGGGATTGGGTGTGGTTTAGGGTTACGGTTATGGTTAGGGTTTTGGTTTGGGTTAGGGTTACGTTTAGGCTGAAAGTTATGGTTAGGGTTGGCGTTAGGGTTAGGGTTGGTGTTAGAGTTAGGCTTTGGGTTAGCGTTCGGGCTTGGGATAGGGTTTGGGTTAGGGTTAGGTTTACCGTTAGTGTTAGGGTTAGGGTTAGGGTTAGAGTTTGGTTTTGGATTAGGGTTAGGCTTAGGGTTAGGGTTAGGGTTAGGGTTAGGGTTTGTGTTAGGGTTTGGGTGAGGGTTACATTTAGGTTGAGGGTTAGTGTTAGGGTTTGGGTAAGGTTAGGGTAGGGGTTTGGTTTCGGGTTAGGGTTACAATTAGGGTTAGTGTTAGGGTTTGGCTTTCGGTTAGGGTTAGGGTTAGGGTTACGATTTGGGTTTGGGTAAGAGTTAGGGTTAGGGTTAGGGTTAGGTTTAGGGTTAGGGTTTGGGTTTGGTTTAGGGTTACGGTTATGGTTAGGGTTTGGGTTTGGGTTAGGGTTAGGATTAGGGTTAAAGTAATGGTTAGCCTTGGGGTTAGGGTTACGGTTAGTGTTAGAGTTAGGCTTTGGATTAGCGTGGGGGCTTGGGTTAGGGTTTGGATTAGGGTTAGGGTTACATTTAGTGTTAGGGTTAAGGTTATGGTTTGGGTTATGGTTAGGGTCAGGGTTAGGGTTAGGGTTAGGGTTAAGTTTTGGGTTAGGTTTAGGGTTACTGTTAGGTTTAAGTTTAGGGTTAGGGTTTCCGTTAGGTTTAGGGTTCGGGTTAGGGTTAGGGTTTGGTTTAGGGTTAGGGTTCGGGTTCGGGTTAGGGTTAGGGATAGGGTTAGATTTAGGGTTAGGGATTGGGTGTGGTTTAGGGTTACGTTTATGGTTAGGGTTTTGGTTTGGGTTAAGGTTACGGTTAGGGTTAGGGTTAGGGTTACATTTTTGTTTAGGGTTAGGGTTACGGTTATGGTTAGTTTTCAGGGTTAGGGGTTAGGACTTAGGATTAGGGTTAGCGTTAACGTTTGGGTTATGGTTAGGGTTAGAGTTAGGGTTAGGGTTAGGGTTAGGGTTAGGTTTATGGTTTGCCTGTGTTAGGGTTAGGGTTTAGGGTTATGGTTAGGGTTAGTGTTAGGCTTTGGGTTAGCGTGTGGGCTTGGGATAGGGTTTGGGTTAGAGTTAGGGTTACATTTATAATTAGGGTTAGGGTTACGGTTAGGGTTAGTTTTCAGGGTTAGGGGTTAGGAGTTAGGATTAGGGTTAGCGTTAGGGTTTGGGTTATGGTTAGGGTTAGAGTTAGGGTTAGGGTTAGGGTTAGGTTTAGGGTTTGCCTGTGTTAGGGTTAGGGTTTTGGTTTGGGTTAGGGTTAGTGTTAGGGTTAGGTTTTGGGTTAGGGTTAGGGTTAGGGTTAGGGTTTGGGTTTGGGTTAGCGTAAGGGTTAGGGTTAAATTTAGGGTTAGGGTTTGGCTTAGGGTTAGGGTTTTGGTTTGGGTTAGAGTTAGGGTTACGGTTAAAGTTATGGTTAGGGTTTGGTTTAGGGTTAGGGTTAGGGTTAGTGTTAGCCTTTGGGTTAGCGTGTGGGCTTGGGATAGGGTTTGGTTTAGGGTTAGGGTTACATTTAGGGTTAGGGTTACGGTTAGGGTTAGAGTTAGGTTTTAGATTAGGTTTAGGGTTAGGGTTAGGGTTAGGGTTAGGGTTACATTTATGTTTAGGGTTAGGGTTACGGTTATGGTTAGTTTTCAGGGTTAGGGGTTAGGAGTTAGGATTATGGTTAGCGTTAGGGTTTGGGTTATGGTTAGGGTTAGTGTTAGGGTTAGGGTTAGGTTTAGGGTTTGCCTGTGTTAGGGTTAGGGTTTGTGTTAGGGTTAGGATTAGGGTTTGGGTTAGGGTAAGGGTACGGTTTATGGTTAGGGTTAGTGATAGATTTAGGGTTTGGTTATGTTGGGGTCAGGATTATGGTTAGGGTTAGTGTTTGGGTTAGGTTTAGGGTTAGGGTTAGGATTAGGCTTAGGGTTAGAGTTAGCTTTTGGGTTAGGGATTGGGTTAGGTTTAGGGTTATGGTTAGGGTTTGGGTTTTGATTAGGGTTAGGGTTAGGGTTAAAGTTAGGATTAGAATTTGGATTAGGCTTAGGTTTAGGGTTAGGGTTACACTTAGGGTTAGGGTTAGGGGTAGGGTTAGGGTTAGGGTTTGGTTTAGGGTTAGGGTTAGAATTAGGGTTAGGGTTAGTTTTTGTGTTTGGGTTAGGGTTAGGTTTAGGGTTAGGGTTAGGATTTTGGTTTGGGTAAGGGTTAGGGTTAGGGTTAGGGTTAAAGTTAGGATTAGAATTTGGATTAGGCTTAGGTTTAGGGTTAGGGTTACACTTAGGGTTAGGGTTAGGGGTAGGGTTAGGGTTAGGGTTTGGTTTAGGGTTAGGGTTAGAATTAGGGTTAGGGTTAGTTTTTGTGTTTGGGTTAGGGTTAGGTTTAGGGTTAGGTTTAGGATTTTGGTTTGGGTAAGGGTTAGGGTTAGGGTTAGGATTAGTTTTAGGGTTAGGCTTTGGGTTTGGGTTAGGGTTACGGTTATTGTTAGGGTTTGGGTTTGGTTAGGGTTAGGGTAAGGGTTAAACTTTTGGTTAGGGTTTGGGGTTAGGGTTAGGGTTAGTATGAGGGTTAGGCTTTGGATTAGCGTGTGGGCTTGGGTTAGGGTTTGGTTTAGGGTTAGGGTTACATTTAGGGTTAGGGTTAGGGTTAGGGTTTGGATTAGGGTTAGGGTTAGGGTTAGGGTTAGGGTTAGATTTAGGGTTAGGGTTTGGGTTAGGGTTAGGGTTAGTGTTAGGTATAGGGTTAGGATTAGGGTTTGCGTTAGGTTTAGCGTTTGGGTTAGGGTTAGGGTTACATTTTGGGTTACAGTTAGGGTTTGGGTTTGGGTTACGGTAAGAGTTAGCGTTAGGGTTAGGTTTAGGATTACGGTTAGGTTTAGGGTTAGGGTTTGGGTTTGGGTTAGGGTTATGGTTAGGGTTTGGTTTAGGGTTAGTGTTAGGGTAAGTGTTAGGCTTTGGTGAGCGTGAGGGCTTGGGATAGGGTTTGGATTAGGGTTAGGGTTACATATAGGTTTAGGGTTAGGGTTAGGATTAGGGTTAGGTTTACGGTTAGGGTTCGTTTTCAGGGTTAGGGGTTAGGAGTTAGGATTAGGGTTAGGGTTAGGGTTTGGGTTATGGTTAGGGTCAGGGTTAGGGTTAGGGTTAAGGTTAGGGTTAGGGTTTGCCTGTGTTAGGGTTAGGGTTTGGGTTTGGGTTAGGGTTAGTGTTAGGGTTAGGGTTTGGGTTAGCGTTAGGTTTAGGGTTAGGGTTTGGGTTATGGTTAGGGTAAGGGTTATGGTTAGGGTTAGTGATAGATTTAGGGTTTGGGTTAGGTTGGGGTCAGGGTTATGGTTAGGGTTAGGGTTTGGGTTAGGGTTAGGGTTAGGGTTAGGATTAGGGTTAGGGTTTGGGTTTGGGTTAGGATTTGGGTTAGTTTTAGGCTTAGGTTTGGGTTAAGGTTAGGGTTAGGGTTAGGGTTTGGGTTTGGGTTAAAATTATGGTTAGGGTTTGGTTTAGGTTTAGGGTTAGGGTTAGTTTCAGGCTTTGGGTTAGTGTGTGGACTTGGGATAGGGTTTGTTTTAGGTTAGGGTTACATTTATGTTTAGGGTTAGGTTTACGGTTAGGGTTAGTTTTCAGGGTTAGGGGTTAGATGTTATATTAGGGTTAGCGTCAGGGTTTGGGCTATGGTTAGGGTTAGAGTTAGGGTTAGGTTTAGTGTTAAGGTTAGGTTTTGCCTGTGTTAGGGTTAGGGTTTGGGTTTGGGTTAGGGGTAGTGTTAGGGTTAGTGTTTGGTTTAGGGTTAGGGTTATGGTTAAAGTTTTGGTTAGGGTTTGGTTTAGGGTTAGGGTTAGGGTTAGTGTTAGTCTTTGGTGAGCGTGAGGGCTTGGGATAGGGTTTGGGTTAGGGTTAGGGTTACATTAACGTTTAGGGTTAGGCTGAGGGTGAGGGTAAGGGTTAGGGTTAGGGTTAGTTTTCAGGGTTAGGTGTTAGGAGTTAGGATTAGGGTTAGGTTTAGGGTTTGGGTTATGGTTAGGGTCAGGGTTAGGGTTAGGGTTACGATTAGGGTTTGCCTGTGTTAGGGTTAGGGTTTGGGTTTCGTTTAGGGTTATTGTTAGGGTTAGGGTTT
>CM069543.1:58959318-58961818 GCA_035773235.1 Eospalax fontanierii | reverse complement strand
TTTGGGTTAGGGTTAGGGGTACATTTAGGTTTGGAGTTAGGATTAGGGTTTGCGTTAGGGTTAGGGTTATTGTTAGGGTTAGGATTAATGTTAGGTTTAGGGTTCGGGTTAGGGTTAGTGTTTGGTTTAAGGTTAGGGTTAGAATAAGGGTTAGAGTTAGGGTTTGGGTTTGGGTTAGGGTACGGGTTCGGGTTAGTGTTAGGTTTAGGGTTAGGGATAGGCTTAGGGTTTGGGTTAGGGTTAGGGTTAGGGTTTGGGTTAGGGTTAGGGTTAGGATTTCGGTTTTGGTAAGCGTTAGGGTTAGGGTCAGGGTTAGGGTTAGGGTTCGGTTTAGGGTTAGGTTTTGGATTAGGGTTAGGGTTACTGTTAGGTTTAGGTTTAGGGTTAGGATTAGGGTTACATTTAGGGTTAGAGTTAGGATTAGGGTTTGCGTTAGAGTTAGGGTTATTGTTAGGGTTAGGATTAATGTTAGCTTTAGGGTTAGAGTTAGGGTTTGGGTTTGGGTTAGGGTACGGGTTCTGGTTAGGGTTAGGTTTAGTGTTAGGGTTAGGGTTTGGGTTAGGGTTAGGGTTAGTGTTTGGGTTAGGTTTAGGGTTAGGGTTAGGATTTGGGTGTGGGTAAGGGTTAGGGTTATGGTTAGGGATTGGGTTTATGTTAGGATTAGGGTTAGTGTTAGGTATAGGGTTAGGGTTATTGTTTGCTTTCGGTTTAGGGTTTGGGTTAAGGTTAGGGTTACATTTAGGGTCACATTTAGGGTTTGGGTTTGGGTAACTGTAAGAGTTAGGGTTAGGGTTAGGTTTAGGGTTAGGATTTGGATTTGGGTTAGGGTTAGGGTTAGAGTTTGGTTTTGGGTTAGTGTTAGGGTTAGGGTTAGGTTTAGGATTTGGGTTGGGGTTAGGGTTAGTGTTAGGGTTAGAATTTGGGTTAGGGTTAGGGTAACGGTTATGGTTAGGGTTAGTGATAGTTTTAGGGTTTGGGTTAGGTTGGGGTCAGGGTTATGTTTAGGGTTAGAGTTTCTGTTAGGTTTAGGGTTAGGGTTAGGATTAGGCTTAGGTTTAGAGTTAGCTTTTGGGTTAGGGTTAGGGTTAGGATTTCGGTTTGGGTAAGGGTTAGGGTTAGGGTTAGGGTTAGGTTTAGGGTTAGGGTTTGGGTTTGGTTTAGGGTTACGCTTATGGTTATGGTTTGGGTTTGGGTTAGGGTTAGGGTTAGGGTTAAAGTTATGGTTAGGGTTGGGGTTAGGGTTAGGGTTATTGTTAGAGTTAGGCTTTGGATTAGCGTGGGGGCTTGGGTTAGTGTTTGGATTAGGGTTAGTGTTACATTTAGGGTTAGGGTTAGGGTTTGGGTTAGGGTTAGGGTTTGGGTTTGGGTTAGGGTTAGGGTTTGGATTAGGGTTAGGGTTAGGGTTAGGATTTGGGTTTGGGTAAGTGTTAGGGTTAGGTTTAGGGATAGGGATTGGGTGTGGTTTAGTGTTACGTTTATGGTTAGGGTTTTGGTTTGGGTTAGGATTACGGTTAGGGTTAAAGTTTTGGTTAGGTTTGGGGTTAGGGTTAGGGTTAGTGTTAGGCTTTGGGTTAGCGTGTGGGCTTGGAATAGTGTTTGGGTTAGGGTTAGGTTTACCGTTAGTGTTAGAGTTAGTGTTAGGGTTAGAGTTAGGTTTTAGATGAGGGTTAGGGTTAGGGTTAGAGTTAGGGTTAGGGCTAGTGTTTGGGCTAGGGCTTGGGTGAGGCTTACATTTAGGTTTAGGGTTAGGGTTAAGGTTTTGGGTAAGGTTATGGTTAGGGTTAGTGTTAGGATTACGGTTAGGTTTAGGGTTAGGGTTAGGGTTAGGTTTTGGGTTAGGGTTAGGGTTAGAATTAGGGTTAGGTTTAGGGTTTGGGGTTAGGAGTTAGGATTAGGGTTAGCGTTAGGGTTTGGTTTATGGTTAGGGTTAGAGTTAGGGTTAGGGTTAGGGTTAGGGTTAGGGTTTGCCTGTGTTAGGGTTAGGGTTTGGGTTTGGGTTAGGGTTAGTGTTAGGGTTAGGGTTTGGGTTAGGGTTAGAGTTAGGGTTAGGGTTTGGGTTAGGGTTAGGGTAAGGGTTATGGTTAGGTTTAGTGATAGTTTTAGGGTTTGGGTTAGTTTGGGGTCAGGGTTATGTTTAGGGTTAGGGTTTGGGTTAGGTTTAGGGTTATGGTTAGGGTTAGGGTTAGGGTTAGGGTTAGTGTTAGGTATAGGGTTAGGATTAGGGTTTGCGTTAGGTTTAGCGTTTGGGTTAGGGTTAGGGTTATATTTAGGGTTACAGTTAGGGTTTGCATTTGGGTTACAGTAAGAGTTAGGGTTAGGGTTAGGTTTAGGATTAGGTTTAGGTTTAGTGTTAGGGTTTGGGTTTGGGTTAGGATTATGGTTAGGGTTTGGTTTAGGATTAGTGTTAGGGGAAATGATAGACTTTGGTGAGCGTGAGGGCTTGGGATAGGGTTTGGATTAGGGTTAGGGTTACATATAGGTTTAGGGTTATTGTTAGGAT
>CM069543.1:58936818-58944318 GCA_035773235.1 Eospalax fontanierii | reverse complement strand
AGGGTTAGGCTTTGGGTTTGGGTTAGGCTTATGGTTATGGTTAGGGTTTGGGTTTGGGTTAGGGTTAGGGTTAGGGTTAAAGTTATGTTTAGGGTTTGGGGTTAGGGTTAGGGTTAGTATTAGGGTTAGGCTTTGGATTAGCGTGTGGGCTTGGGTCAGGGTTTGGGTTAGGTTTAGGGTTACATTAGGGTTAGGGTTAGGGTTAGGCTTTGGGTTAGGGTTAGGGTTAGGGTTAGATTTAGGGTTAGGGTTTGGGTTAGTGTTACGGTTAGTGTTAGGTATAGGGTTAGGATTAGGTTTTGCGTTAGGTTTAGGGTTTGGGTTAGGGTCAAGGTTACATTTAGGGTTACACTTAGGGTTTGGGTTTGGGTTACGGTAAGAGGGTTAGGTTTAGGTTTAGGATTAGGGTTAGGTTTAGGGTTAGGGTTTGGGTTTGGGTTAGGGTTATGGTTAGGGTTTGGTTTAGGGTTAGGGTTAGGGTAAGTGTTAGGCTTTGGTGAGCGTGAGGGCTTGGCATAGGGTTTAGTTTAGGGTTAGGTTTACATTTAGGTTTAGGGTTAGGGTTAGGATTAGGGTTAGGTTTACGGTTAGGGTTAGTTTTCAGGGTTAGGGTTTAGGAGTTAGGATTAGGGTTAGGGTTAGGGTTTGGGTTATGGTTAGGGTCAGGGTTAGGGTTAGGGTTAGGGTTAGGGTTAGGGTTAGGGTTTGCCTGTGTTAGGGTTAGGGTTTGGGTTTGGGTTAGGGTTAGTGTTAGGGTTAGAGTTTGGGTTTGGGTTAGGTTTAGGGTTAGGTTTTGGGTTATGGTTAGGGTTAGTGATAGATTTAGGGTTTGGGTTGGGTTGGGGTCAGGGTTATGGTTAGGGTTAGGGTTTGGGTTAGGGTCAGGGTTAGGGTTAGAATTAGGTTTAGGGTTTGGTTTTGGGATAGGATTTGGGTTAGGGTTATGGTTAGGATTTGGGTTAAGGTTAGGGTTAGGGGTAGGGTTAGGGTTTGGGTTAAAGTTATGGTTAGGGTTTGGTTTAGGTTTAGGGTTAGGGTTAGTTTTAGGCTTTGGGTTAGTGTGTGGGCTTGGGATAGGGTTTGGGTTAGGGTTAGGGTTACATTTATGTTTAGGGTTATAGTTACGGTTAGGGTTAGTTTTCAGGGTTAGGGGTTAGGAGTTAGGATTAGGGTTAGCGTTAGAGTTTGGGCTATGGTTAGGGTTAGAGTTAGGGTTAGGGTTAGGTTTAGGGTTAGGGTTTGCCTGTGTTAGGTTTAGGGTTTGGGATTAGGGTTAGGGTTATGGTTTGGGTTAGGGTAATGGTAAGAGTTATGGTTAGGGTTAGTGATAGATTTAGGGTTTGGTTATGTTGGGGTGAGGATTATGGTTAGTGTTAGTGTTTGTGTTAGGTTTAGGGTTAGGGTTAGGATTAGGCTTGGGTTAGAGTTAGCTTTTCGGTTAGGGTTAGGGTTAGTTTTAGGTATTGGTTTAGGGTTAGGGTTATGGTTAGGGTTTGGGTTTTGATTAGGGTTAGGGTTAGGGTTAAAGTTAGGATTAGAGTTTGGATTAGACTTAGGTTTAGTGTTAGGGTTACACATAGGGTTAGGGTTAGGGGTAGGGTTTCGGTTAGGGTTAGGGTTAGGGTTAGGTTCAGTGTTAGGGTTAGGGTTAGAGTTAGGGTTAGGGTTTGGTTTAGGGTTAGGATTTGGGTTACAGTTAGGGTTAGGGTTTGGGTTATGGTTAGGGTTACGAGTAGGGTTAGGGTGTGGGTTAAAGTTATGGTTAGGGTTTGGTTTAGGTTTAGGGTTAGGGTTAGTTTTAGGCTTTGGGTTAGTGTGTGGGCTTGGGATAGGGTTTGGGTTAGGGTTAGGGTTACATTTATGTTTAGGGTTATAATTACGGTTAGGGTTAGTTTTCAGGGTTAGGGGTTAGGAGTTAGGATTAGGGTTAGCGTTAGGGTTTGGGCTATGGTTAGGGTTAGAGTTAGGGTTAGGGTTAGGGTTAGGGTTTGCCTGTGTTAGGGTTAGGGTTTGGGTTTGGGTTAGGGTTAGTGTTAGGGTTAGTGTTTGGTTTAGGGTTAGGGTTATGGTTAAAGTTATGGTTAGGGTTTGGTTTAGGGTTAGGGTTAGGGTTAGTGTTAGTCTTCGGTGAGCGTGAGGGCTTGGGATAGGGTTTGGGTTATGGTTAGGGTTACATATAGGTTTAGGGATAGGGTTAGGGTTAGGGTTAGGTTTAGTGTTAGTTTTAGTTTTCAGGGTTAGGTGTTAGGAGTTAGGATTAGGGTTAGGGTTAGGGTTTGGGTTATGGTTAGGGTCAGGGTTAGGGTTAGGGTTAGGGTTGGGATTTGCCTGTGTTAGTGTTAGGGTTTGGGTTCGGTTAGGGTTAGTGTTAGGGTTAGGCTTTGGGTTAGGGTTAGGTTTAGGTTTAGGGTTTGGGTTATGGTTAGCGTAAGGGTTATGGTTAGGGTTAGTGATAGATTTAGGTTTTGGGTTAGGTTGGGGTCAGGTCTAAGGTTAGGGTTAGGGTTTGGGTTAGGGTTAGGGTTAGGATTAGGGTTAGGGTTTGAGTTTGTGTTAGGGTTTGGGTTAGGGTTAGGGTTAGGGTTTGAGTTTGGGTTAGGGTTTGGGTTAGGGTTAGGGTTTGGGTTAAGGTTAGGGTTAGGGGTAGGGTTAGGGTTAGGGTTTGAGTTTGGGTTAGGGTTTGGGTTAGGGTTAGGTTTAGGGTTTGGGTAAAGGTTAGGGTTAGGGGTAGGGTTAGGGTTTGGTTTAGGGTTAGGGTTAGGGTTAGTGGTTGGGTTAGGGTTTGGGTGAGGGTTACATTTAGGTTTATGGTTAGGGTTAGGGTTTGGGTAAGGTTAAGGTTAGGGTTAGGGTTAGGATTAGGGTTAGGTTTAGGTTTATGGTTAGGGTTAGATTTTGGGTTAGGGTTAGGGTTAGAATTAGGGTTAGGTTTAGGTTTTGGGTTTGGGTTAGGGTTAGGGTTAGGGTTAGTATTTGGGTTTGGGTAAGGGTTAAGGTTATGGTTAGGATTAGGTTTAGGGTTAGGCTTTGGGTTTGGGTTAGGCTTATGGTTATGGTTAGGGTTTGGGTTTGGGTTAGGGTTAGGGTTAGGGTTAAAGTTATGTTTAGGGTTTGGGGTTAGGGTTAGGGTTAGTATTAGGGTTAGGCTTTGGATTAGCGTGTGGGCTTGGGTCAGGGTTAGGGTTAGGATTAGGGTTAGGGTTAGGGTTCCGATTAGAGTTAGGTTTAGAGTTTGGTTTTGGGTTAGGGTTATGGTTAGGGTTTGGTTTAGGGTTAGGGTTAGGGTAAGTGTTAGGCTTTGGTGAGCGTGAGGGCTTGGCATAGGGTTTAGTTTAGGGTTAGGTTTACATTTAGGTTTAGGGTTAGGGTTAGGATTAGGGTTAGGTTTACGGTTAGGGTTAGTTTTCAGGGTTAGGGTTTAGGAGTTAGGATTAGGGTTAGGGTTAGGGTTTGAGTTATGGTTAGGGTCAGGGTTAGGGTTAGGGTTAGGGTTAGGGTTAGGGTTAGGGTTTGCCTGTGTTAGGGTTAGGGTTTGGGTTTGGGTTAGGGTTAGTGTTAGGGTTAGAGTTTGGGTTTGGGTTAGGTTTAGGGTTAGGTTTTGGGTTATGGTTAGGGTTAGTGATAGATTTAGGGTTTGGGTTGGGTTGGGGTCAGGGTTATGGTTAGGGTTAGGGTTTGGGTTAGGGTCAGGGTTAGGGTTAGAATTAGGTTTAGGGTTTGGTTTTGGGATAGGATTTGGGTTAGGGTTATGGTTAGGATTTGGGTTAAGGTTAGGGTTAGGGGTAGGGTTAGGGTTTGGGTTAAAGTTATGGTTAGGGTTTGGTTTAGGTTTAGGGTTAGGGTTAGTTTTAGGCTTTGGGTTAGTGTGTGGGCTTGGGATAGGGTTTGGGTTAGGGTTAGGGTTACATTTATGTTTAGGGTTATAGTTACGGTTAGGGTTAGTTTTCAGGGTTAGGGGTTAGGAGTTAGGATTAGGGTTAGCGTTAGGGTTTGGGCTATGGTTAGGGTTAGAGTTAGGGTTAGGGTTAGGTTTAGGGTTAGGGTTTGCCTGTGTTAGGTTTAGGGTTTGGGATTAGGGTTAGGGTTATGGTTTGGGTTAGGGTAATGGTAAGAGTTATGGTTAGGGTTAGTGATAGATTTAGGGTTTGGTTATGTTGGGGTGAGGATTATGGTTAGTGTTAGTGTTTGTGTTAGGTTTAGGGTTAGGGTTAGGATTAGGCTTGGGTTAGAGTTAGCTTTTCGGTTAGGGTTAAGGTTAGTATTAGGTATTGGTTTAGGGTTAGGGTTATGGTTAGGGTTTGGGTTTTGATTAGGGTTAGGGTTAGGGTTAAAGTTAGGATTAGAGTTTGGATTAGACTTAGGTTTAGTGTTAGGGTTACACATAGGGTTAGGGTTAGGGGTAGGGTTTCGGTTAGGGTTAGGGTTAGGGTTAGGTTCAGTGTTAGGGTTAGGGTTAGAGTTAGGGTTAGGGTTTGGTTTAGGGTTAGGGTTAGAATTAGGGTTAGGGTTAAGGTTTGGGTTTGGGTTAGGGTTAGGTTTAGGGTTAGGGTTATGGTTAAAGTTATGGTTAGGGTTTGGTTTAGGGTTAGGGTTAGGGTTAGTGTTAGTCTTTGGTGAGCGTGAGGGCTTGGGATAGGGTTTGGGTTAGGGTTAGGGTTACATATAGATTTAGGGATAGGGTTAGGGTTAGGGTTAGGTTTAGGGTTAGGTTTAGTTTTCAGGGTTAGGTGTTAGGAGTTACGATTAGGGTTAGGGTTAGGGTTTGGATTATGGTTAGGGTCAGGGTTAGTGTTAGGATTAGGGTTAGATTTAGATTTAGGGTTAGGGTTAGGTTTTGGGTTAGGTTTAGGGTTATGGTTAGGGTTTGGGTTTGGGTTAGCGTAAGGGTTAGGGTTAAATTTAGGGTTAGGGTTTGGCTTAGGGTTAGGGTTTGGGTTTGAGTTAGAGTTAGGGTTAGGGTTAAAGTTATGGTTAGGGTTTGGTTTAGGGTTAGGGTTAGGGTTAGTGTTAGGCTTTGGGTTAGCGTGTGGGCTTGGGATAGTGTTTAGGTTAGGGTTAGGGTTACATTTATGTTTAGGGTTAGGGTTACGGTTAGGGTTAGTTTTCAGGGTTAGGTGTTAGGAGTTAGGATTAGGGTTAGCGTTAGGGTTTGGGTTATGGTTAGGGTTAGTGTTAGGGTTAGGGTTAGGGTTAGGTTTAGGGTTTGCCTGTGTTAGGGTTAGGGTTTGGGTTAGGGTTAGGGTTAGGGTTTGGGTTAGGGTAATGGTAAGGGTTATGGTTAGGGTTAGTGATCGATTTAGGGTTTGGTTATGTTGGGGTCAGGATTATGGTTAGGGTTATTGTTTGGGTTAGGTTTAGGGTTAGGGTTAGGATTAGGCTTGGGTTAGAGTTAGCTTTTCGGTTAGGGTTAGGGTTAGTTTTCGGGATTGGGTTAGGGTTAGGGTTATAGTTAGGGTTTGGGTTTTGATTAGGGTTAGGGTTAGGGTTAAAGTTAGGATTAGAGTTTGGATTAGGCTTAGGTTTAGGGTTAGGGTTACACTTAGGGTTAGGGTTAGGGGTAGGGTTTCGTTTAGGGTTAGGGTTAGGGTTAGGTTCAGTGTTAGGATTAGGGTTAGGGTTAGGGTTAGGGTTAGGGTTAGGGTTAGGATTTGGTTAGGGTTAGGGTTAGAATTAGGGTTAGGGTTAGGGTTTGGGTTTGGGTTAGGGTTAGGTTTAGGGTTAGGGTTAGGATTTGGGTTTGCGTAAGGGTTAGGGTTAGGGTTAGGATTAGATTTAGGGTTAGGCTTTGGGTTTGGGTTAGTGTTATGGTTATGGTTAGGGTTTGGGTTTGGGTAAGGGTTAGGGTTAGGGTTAAAGTTATGGTTAGGGTTTGGGGTTAGGGTTAGGGTTAGTATTAGTGTTAGTCTTTGGATTAGCGTGTGGGCTTGGGTTAGGGTTTGGTTTAGGGTTAGGGTTACATTTAGGGTTTGGGTTAGGGTTTGGGTTAGGGTTAGGGTTAGGGTTAGGGTTAGGGTTAGGGTTAGATTTAGGATTAGGGTTAGGTTTAGGGTTAGGGTTTGGGTTTGTGTTAGGGTTAGGGTTAGGGTTTGGTTTAGGGTTAGTGTTAGGGTAAGTGTTAGGCTTTGGTGAGCGTGAGGGCTTGGGATAGGGTTTGGTTTAGGGTTAGGGTTACATTTAGGTTTAGTGTTAGGCTTAGGATTAGGGTTAGGTTTACGCTTAGGGTTAGTTTTCAGGGTTAGGGTTTAGGATAAGGTTTAGGGTTAGGGTTTGGGTTATGGTTAGGGTCAGGGTTAGGGTTAGGTTTAGGGGTAGGGTTTGGGTTTGCCTGTGTTAGGGTTATGGTTTGGGTTTGGGTTAGGGTTAGTGTTAGGGTTAGGGTTTGGGTTAGGGTTAGGTTTAGGGTTAGGGTTTGGGTTATGGTTAGGGTAAGGGTTATGGTTAGGGTTAGTGATAGATTTAGGGTTTGGGTTAGGTTGGGGTCAGGGTTATGGTTAGGGTTTGGGTTTGGGTTAGGGTTAAGGTTAGGGTTAGGATTAGGTTTAGGGTTAGGGTTAGGGTTTGGGTTAAGGTTAGGGTTAGGTGTAGGGTTAGGGTTTGGGTTAAAGTTATGGTTAGGGTTTGGTTTCGGTTTAGGGTTAGGGTTAGTTTTGGGCTTTGGGTTAGTGTGTGGGCTTGGGATAGGGTTTGGGTTAGGGTTAGGGTTAGGATTACATTTATGTTTAGGGTTAGGGTTACGGTTAGGGTTAGTTTTCATTGTTAGGGGTTAGGAGTTAGGATTAGGGTTAGCGTTAGGGTTTGGGCTATGGTTAGGGTTAGAGTTAGGGTTAGGGTTACGGTTAGGGTTAGGGTTTGCCTGTGTTAGGGTTAGGGTTTGGGTTTGGGTTAGGGTTAGTGTTAGGGTTAGTGTTTGGTTTAGGGTTAGGGTTATGGTTAAAGTTATGGTTAGGGTTTGGTTTAGGGTTAGTGTTAGGGTTAGTGTTAGTCTTTGGTGAACGTGAGGGCTTGGGATAGGGTTTGGGTTAGGGTTAGGGTTACATTTAGGTTTAGGGTTACGGTTAGGGTTAGGGTTAGGTTTAGGGTTAGGGTTAGTTTTCAGGGTTAGGTGTTAGGAGTTACGATTAGCGTTAGGGTTAGGGTTTGGGTTATGGTTAGGGTCAGCTTTAGGGTTAGGGTTAGGGTTTGCCTGTGTTAGGGTTAGGGTTTGGGTTTCGGTTAGGGTTATTATTAGGGTTAGGGTTTGGGTTAGGGTTAGGTTTAGGGTTAGGGTTTGGGTTAGGGTTAGGGTAAAGGTTATGGTTAGGGTTAGTGATAGATTTAGGTTTTGGGTTAGGTTGGGGTCAGGTTTATGGTTAGGCTTAGAATTTGGGTTAGGGTTAGGTTTACCGTTAGTGTTAGGGTTAGGGTTAGGGTTAGAGTTAGGTTTTGGATTAGGGTTAGGCTTAGGGTTAGGGTTAGGGTTAGGGTTAGGGTTAGGGTTAGGGTATGGGTTAGGGTTTGGGT
>CM069543.1:58929318-58931818 GCA_035773235.1 Eospalax fontanierii | reverse complement strand
TTGGTTTAGGGTTAGGGTTAGAATTAGGGTTAGAGTTAGGGTTTGGGTTTGGGTTAGGGTACGGGTTCGGGTTAGGGTTAGGGATAGGGTTAGTTTTAGGGTTAGGGATTGGGTGTGGTTTAGGGTTACGTGTATGGTTAGGGTTTTGGTTTGGGTTAAGGTTACGGTTAGGGTTAGGGTTAGGGTTACATTTATGTTTAGGGTTAGGGTTACGGTTATGGTTAGTTTTCAGGGTTAGGGGTTAGGAGTTAGGATTAGGGTTAGCGTTAGGGTTTGGGTTATGGTTAGGGTTAGAGTTAGGGTTAGAGTTAGGGTTAGGTTTATGGTTTGCCTGTGTTAGGGTTAGGGTTTAGGGTTAGGGTTACGGTTAGTGTTAGGCTTTGGGTTAGCGTGTGGGCTTGGGATAGGGTTTGGGTTAGGGTTAGGTTTACATTTATAATTAGGGTTAGGGTTACGGTTAGGGTTAGTTTTCAGGGTTAGGGGTTAGGAGTTAGGATTAGGGTTAGCGTTAGGGTTTGGGTTATGGTTAGGGTTAGAGTTAGGGTTAGGGTAAGGCTTAGGTTTAGGGTTTGCCTGTGTTAGGGTTAGGGTTTTGGTTTGGGTTAGGGTTAGTGTTAGGGTTAGGGTTTGGGTTAGGGTTAGGGTTAGGGTTAGGGTTTGCGTTTGGGTTAGCGTAAGGGTTAGGGTTAAATTTAGGGTTAGGGTTTGGCTTAGGGTTAGGGTTTTGGTTTGGGTTAGAGTTAGTGTTAGGGTTAAAGTTATGGTTAGGGTTTGGTTTAGGGTTAGGGTTAGGGTTAGTGTTAGTCTTTGGTGAGCGTGAGGGCTTGGGATAGGGTTTGGTTAGGGTTAGGGTTATATTTAGGTTTAGGGTTAGGGTTAGGGTTAGGGTTAGGTTTAGGGTTAGGGTTAGTTTTCAGGTTTAGGGGGTAGGAGTTAGTATTAGGGTTAGCGTTAGGGTTTGGGCTATGGTTAGGGTTAGAGTTAGGGTTAGGGTTAGGGTTAGGGTTAGGGTTAGGGTTAGGGTTAGGTTTTGCCTGTGTTAGGGTTAGGGTTTGGGTTTGGGTTAGGGTTAGTGTTAGGGTTAGTGTTTGGTTTAGGGTTAGGGTTATGGTTAAAGTTATGGTTAGGGTTTGGTTTAAGGTTAGGGTTAGGGTTAGTGTTAGTCTTTGGTGAGCGTGAGGGCTTGGGATAGGGTTTGGGTTAGGGTTAGGGTTACATTTAGGTTTAGGGTTAGGGTTAATGTTAGGGTTAGGGTTAGGGTTAGGGTTAGGGTTAGTTTTCAGGGTTAGGTGTTAGGAGTTAGGATTAGGGTTAGGGTTAGGGTTTGGGTTATGGTTAGGGTCAGGGTCAGGGTTAGGGTTAGGGTTAGGGTTAGGATTTGCCTGTGTTAGGGTTAGGGTTTGTGTTTCGGTTATGGTTATTGTTAGGGTTAGGGTTTGGGTTAGGGTTAGGGTTAGGTTTAGGGTTAGGGTTTGGGTTATGGTTAGGGTAAGGGTTATGGTTAGGGTTAGTGATAGATTTAGGTTTTGGGTTAGGTTGGGGTCAGGTTTATGGTTAGGGTTAGGGTTTGGGTTCGGGTTAGGGTTAGGGTTAGTATTAGGGTTAGGGTTTGAGTTTGTGTTAGGGTTTGGGTTAGGGTTAGGTTTAGGGTTTGAGTTTGAATTAGGGTTTGGGTTAGGGTTAGGGTTAGGGTTTGGGTTAAGGTTAGGGTTAGGGGTAGGGTCAGGGTTAGGGTTTGAGTTTGGGTTAGGGTTTGGGTTAGGGTTAGGGTTAGGGTTTGGGTTAAGGTTAGGGTTAGGGGTAGGGTTAGGGTTTGGGTTAGGGTTAGGGTTAGGGTTAGTGTTTGGGTTAGGGTTTGGGTGAGGGTTACATTTAGGTTTATGGTTAGGGTTAGGGTTTGGGTAAGGTTATGGTTAGGGTTAGTGTTAGGATTAGGGTTAATTTTAGGGTTAGGGTTAGGGTTAGATTTTGGGTTCGGGTTAGGGTTAGAATTAGGGTTAGGTTTAGGTTTTGGGTTTGGGTTAGGGTAAGGGTTATGGTTAGGGTTAGGTTTAGGGTTAGGGTTTGGGTTTGGATTTGGGTTAGGTTTAGGGTTAGGGTTTGGGTTTTGGTTAGGGTTAGAGTTAGGGTTAGGGTTAGGGTTTCTGTTCGGTTTAGGGTTAGGGTTTGGGTTTGTTTTAGTGTTAGGGTTTGGGTTAAGGTTAGGTTTAGGGTTAGTGTTAGGTTTAGGGTTACGGTTAGACTTTGGATTAGCGTGTGTGCTTGGGTTAGGTTTTGCGTTAGGGTTAGGGTTACATTTAGTGTTAGGGTTAGGGTTAGGGTTTGGGTTAGGGTTAGGGTTAGGGTTAGGTTTCCTTTTAGGGTTAGCTTTTGGGTTATTGGTAGGGTTACTGTTAGGTTTAGGTTTAGGGTTAGGGTTTCCGTTAGGTTTAGGGTTTGGGTTAGGTTTAGGGGTACATTTAGGGTTAGAGTTAGGATTAGGGTTTGCGTTAGGGTTAGG
>CM069543.1:58921818-58924318 GCA_035773235.1 Eospalax fontanierii | reverse complement strand
GGTTTGGCTTTCGGTTAGGGTTAGGGTTAGGGTTAGGATTTGGGTTTGGGTAAGTGTTAGGGTTAGGTTTAGGGTTAGGTTTAGGGTTAGAGTTTGGGTTTGATTTAGGGTTACGGTTATGGTTAGGGTTTGGGTTTGGGTTAGGGTTAGGATTAGGGTTAAAGTTATGGTTATACTTGGGGTTAGGGTTACGGTTAGTGTTAGAGTTAGGCTTTGGATTAGCGTGGGGGCTTGGGTAAGGGTTTGGATTAGGGTTAGGGTTCCATTTAGTGTTAGGGTTAAGGTTGTGGTTTGGGTTATGGTTAGGGTCAGGGTTAGGGTTAGGGTTAGGGTTAAGTTTTGGGTTAGGTTTAGGGTTACTGTTAGGTTTAAGTTTAGGGTTAGGGTTTCCGTTAGGTTTAGGGTTCGGGTTAGGGTTAGGGTTTGGTTTAGGGTTAGGGTTAGAATTAGGGTTAGAGTTAGGGTTTGGGTTTGGGTTAGGGTACGGGTTCGGGTTAGGGTTAGGGATAGGGTTAGTTTTAGGGTTAGGGATTGGGTGTGGTTTAGGGTTACGTGTATGGTTAGGGTTTTGGTTTGGGTTAAGGTTACGGTTAGGGTTAGGGTTAGGGTTACATTTATGTTTAGGGTTAGGGTTACGGTTATGGTTAGTTTTCAGGGTTAGGGGTTAGGAGTTAGGATTAGGGTTAGCGTTAGGGTTTGGGTTATGGTTAGGGTTAGAGTTAGGGTTAGAGTTAGGGTTAGGTTTATGGTTTGCCTGTGTTAGGGTTAGGGTTTAGGGTTAGGGTTACGGTTAGTGTTAGGCTTTGGGTTAGCGTGTGGGCTTGGGATAGGGTTTGGGTTAGGGTTAGGTTTACATTTATAATTAGGGTTAGGGTTACGGTTAGGGTTAGTTTTCAGGGTTAGGGGTTAGGAGTTAGGATTAGGGTTAGCGTTAGGGTTTGGGTTATGGTTAGGGTTAGAGTTAGGGTTAGGGTTAGGGTTAGGTTTAGGGTTTGCCTGTGTTAGGGTTAGGGTTTTGGTTTGGGTTAGGGTTAGTGTTAGGGTTAGGGTTTGGGTTAGGGTTAGGGTTAGGGTTAGGGTTTGCGTTTGGGTTAGCGTAAGGGTTAGGGTTAAATTTAGGGTTAGGGTTTGGCTTAGGGTTAGGGTTTTGGTTTGGGTTAGAGTTAGTGTTAGGGTTAAAGTTATGGTTAGGGTTTGGTTTAGGGTTAGGGTTAGGGTTAGTGTTAGTCTTTGGTGAGCGTGAGGGCTTGGGATAGGGTTTGGTTAGGGTTAGGGTTACATTTAGGTTTAGGGTTAGGGTTAGGGTTAGGGTTAGGTTTAGGGTTAGGGTTAGTTTTCAGGTTTAGGGGGTAGGAGTTAGTATTAGGGTTAGCGTTAGGGTTTGGGCTATGGTTAGGGTTAGAGTTAGGGTTAGGGTTAGGGTTAGGGTTAGGTTTTGCCTGTGTTAGGGTTAGGGTTTGGGTTTGGGTTAGGGTTAGTGTTAGGGTTAGTGTTTGGTTTAGGGTTAGGGTTATGGTTAAAGTTATGGTTAGGGTTTGGTTTAGGGTTAGGGTTAGGGTTAGTGTTAGTCTTTGGTGAGCGTGAGGGCTTGGGATAGGGTTTGGGTTAGGGTTAGGGTTACATTTAGGTTTAGGGTTAGGGTTAATGTTAGGGTTAGGGTTAGGGTTAGGGTTAGGGTTAGGGTTAGTTTTCAGGGTTAGGTGTTAGGAGTTAGGATTAGGGTTAGGGTTAGGGTTTGGGTTATGGTTAGGGTCAGGGTCAGGGTTAGGGTTAGGGTTAGGGTTAGGATTTGCCTGTGTTAGGGTTAGGGTTTGTGTTTCGGTTATGGTTATTGTTAGGGTTAGGGTTTGGGTTAGGGTTACAGTTAGGTTTAGGGTTAGGGTTTGGGTTATGGTTAGGGTAAGGGTTATGGTTAGGGTTAGTGATAGATTTAGGTTTTGGGTTAGGTTGGGGTCAGGTTTATGGTTAGGGTTAGGGTTTGGGTTAGGGTTAGGGTTAGGGTTAGAATTAGGGTTAGGGTTTGAGTTTGTGTTAGGGTTTGGGTTAGGGTTAGGTTTAGGGTTTGAGTTTGAATTAGGGTTTGGGTTAGGGTTAGGGTTAGGGTTTGGGTTAAGGTTAGGGTTAGGGGTAGGGTTAGGGTTAGGGTTTGAGTTTGGGTTAGGGTTTGGGTTAGGGTTAGGGTTAGGGTTTGGGTTAAGGTTAGGGTTAGGGGTAGGGTTAGGGTTTGGGTTAGGGTTAGGGTTAGGGTTAGTGTTTGGGTTAGGGTTTGGGTGAGGGTTACATTTAGGTTTATGGTTAGGGTTAGGGTTTGGGTAAGGTTATGGTTAGGGTTAGTGTTAGGATTAGGGTTAGGTTTAGGGTTAGGGTTAGGGTTAGATTTTGGGTTCGGGTTAGGGTTAGAATTAGGGTTAGGTTTAGGTTTTGGGTTTGGGTTAGGGTAAGGGTTATGGTTAGGGTTAGGTTTAGGGTTAGGGTTTGGGTTTGGATTTGGGTTAGGTTT
>CM069543.1:58904318-58914318 GCA_035773235.1 Eospalax fontanierii | reverse complement strand
TTAGGGTTTGGGTTAGGGTTAGGGTTAGGGTTAGGATTAGGGTTCGGTTTAGGGTTAGGTTTTGGGTTAGGGTCAGGGTTACTGTTAGGTTTAGGTTTAGGGTTAGGGTTTCCGTTAGGTTTTGGGTTTGGTTTAGGGTTAGGGTTACATTTAGGGTTAGAGTTAGGATGACGGTTTGCGTTAGGGTTAGGGTTATTGTTAGGGATAGGATTAATGTTAGGTTTAGGGTTCGGGTTAGGGTTAGTGTTTGATTTAGGGTTAGGGTTAGAATTAGGGTTAGATTTAGGGTTTGGGTTTGGTTTAGGGTACGGTTTCAGATTAGGGTTAGGTTTAAGGTTAGGGTTAGGGTTAGGGTTAGGGTTTGGGTTTGGGTTAGGTTTAGGGTTTGGGTTAGGGTTAGGGTTAGGATTAGGATTTGGGTTTGGGTAAGGGTTAGGTTTAGGGTTAGGTTTAGGGATAGGGATATGATGTGGTTTAGGGTTACGGTTATGGTTAGGGTTTTGGTTTGGGTTAGGGTTACGGTTAGGGTTAAAGTTATGGTTAGGGTTGGGGTTAGGGTTAGGGTTAGTGTTAGGCTTTGTGTTAGCGTGTGGGCTTGGAATAGGGTTTGGGTTAGGGTTAGGTTTACCTTTAGAGTTAGGGTTACGGTTAGGTTTAGAGTTAGGTTTTACATTAGGGTTAGGGTTAGGGTTAGGGTTAGGGTTAGGGTTATGGTTAGGGTTAGGGTTAGTGTTTGGATCAGGGTTTGGGTGAGGGTTACATTTAGGTTTAGGGTTAGGGTTAGGGTTTGGATAAGGTTATAGTTAGGGTTAGTGTTACGATTAGGGTTAGGTTTAGGTTTAGGGTTAGGGTTAGGTTTTGGGTTAGGGTTAGGGTTATGGTTAGGGTTTGGGTTTGCGTTAGCGTAAGGGTTAGAGTTAAATTTAGGGTTAGGGTTTGGCTTAGGGTTAGGGTTTGTGTTTGGGTTAGAGTTAGGGTTAGGGTTAAAGTTATGGTTAGGGTTTGGTTTAGAGTTAGGTTTAGGGTTAGGGTTAGGCTTTGGGTTAGCGTGTGGGCTTGGGATAGGGTTTGTGTTAGGATTAGGGTTACATTTATGTTTAGGGTTAGGGTTACGGTTAGGGTTAGTTTTCAGGGTTAGGGGTTAGGAGTTAGGATTAGGGTTAGCGTTAGGGTTTGGTTTATGGTTAGGGTTAGAGTTAGGGTTAGGGTTAGGTTTAGGGTTAGGGTTTAGTTTAGGGTTTGGGTTAGAGTAAGGGTAAGGGTTAGGGTTAGGGTTAGTGATAGATTTACGGTTTGGTTAGGTTGGGGTCAGGATTATGGTTAGGGTTAGTGTTTGGGTTAGGTTTAGGGTTAGGATTAGGATTAGGCTTAGGGTTAGAGTTAGCTTTTGGGTTAGGGTTAGGGTTAGGGTTAGGGATTGGGTTAGGGTTAGGGTTATGGTTAGGGTTTGGGTTTTGATTAGGGTTAGAGTTAGGGTTAAAGGTAGGATTAGAGTTTGGATTAGGCTTAGTTTTAGGATTAGGGTTACACTTAGGGTTAGGGTTAGGTTCAGTGTTAGGGTTAGGGTTAGGGTTAGGGTTAGGGTTTGGTTTAGGGTTAGGGTTAGAATTAGTGTTAGGGTTAGGGTTTGGGTTTGTGTTAGATTTGGGTTAGGGTTAGGGTTAGGATTTGGGTTTGGGTAAGGGTTAGCGTTAGGGTTAGGATTAGGTTTAGGGTTAGGCTTTGGGTTTGGGTTAGGCTTACGGTTATAGATAGGGTTTGGGTTTGTGTTAGGGTTAGGGTTAGGGTTAAAGTTATGGTTAGGGTTTGGGGTTAGGGTTAGGGTTAGTATTAGGGTTAGGCTTTGGATTAGCATGTGGGCTTGGGTTATGGTTTGGGTTAGGGTTAGGGTTACATTTAGGGTTAAGGTTAGGGTTACGGTTTGGGGTAGGTTTAGGCTTAGGGTTAGGGTTAGGGTTAGATTTAGGGTTAGGGTTTGGGTTAGGGTTAGGGTTAGTGTTAGGTATAGGTTTAGGATTAGGGTTTGCGTTAGGTTTAGGATTTGGGTTAGGGTTAGGGTTAGGGTTAGGGTTAGGGTTAGGGTTAGGGTTTGGTTTAGGGTTAGGGTTAGAATTAGTGTTAGGGTTAGGGTTTGGGTTTGTGTTAGATTTGGGTTAGGGTTAGGGTTAGGATTTGGGTTTGGGTAAGGGTTAGCGTTAGGGTTAGGATTAGGTTTAGGGTTAGGCTTTGGGTTTGGGTTAGGCTTACGGTTATAGATAGGGTTTGGGTTTGTGTTAGGGTTAGGGTTAGGGTTAAAGTTATGGTTAGGGTTTGGGGTTAGGGTTAGGGTTAGTATTAGGGTTAGGCTTTGGATTAGCATGTGGGCTTGGGTTATGGTTTGGGTTAGGGTTAGGGTTACATTTAGGGTTAAGGTTAGGGTTACGGTTTGGGGTAGGTTTAGGCTTAGGGTTAGGGTTAGGGTTAGATTTAGGGTTAGGGTTTGGGTTAGGGTTAGGGTTAGTGTTAGGTATAGGTTTAGGATTAGGGTTTGCGTTAGGTTTAGGATTTGGGTTAGGGTTAGGGTTAGGGTTTGGGTTTGGGTTAGGATTTGGGTTAGGGTTTGGTTTAGGTTTAGGGTTAGGGTAATTGTTAGGCTTTGATGAGCGTGAGGGCTTGGGATAGGGTTTGGTTTAGGGTTAGGGTTACATTTAGGTTTAGGGTTAGGGTTAGGATTAGGGTTAGGTTTACGGTTAGGGTTAGATTCAAGGGTTAGGGGTTAGGAGTTAGGATTAGGGTTAGGGTTAGGGTTTGGGTTATGGTTAGGGTCAGGGTTAGGGTTAGCGTTAGGGTTAGGGTTTGCCTGTGTTAGGGTTAGGGTTTGGGTTTGGGTTAGGGTTAGTGTTAGGGTTAGGGTTTGGGTTAGGGTTAGGTTTACGGTTAGGGTTTGGGTTATGGTTAGGGTAAGGGTTATGGTTAGGGTTAGTGATAGATTTAGGGTTTGGGTTAGGTTGGGGTCAGGGTTATGGTTAGGGTTAGGGTTTGGGTTAGGGTTAGGGTTAGGGTTAGGATTAGGGTTAGGGTTTGGGTTTGGGTTCGGATTTGGGTTTGGGTTAGTGTTAGGTTTAGGGTTAGTGTTATGTTTAGGGTTACGGTTAGGCTTTGGATTAGCGTGTGTGCTTGGGTTAGGTTTTGGGTTAGGGTTAGGTTTACATTTAGGGTTAGGGTTAGGGTTAGGGTTTGGGTTAGGGTTAGGGTTAGGGTTAGGATTAGGGTTCGGTTTAGGGTTAGGTTTTGGGTTAGGGTCAGGGTTACTGTTAGGTTTAGGTTTAGGGTTAGGGTTTCCGTTAGGTTTTGGGTTTGGTTTAGGGTTAGGGTTACATTTAGGGTTAGAGTTAGGATGACGGTTTGCGTTAGGGTTAGGGTTATTGTTAGGGATAGGATTAATGTTAGGTTTAGGGTTCGGGTTAGGGTTAGTGTTTGATTTAGGGTTAGGGTTAGAATTAGGGTTAGATTTAGGGTTTGGGTTTGGTTTAGGGTACGGTTTCAGATTAGGGTTAGGTTTAAGGTTAGGGTTAGGGTTAGGGTTAGGGTTTGGGTTTGGGTTAGGTTTAGGGTTTGGGTTAGGGTTAGGGTTAGGATTAGGATTTGGGTTTGGGTAAGGGTTAGGTTTAGGGTTAGGTTTAGGGATAGGGATATGATGTGGTTTAGGGTTACGGTTATGGTTAGGGTTTTGGTTTGGGTTAGGGTTACGGTTAGGGTTAAAGTTATGGTTAGGGTTGGGGTTAGGGTTAGGGTTAGTGTTAGGCTTTGTGTTAGCGTGTGGGCTTGGAATAGGGTTTGGGTTAGGGTTAGGTTTACCTTTAGAGTTAGGGTTACGGTTAGGTTTAGAGTTAGGTTTTACATTAGGGTTAGGGTTAGGGTTAGGGTTAGGGTTAGGGTTATGGTTAGGGTTAGGGTTAGTGTTTGGATCAGGGTTTGGGTGAGGGTTACATTTAGGTTTAGGGTTAGGGTTAGGGTTTGGATAAGGTTATAGTTAGGGTTAGTGTTACGATTAGGGTTAGGTTTAGGTTTAGGGTTAGGGTTAGGTTTTGGGTTAGGGTTAGGGTTATGGTTAGGGTTTGGGTTTGCGTTAGCGTAAGGGTTAGAGTTAAATTTAGGGTTAGGGTTTGGCTTAGGGTTAGGGTTTGTGTTTGGGTTAGAGTTAGGGTTAGGGTTAAAGTTATGGTTAGGGTTTGGTTTAGAGTTAGGTTTAGGGTTAGGGTTAGGCTTTGGGTTAGCGTGTGGGCTTGGGATAGGGTTTGTGTTAGGATTAGGGTTACATTTATGTTTAGGGTTAGGGTTACGGTTAGGGTTAGTTTTCAGGGTTAGGGGTTAGGAGTTAGGATTAGGGTTAGCGTTAGGGTTTGGTTTATGGTTAGGGTTAGAGTTAGGGTTAGGGTTAGGTTTAGGGTTAGGGTTTAGTTTAGGGTTTGGGTTAGAGTAAGGGTAAGGGTTAGGGTTAGGGTTAGTGATAGATTTACGGTTTGGTTAGGTTGGGGTCAGGATTATGGTTAGGGTTAGTGTTTGGGTTAGGTTTAGGGTTAGGATTAGGATTAGGCTTAGGGTTAGAGTTAGCTTTTGGGTTAGGGTTAGGGTTAGGGTTAGGGATTGGGTTAGGGTTAGGGTTATGGTTAGGGTTTGGGTTTTGATTAGGGTTAGAGTTAGGGTTAAAGGTAGGATTAGAGTTTGGATTAGGCTTAGTTTTAGGATTAGGGTTACACTTAGGGTTAGGGTTAGGTTCAGTGTTAGGGTTAGGGTTAGGGTTAGGGTTAGGGTTTGGTTTAGGGTTAGGGTTAGAATTAGTGTTAGGGTTAGGGTTTGGGTTTGTGTTAGATTTGGGTTAGGGTTAGGGTTAGGATTTGGGTTTGGGTAAGGGTTAGCGTTAGGGTTAGGATTAGGTTTAGGGTTAGGCTTTGGGTTTGGGTTAGGCTTACGGTTATAGATAGGGTTTGGGTTTGTGTTAGGGTTAGGGTTAGGGTTAAAGTTATGGTTAGGGTTTGGGGTTAGGGTTAGGGTTAGTATTAGGGTTAGGCTTTGGATTAGCATGTGGGCTTGGGTTATGGTTTGGGTTAGGGTTAGGGTTACATTTAGGGTTAAGGTTAGGGTTACGGTTTGGGGTAGGTTTAGGCTTAGGGTTAGGGTTAGGGTTAGATTTAGGGTTAGGGTTTGGGTTAGGGTTAGGGTTAGTGTTAGGTATAGGTTTAGGATTAGGGTTTGCGTTAGGTTTAGGATTTGGGTTAGGGTTAGGGTTAGGGTTAGGGTTAGGGTTAGGGTTAGGGTTTGGTTTAGGGTTAGGGTTAGAATTAGTGTTAGGGTTAGGGTTTGGGTTTGTGTTAGATTTGGGTTAGGGTTAGGGTTAGGATTTGGGTTTGGGTAAGGGTTAGCGTTAGGGTTAGGATTAGGTTTAGGGTTAGGCTTTGGGTTTGGGTTAGGCTTACGGTTATAGATAGGGTTTGGGTTTGTGTTAGGGTTAGGGTTAGGGTTAAAGTTATGGTTAGGGTTTGGGGTTAGGGTTAGGGTTAGTATTAGGGTTAGGCTTTGGATTAGCATGTGGGCTTGGGTTATGGTTTGGGTTAGGGTTAGGGTTACATTTAGGGTTAAGGTTAGGGTTACGGTTTGGGGTAGGTTTAGGCTTAGGGTTAGGGTTAGGGTTAGATTTAGGGTTAGGGTTTGGGTTAGGGTTAGGGTTAGTGTTAGGTATAGGTTTAGGATTAGGGTTTGCGTTAGGTTTAGGATTTGGGTTAGGGTTAGGGTTAGGGTTTGGGTTTGGGTTAGGATTTGGGTTAGGGTTTGGTTTAGGTTTAGGGTTAGGGTAATTGTTAGGCTTTGATGAGCGTGAGGGCTTGGGATAGGGTTTGGTTTAGGGTTAGGGTTACATTTAGGTTTAGGGTTAGGGTTAGGATTAGGGTTAGGTTTACGGTTAGGGTTAGATTCAAGGGTTAGGGGTTAGGAGTTAGGATTAGGGTTAGGGTTAGGGTTTGGGTTATGGTTAGGGTCAGGGTTAGGGTTAGCGTTAGGGTTAGGGTTTGCCTGTGTTAGGGTTAGGGTTTGGGTTTGGGTTAGGGTTAGTGTTAGGGTTAGGGTTTGGGTTAGGGTTTGGTTTAGGGTTAGGGTTTGGGTTATGGTTAGGGTATGGGTTTTGGTTAGGGTTAGTGATAGATTTAGGGTTTGGGTTAGGTTGGGGTCAGGGTTATGGTTAGGGCTAGGGTTTGGGTTAGGGTTAGGGTTAGGGTTAGGATTAGGGTTAGGGTTTGGGTTTGGGTTCGGATTTGGGTTTGGGTTAGTGTTAGGTTTAGGGTTAGTGTTATGTTTAGGGTTACGGTTAGGCTTTGGATTAGCGTGTGTGCTTGGGTTAGGTTTTGGGTTAGGGTTAGGTTTACATTTAGGGTTAGGGTTAGGGTTAGGGTTTGGGTTAGGGTTAGGGTTAGGGTTAGGATTAGGGTTCGGTTTAGGGTTAGGTTTTGGGTTAGGGTCAGGGTTACTGTTAGGTTTAGGTTTAGGGTTAGGGTTTCCGTTAGGTTTTGGGTTTGGTTTAGGGTTAGGGTTACATTTAGGGTTAGAGTTAGGATGACGGTTTGCGTTAGGGTTAGGGTTATTGTTAGGGATAGGATTAATGTTAGGTTTAGGGTTCGGGTTAGGGTTAGTGTTTGATTTAGGGTTAGGGTTAGAATTAGGGTTAGATTTAGGGTTTGGGTTTGGTTTAGGGTACGGTTTCAGATTAGGGTTAGGTTTAAGGTTAGGGTTAGGGTTAGGGTTAGGGTTTGGGTTTGGGTTAGGTTTAGGGTTTGGGTTAGGGTTAGGGTTAGGATTAGGATTTGGGTTTGGGTAAGGGTTAGGTTTAGGGTTAGGTTTAGGGATAGGGATATGATGTGGTTTAGGGTTACGGTTATGGTTAGGGTTTTGGTTTGGGTTAGGGTTACGGTTAGGGTTAAAGTTATGGTTAGGGTTGGGGTTAGGGTTAGGGTTAGTGTTAGGCTTTGTGTTAGCGTGTGGGCTTGGAATGGGGTTTGGGTTAGGGTTAGGTTTACCTTTAGAGTTAGGGTTACGGTTAGGTTTAGAGTTAGGTTTTACATTAGGGTTAGGGTTAGGGTTAGGGTTAGGGTTAGGGTTATGGTTAGGGTTAGGGTTAGTGTTTGGATCAGGGTTTGGGTGAGGGTTACATTTAGGTTTAGGGTTAGGGTTAGGGTTTGGATAAGGTTATAGTTAGGGTTAGTGTTACGATTAGGGTTAGGTTTAGGTTTAGGGTTAGGGTTAGGTTTTGGGTTAGGGTTAGGGTTATGGTTAGGGTTTGGGTTTGCGTTAGCGTAAGGGTTAGAGTTAAATTTAGGGTTAGGGTTTGGCTTAGGGTTAGGGTTTGTGTTTGGGTTAGAGTTAGGGTTAGGGTTAAAGTTATGGTTAGGGTTTGGTTTAGAGTTAGGTTTAGGGTTAGGGTTAGGCTTTGGGTTAGCGTGTGGGCTTGGGATAGGGTTTGTGTTAGGATTAGGGTTACATTTATGTTTAGGGTTAGGGTTACGGTTAGGGTTAGTTTTCAGGGTTAGGGGTTAGGAGTTAGGATTAGGGTTAGCGTTAGGGTTTGGTTTATGGTTAGGGTTAGAGTTAGGGTTAGGGTTAGGTTTAGGGTTAGGGTTTAGTTTAGGGTTTGGGTTAGAGTAAGGGTAAGGGTTAGGGTTAGGGTTAGTGATAGATTTACGGTTTGGTTAGGTTGGGGTCAGGATTATGGTTAGGGTTAGTGTTTGGGTTAGGTTTAGGGTTAGGATTAGGATTAGGCTTAGGGTTAGAGTTAGCTTTTGGGTTAGGGTTAGGGTTAGGGTTAGGGATTGGGTTAGGGTTAGGGTTATGGTTAGGGTTTGGGTTTTGATTAGGGTTAGAGTTAGGGTTAAAGGTAGGATTAGAGTTTGGATTAGGCTTAGTTTTAGGATTAGGGTTACACTTAGGGTTAGCGTTAGGTTCAGTGTTAGGGTTATGGTTAGGGTTAGGATTAGGGTGTGGTTTAGGGTTAGGGGTAGAATTAGTGTTAGGGTTAGGGTTTGGGTTTGTGTTAGATTTGGGTTAGGGTTAGGGTTAGGATTTGGGTTTGGGTAAGGGTTAGCGTTAGGGTTAGGATTAGGTTTAGGGTTAGGCTTTGGGTTTGGGTTAGGCTTACGGTTATAGATAGGGTTTGGGTTTGTGTTAGGGTTAGGGTTAGGGTTAAAGTTATGGTTAGGGTTTGGGGTTAGGGTTAGGGTTAGTATTAGGGTTAGGCTTTGGATTAGCATGTGGGCTTGGGTTATGGTTTGGGTTAGGGCTAGGGTTACATTTAGGGTTAAGGTTAGAGTTACGGTTTGGGGTAGGTTTAGGCTTAGGCTTAGGGTTAGGGTTAGATTTAGGGTTAGGGTTTGGGTTAGGGTTAGAGTTAGTGTTAGGTATAGGTTTAGGATTAGGGTTTGCGTTAGGTTTAGGATTTGGGTTAGGGTTAGGGTTAGGGTTAGGGTTAGGGTTAGGGTTAGGGTTTGGTTTAGGGTTAGGGTTAGAATTAGTGTTAGGGTTAGGGTTTGGGTTTGTGTTAGATTTGGGTTAGGGTTAGGGTTAGGATTTGGGTTTGGGTAAGGGTTAGCGTTAGGGTTAGGATTAGGTTTAGGGTTAGGCTTTGGGTTTGGGTCAGGCTTACGGTTATAGATAGGGTTTGGGTTTGTGTTAGGGTTAGGGTTAGGGTTAAAGTTATGGTTAGGGTTTGGGGTTAGGGTTAGGGTTAGTATTAGGGTTAGGCTTTGGATTAGCATGTGGGCTTGGGTTATGGTTTGGGTTAGGGTTAGGGTTACATTTAGGGTTAAGGTTAGGGTTACGGTTTGGGGTAGGTTTAGGCTTAGGGTTAGGGTTAGGGTTAGATTTAGGGTTAGGGTTTGGGTTAGGGTTAGGGTTAGTGTTAGGTATAGGTTTAGGATTAGGGTTTGCGTTAGGTTTAGGATTTGGGTTAGGGTTAGGGTTAGGGTTTGGGTTTGGGTTAGGATTTGGGTTAGGGTTTGGTTTAGGTTTAGGGTTAGGGTAATTGTTAGGCTTTGATGAGCGTGAGGGCTTGGGATAGGGTTTGGTTTAGGGTTAGGGTTACATTTAGGTTTAGGGTTAGGGTTAGGATTAGGGTTAGGTTTACGGTTAGGGTTAGATTCAAGGGTTAGGGGTTAGGAGTTAGGTTTAGGGTTAGGGTTAGGGTTTGGGTTATGGTTAGGGTCAGGGTTAGGGTTAGCGTTAGGGTTAGGGTTTGCCTGTGTTAGGGTTAGGGTTTGGGTTTGGGTTAGGGTTAGTGTTAGGGTTAGGGTTTGGGTTAGGGTTAGGTTTAGGGTTAGGGTTTGGGTTATGGTTAGGGTAAGGGTTATGGTTAGGGTTAGTGATAGATTTAGGGTTTGGGTTAGGTTGGGGTCAGGGTTATGGTTAGGGTTAGGGTTTGGGTTAGGGTTAGGGTTAGGGTTAGGATTAGGGTTAGGGTTTGGGTTTGGGTTCGGATTTGGGTTAGGGTTAGGGTTAGGGTTTGGGTTAAAGTTAGGGTTAGGGGTAGGGTTAAGGTTTGGGTTAAAGTTATGTTTAGGGTTTGGTTTAGGTTTAGAGTTAGGGTTAATTTTAGGCTTTCGGTTAGTGTGTGGGCTTGGGATAGGGTTTGGGTTAGGGATAGGGTTACATTTATGTTTAGGGTTAGGGTTACGGTTAGGGTTAGCTTTCAAGGTTAGGGATTAGGAGTTAGGATTAGGGTTAGCGTTAGGGTTTGGGCTATGGTTAGGGATAGAGTTATGGTTAGGGTTAGGGTTAGGGTTAGGGTTTGCCTGTGTTAGGGTTAGGTTTTGGGTTTGGGTTAGGGTTAGTGTTAGGGTTAGTGTTTGGTTTAGGGTTAGGGTTATGGTTAAAGATATGGTTAGGGTTTGGTTTAGGGTTAGGGTTAGGGTTAGTGTTAGTCTTTGGTGAGCGTGAGGGCTTGGGATAGGGTTTGGGTTAGGGTTAGGGTTACATTTGGTTT
>CM069543.1:58894318-58901818 GCA_035773235.1 Eospalax fontanierii | reverse complement strand
ATGGTTAGGGTTAGTGTTAGGATTACGGTTAGGTTTAGGGTTAGGGTTAGGGTTAGGTTTTGGGTTAGGGTTAGGGTTAGAATTAGGGTTAGGTTTAGGGTTTGGGGTTAGGAGTTAGGATTAGGGTTAGCGTTAGGGTTTGGTTTATGGTTAGGGTTAGAGTTAGGGTTAGGGTTAGGGTTAGGGTTAGGGTTTGCCTGTGTTAGGGTTAGGGTTTGGGTTTGGGTTAGGGTTAGTGTTAGGGTTAGGGTTTGGGTTAGGGTTAGGGTTAGGGTTAGGGTTTTGGTTAGGGTTAGGGTTTTGGTTAGGGTTAGGGTAAGGTTTATGGTTAGGTTTAGTGATAGTTTTTGGGTTTGGGTTTGGTTGGGGTCAGGGTTATGTTTAGGGTTAGGGTTTGGGTTAGGTTTAGGGTTAGGGTTAGGATTAGGCTTAGGGTTAGAGTTAGCTTTTGGGTTAGGGTTAGGGATTGGGTTAGGGTTAGGGTTATGGTTAGGGTTTGGTTTTTTATTAGGGTTAGGGTTAGGGGTAAAGTTTGGATTAGAGTTTGGATTAGACTTAGGTTTAGGGTTAGGGTTACACTTAGGGTTAAGGTTACGGTTAGGCTTTGGATTAGGGTGTGGGCTTGGGTTAGGGTTTGGGTTTGGGTTAGGATTACATTTAGAGTTAGGGTTAGGGTTTGGGTTAGGATTAGTGTTAGGGTTATGGTTACGTTTAGGGTTAGGGTTTGGATTAGGATTAGGGTTAGTGTTAGGTTTAGGTTTAGGGTGACGGTTTGCGTTAGGTTTAGGGTTTGGGTTAGGGTAGGGATTACATTTAGGTTTAGAGTTAGGGTTAGGATTTGGGTTAGGGTTAAGTTTAGGGTTAGGGTTAGGATTAATGTTAGGTTTAGGATTTGGGTTCGGGTTAGTGTTTGGGTTAGGGTTATGGTTAGAATTAGGTTTAGAGTTAGGGTTTGGGTTTGGGTTAGGGTAAGCGTTAGGGTTAGGGTTAGGTTTAGGCTTAGGGTTAGGTTTAGTGTTTGGGTTTGGGTTAGGGTTAGGGTTTGGGTTAGAGTTAGGTTTAGGGTTAGTGTTAGGGTTAGGTTTATGTTTAGGGTTAGGGTTAGGGTTAGGGTTTGATTTAGGGTTAGGGTTAGAATTGGGGTTAGGGTTAGGGTTTGGGTTTGGGTTAGGGTTAGGGTTAGGGTTAGGATTTAGGTTTGGGTAAGGGTTAGTGTTAGGGATAGGTATAGAGTTAGGTATAGGTTTAGGCTTTGGTTTTGTGTTAGGGTTACGGTTATGGTTAGGGTTTGGGTTTGGGTTAGCTTTAGGGTTAGGGTTAAAATTATGTTTAGGGTTGGGCTTACCGTTAGGGTTAGTGTTAGGGTTAGGCTTTGGGTTAGCGTGTGGGTTTAGGATAGGGTTTGGATTACATTTAGCGTTTGGGTTAGGGTTGGGGTTAGGGTTAGGGTTTGGCTTAGGGTTAGGGTAAGGGTTAGGGTTAGTGTTAGGCTTTGGGTTAGCATGTGGGCTTGGGATAGGGTTTGGGTTAGGGTTAGATTTACATTTAGGTTTAGGGTTACGGTTAGGGTTAGGGTTAGGGTTAGGGTTTGGGTTAGGGTTAGAGTTAGAATTAGGATTAGGGTTAGGGTTTATGTTTGGGTTAGGGTTTGGGTTAGGATTAGGGTTTGGGTAAGGGTTAGGGATAGGGTTAGGGTTAGGTTTAGGGTAAGGGTTTGGCTTTGGGTTAGAGGTGCGGTTATGGTTAGGGTTGGGGATAGGGTTAGGGTTTTGGATTGGGTTGGGGTTAGGGTTAGAATTGGGGTTAGGGATAGGGTTTATGTTAGGCTTAGGGTATGGGTTAGGGTTAGGTTTATTGTTAGGGGTAGAATTAGGGTTAAGGATAGGGTTTGGGTTAGAGTTAGGGTTAGTGTTTCGGTTAGGGTTATGGTTATGGTTAGAGTTAGAGTTAGGGTTTCGGTTAGGTTTAGGGTAAGGTTAGGGTTAGGGTTAGGGTTAGAATTGGGGTTAGGGATAGGGTTTATGTTTGGCTTAGGGTATGGGTTAGGGTTAGGTTTATTGTTAGGGTTAGAATTAGGGTTAAGGTTAATGTTTGGTTTAGAGTTAGGGTTAGTGTTTCAGTTAGGGTTATGGTTATGGTTAGAGTTAGAGTTAGGGTTTCGGTTAGGTTTAGGGTAAGGTTTAGGTTTAGGGTTAGGGTTAGGGTTATGATTAGGGTTTGGGTATGGGTTAGCATTAGGGTTAGGTTTAAAGTTAGGGTTAGTGTTTCGGTTAGGTTTAGGGTTAGGGTTAGGGTTTGGTTTAGGGTTAGGATTAGGGTTTCGTTTGGGTTTGGGTTATGGTTAGGGTTAGGGTTTGTGTTAGGGTTATGGTTAGGGTTAGGGTTAGTCTTATGGTTACAGTTAGGGTATGGGTTACCCTTAGGGTTAGTGTTTGGGTTAGGGTTAGGGTTAGGGTTAGGGTTAGGCTTAGGGTTAGAGTTAGGGTTTGGGTTAGGGTTACATTTAGGGTTACGGTTAGGGTTAGGGTTTGGGTTAGGATTAGGTTTAGGTTTAGGGTTAGGATTAGGGTTAGGTTTAGGCTTAGGATTAGGGTAAGGGTTTGGGTTAGGGTTAGGGTTAAAATTAGGGTTAGGGTTAGGCCTTCGGTTTGGGTTAGGGTAAGGGTTAGGTTTAGGGTTAGGGTTAGGGTTATGGTTAGGGTTTGGGTTTGGGTTAGCGTAAGGGTTAGGGTTAAATTTAGGGTTAGGGTTTGGCTTAGGGTTAGGGTTTGGGTTTTGGTTAGAGTTAGGGTTACGGTTAAAGTTATGGTTAGGGTTTGGTTTAGTGTTAGGGTTAGGGTTAGTGTTAGGCTTTGGGTTAGCGTGTGGGCTTGGGATAGGGTTTGGGTTAGGGTTAAGGTTACATTTATGTTTAGGGTTAGGGTTAGGGTTAGGGTTAGTTTTCAGGGTTAAGGGTTAGGAGTTAGGATTAGGGTTAGCGTTAGGGTTTGGGTTATGGTTAGGGTTAGGGTTAGGGTTAGGGTTAGGGTTAGGGTTTGCCTGTGTTAGGGTTAGGGTTTGGGTTTGGGTTAGGGTTAGTGTTAGGGTTAGGGTTTGGGTTAGGGGTAGGGTTATGTTTAGGGTTTGGGTTAGGGTTTACCTGTGTTAGGGTTAGGGTTTGGGTTTGGGTTAGGGTTAGCGTTAGGGTTACGGTTTGGGTTAGGGTTAGGGTAAGGGTTATTGTTAGGGTTTGTGATAGTTTTAGGGTTTGGGTTAGGTTGGGGTCAGGGTTATTGTGAGGGTTAGGGTTTGGGTTTGGTTTAGGGTTAGAGTTAGGGTTAGGGTTTGGATTACGGTTCTGCTTTGGATTAGCGTGTGGGCTTGGGTTAGGTTTTGGGTTAGGGTTAGGGTTACATTTAGGGTTAGGTTTAGGGTTAGGGTTTGGGTTAGGGTTAGGGTTAGGTTTAGAGTTAGGATTAGGGTTTTGTTTTGGGTTAGGTTTAGGGTTAGGGTTAGGGTTAGGGTTAGGTTTAGGGTTAGTGTTAGAGTTATGGTTAGGTTTAGGGATTCGGTTAGGGTTAGAGTTTGGGTTAGAGTTAGGGTTACATTTACGGTTAGGGTTATGGTTAGGGTTTGTGTTAGTGTTAGGGTTAGGCTTAGGGTTAGCGTTTGTTTGAGGGTGTGGGCTTGGGTTAGGGTTTGGTTTTGGGTTAGGGTTAGGTTTAGGCTTAGTGTTTGTGTTAGGCTTAGGGTTAGGGTTTGGGTTTGAGTTAGGGTTAGGTTTTGTGTTAGGGTTAGGGATTTCATTTAGGTTAGGGTTAAGGTTAGGGTGTGGGTTAGGGTTAGGTTTAGGGTTAGGATTAGGGTTTTGTTTTGGGTTAGGGTTAGGGTTAGGGTTAGGTTTAGAGTTAGTGTTAGAGTTATGGTTAGGTTTAGGGTTAGGGTTAGGGATTCGGTTAGGGTTAGAATTTGGGTTAGAGGTAGGGTTACATTTACGGTTAGGGTTAGGGTTAGGGTTTGAGTTAGTGTTAGGGTTAGGCTTAGGGTTAGGGTTAGGTTTAGGTTTAGGGATTGGGTGTGGTTTAGGGTTACGGTTATGGTTAGGGTTTTGGTTTGGTTTAGGGTTACGTTTAGGGTTAAAGTTATGGTTAGGTTTGGGCTTAGTGTTAGGGTTAGTGTTAGGCTTTGGGTTAGTGTGTGGGCTTGGAATAGGGTTTGGGTTAGGGTTAGGTTTACCGTTAGTGTTAGGGTTACGGTTAGGGTTAAGGTTAGGGTTAGTTTTCAGGGTTAAGGGTTAGGAGTTAGGATTAGGGTTAGCGTTAGGGTTTGGGTTATGGTTAGGGTTAGGGTTAGGGTTAGGGTTAGGGTTTGCCTGTGTTAGGGTTAGGGTTTGGGTTTGGGTTAGGGTTAGTGTTAGGGTTAGGGTTTGGGTTAGGGGTAGGGTTATGTTTAGGGTTTGGGTTAGGGTTTACCTGTGTTAGGGTTAGGGTTTGGGTTTGGGTTAGGGTTAGGGTTTGGGTTAGGTTTAGGGTAAGGGTTATGGTTAGGGTTTGTGATAGTTTTAGGGTTTGGGTTAGGTTGGGGTCAGGGTTATTGTGAGGGTTAGGGTTAGGGTTTGGGTTAGGTTTAGGGTTACGGTTAGGATTAGGGTTAGGGTTTGGGTTTGGGTTAGGGTTAGCTTTAGGGTTCGGGTTAAGGTTAGGGTTAGGGGTAGGGTTAGGGTTTGGGTTAGGGTTAGGGTTAGGGTTAGTGTTTGGGTTAGGGTTTGGGTGAGGGTTACATTTAGGTTTAGGGTTAGGGTTAGGGTTTTGGGTAAGGCTATTGTTAGGGTTAGTGTTAGGATTACGGTTAGGTTTAGGGTTAGGTTTAGGGTTCGGTTTTGGATTAGGGTTAGGGTTAGAATTAGGGTTAGGTTTAGGGTTTGGGTTTGGGTTAGGGTAAGGGTTAGGGTTAGGGTTAAGTTTAGGGTTAGGGTTTGGGTTTGGATTTGGGTTAGGGTTAGGGTTTGGGTTTGGTTTAGGGTTAGAGTTAGGGTTAGGGTTTGGATTACGGTTCTGCTTTGGATTAGCGTGTGGGCTTGTGTTAGGTTTTGGGTTAGGGTTAGGGTTACATTTAGGGTTAGGTTTAGGGTTAGGGTTTGGGTTAGGGTTAGGGTTAGGTTTAGAGTTAGGATTAGGGTTTTGTTTTGGGTTAGGGTTAGGGTTAGGGTTAGGTTTAGGGTAGTGTTAGAGTTATGGTTAGGTTTAGGGTTAGGGTTAGGGATTCGGTTAGGATTAGAGTTTGGGTTAGAGTTAGGGTTACATTTACGGTTAGGGTTAGGGTTAGGGTTTGTGTTAGTGTTAGGGTTAGGCTTAGGGTTAACGTTTGTTTGAGGGTGTGGGCTTGGGTTAGGGTTTGGTTTTGGGTTAGGGTTAGGTTTAGGCTTAGTTTTTGTGTTAGGGTTAGGGTTAGGGTTTGGGTTTGAATTAGGGTTAGGTTTTGTGTTAGGGTTAGGGATTTCATTTAGGTTAGGGTTAAGGTTAGGGTTTGGGTTAGGGTTAGGTTTAGGGTTAGGATTAGGGTTTTGTTTTGGGTTAGGTTTAGTGTTAGGGTTAGGTTTAGGGTTAGTGTTAGAGTTATGGTTAGGTTTAGGGTTAGGTTTAGGGATTTGGTTAGGGTTAGAATTTGGGTTAGAGGTAGGGTTACATTTACGGTTAGGGTTAGGGTTAGGGTTTGAGTTAGTGTTAGGGTTAGGCTTAGGGTTAGGGTTAGGTTTAGGTTTAGGGATTGGGTGTGGTTTAGGGTTACGGTTATGGTTAGGGTTTTGGTTTGGTTTAGGGTTACGTTTAGGGTTAAAGTTATGGTTAGGGTTGGGCTTAGGGTTAGGGTTAGTGTTAGGCTTTGGGTTAGTGTGTGGGCTTGGAATAGGGTTTGGGTTAGGGTTAGGTTTACCGTTAGTGTTAGGGTTACGGTTAGGGTTAGAGTTAGGTTTTAGATTAGGGTTAAGTTTAGGGTTAGGGTTAGGGTTAGGGTTAGGGTTAGGGTTAGTGTTTGGGTTAGGGTTTGGGTGAGGGTTACATTTAGGTTTAGGGTTAGGGTTAGGGTTTGGGTAAGGTTATGGTTAGGGTTAGTGTTAGGATTAGGTTTAGGTTTAGGGTTAGGGTTAGGATTTGGGTTAGGGTTAGGGTTATGGTTAGGGTTTGGTTTTGGAATAGCGTAAGGGTTAGCGTTAAATTTAGGGTTAGGGTTTGGCTTAGGGTTAGGGTTTGGGTTAGAGTTAGGGTTAGGGTTAAAGTTATGGTTAGGGTTTGGTTTAGGGTTAGGGTTAGGGTTAGTGTTAGGGTTTGGGTTAGCGTGTGGGCTTGGAATAGGGTTTGGGTTAAGGTTAGGGTTACATTTATGTTTAGGGTTAGGGTTACGGTTAGGGTTAGTTTTCAGGGTTAGGGGTTAGGAGTTAGGATTAGGGTTAGCGTTAGGGTTTGGGTTATGGTTAGGGTTAGAGTTAGGGTTAGGGTTAGGGTTAGGTTGAGGGTTTGCCTGTGTTAGGGTTAGGGTTTGGGTTAGGGTTAGGGTTAGGGTTAGGGTTAGGGTTTGGGTTAGGGTAAGGGTAAGGGTTATGGTTAGGGTTAGTGATAGATTTAGGGTTTGGTTAGGTTGGGGTCAGGATTATGGTTTTGGTTAGTGTTTGGGTTAGGTTTAGGGTTAGGGTTAGGATTAGGCTTAGGGTTAGAGTTAGCTTTTGGTTTAGGGTTAGAGTTAGGGTTAGGGTTAGGGATTGGGTTAGGGTTAGGGTTATGGTTAGGGTTTGGGTTTTGATTAGGGTTAGGGTTAGGGTTAAAGTTAGGATTAGAGTTTGAATTAGGCTTAGGTTTAGGGTTAGGGTTACACTTAGGGTTAGAGTTAGGGGTAGGGTTTGGGTTAGGGTTAGGGTTAGGGTTAGGTTCAGTGTTAGGGTTAGGGTTAGGGTTAGGGTTAGGGTTTGGTTTAGGGTTAGGGTTAGAATTAGAGTTTGGGTTAGGGTTTGGGTTTGGGTTACGGTTAGGGTTAGGGTTAGGGTTAGGATTTGGGTTTGGGTAAGGGTAAGGGTTAGGGTTAGGATTAGGTTGAGGCTTAGGCTTTGGGTTTGGGTTAGGGTTACGGTTATGGTTAGGGTTTGGGTTTGGGTTAGGGTTAGGGTTAGGGTTAAAGTTATGGTTACGGTTTGGGGTTAGGGTTAGGGTTAGTATTAGGGTTAGGCTTTGGATTAGCGTGTGGGCTTGGGTTAGGGTTTGGGTTAGGGTTAGGGTTACATTTAGGGGTAGGGTTAGGGTTAGGGTTAGGGTTAGGTTTAGGGTTAGATTTAGGGTTAGGGTTTGGGTTAGGGTTAGGGTTAGTGTTAGGTGTAGGGTTAGGATAAGGGTTTGCATTAGGTTTAGGGTTTGGGTTAGGGTTAGGGTTACATTTAGGGTTACAGTTAGGGTTTGGGTTTGCGTTACGGTAAGAGTTAGGTTTAGGGTTAGGTTTAGGATTAGGGTTAGGTTTAGGGTTAGGGTTTGGGTTTGG
>CM069543.1:58876818-58889318 GCA_035773235.1 Eospalax fontanierii | reverse complement strand
TGTTTAGCGTTTGGGTTAGGGTTTACCTGTGTTAGGGTTAGGGTTTGGGTTTGGGTTAGGGTTAGCGTTAGGGTTAGGGTTTGGGTTAGGGTTAGGGTAAGGGTTATGGTTAGGGTTTGTGATAGTTTTAGGGTTTAGGTTAGGTTGGGGTCAGGGTTATTGTGAGGGTTAGGGTTTGGGTTAGGGTTAGGGTTACGGTTAGGATTAGGGTTAGGGTTTGGGTTTGGGTTAGGGTTAGGGTTAGGGTTCGGGTTAAGGTTAGGGTTAGGGGTAGGGTTAGGGTTTGGGTTAGGGTTAGGGTTAGTGTTAGTGTTTGGGATAGGGTTTGGGTGAGGGTTACATTTACGTTTAGGGTTAGGGTTAGGGTTTTGGGTAAGGTTATTGTTAGGGTTAGTGTTAGGATTACGGTTAGGTTTAGGGTTAGGTTTAGGGTTAGGTTTTGGATTAGGGTTAGGGTTAGAATTAGGGTTAGTTTTAGGGTTTGGGTTTGGGTTAGGGTAAGGGTTAGGGTTAGGGTTAAGTTTAGGGTTAGGGTTTGGGTTTGGATTTGGGTTAGGGTTAGGGTTTGGGTTTGGTTTAGGGTTAGAGTTAGGGTTAGGGTTTGGATTACGGTTCTGCTTTGGATTAGCGTGTGGGCTTGGGTTAGGTTTTGGGTTAGGGTTAGGGTTACATTTAGGGTTAGGTTTAGGGTTAGGGTTTGGGTTAGGGTTAGGGTTAGGTTTAGAGTTAGGATTAGGGTTTTGTTTTGGGTTAGGGTTAGGGTTAGGGTTAGGGTTAGGTTTAGGGTTAGTGTGAGAGTTATGGTTAGGTTTAGGGTTAGGGTTAGGGATTCGGTTAGGGTTAGAGTTTGGGTTAGAGTTAGGGTTACATTTACGTTTAGGGTTAGGGTTAGGGTTTGTGTTAGTGTTAGGGTTAGGCTTAGGGTTAGCGTTTGTTTGAGGGTGTGGGCTTGGGTTAGGGTTTGGTTTTGGGTTAGGGTTAGGTTTAGGCTTAGTGTTTGTGTTAGGGTTAGGGTTAGGGTTTGGGTTTGAGTTAGGGTTAGGTTTTGTGTTAGGGTTAGGGATTTCATTTAGGTTAGGGTTGAGGTTAGGGTTTGGGTTAGGGTTAGGTTTAGGGTTAGGATTAGGGTTTTGTTTTGGGTTAGGGTTAGGGTTAGGGTTAGGTTTAGGGTTAGTGTTAGAGTTATGGTTAGGTTTAGGGTTAGGGTTAGGGATTCGGTTAGGGTTAGAATTTGGGTTAGAGGTAGGGTTACATTTTCGGTTAGGGTTAGGGTTAGGGTTTGAGTTAGTGTTAGGGTTAGGCTTAGGGTTAGGGTTAGGTTTAGGTTTAGGGATTGGGTGTGGTTTAGGGTTACGGTTATGGTTAGGGTTTTGGTTTGGTTTAGGGTTACGTTTAGGGTTAAAGTTGTGGTTAGGGTTGGGCTTAGGGTTAGGGTTAGTGTTAGGCTTTGGGTTAGTGTGTGGGCTTGGAATAGGGTTTGGGTTAGGGTTAGGTTTACCATTAGTGTTAGGGTTACGGTTAGGGTTAGAGTTAGGTTTTAGATTAGGGTTAAGTTTAGGGTTAGGGTTAGGGTTAGGGTTAGGGTTAGTGTTTGGGTTAGGGTTTGGGTGAGGGTTACATTTAGGTTTAGGGTTATTGTTAGGGTTTGGGTAAGGTTATGGTTAGGGTTAGTGTTAGGATTAGGTTTAGGTTTAGGTTTAGGGTTAGGATTTTGGTTAGGGTTAGGGTTATGGTTAGGGTTTGGGTTTGAATTAGTGTAAGGGTTAGCGTTAAATTTAGGGTTAGGGTTTGGCTTAGGGTTAGGGTTTGGGTTTGGGTTAGACTTAGGGTTAGGGTTAAAGTTATGGTTAGGGTTTGGTTTAGGGTTAGGGTTAGGGTTAGTGTTAGGCTTTGGGTTAGCGTGTGGGCTTGGAATAGGGTTTGGGTTAAGGTTAGGGTTACATTTATGTTTAGGGTTAGGGTAACGGTTAGGGTTAGTTTTCAGGGTTAGGGGTTAGGAGTTAGGATTAGGGTTAGCGTTAGGGTTTGGGTTATGGTTAGGGTTAGAGTTAGGGTTAGGGTTAGGGTTAGGTTGAGGGTTTGCCTGTGTTAGGGTTAGGGTTTAGGGTTAGGGTTAGGGTTAGTGTTAGGCTTTGGGTTAGCGTGTGGGCTTGGGACAGGGTTAGGGTTAGGGTTAGGGTTAGGGTTAGGGTTAGGGTTAGGGTTAGGGTTTGGGTAAGGTTATGGTTAGGGTTAGTGTTAGGATTAGGTTTAGGTTTAGGTTTAGGGTTAGGATTTTGGTTAGGGTTAGGGTTATGGTTGGGGTTCGGGTTTGAATTAGTGTAAGGGTTAGCGTAAAATTTAGGGTTAGGGTTTGGCTTAGGGTTAGGGTTTGGGTTTGGGCTAGACTTAGGGTTAGGGTTAAAGTTCTGGTTAGGGCTTGGTTTAGGGTTAAGGTTAGGGTTAGTGTTAGGCTTTGGGTTAGCGTGTGGGCTTGGAATAGGGTTTGGGTTAAGGTTAGGGTTACATTTATGTTTAGGGTTAGGGTAACGGTTAGGGTTAGTTTTCAGGGTTAGGGGTTAGGAGTTAGGATTAGGGTTAGCGTTAGGGTTTGGGTTATGGTTAGGGTTAGAGTTAGGGTTAGGGTTAGGGTTAGGTTGAGGGTTTGCCTGTGTTAGGGTTAGGGTTTGGGTTAGGGTTAGGGTTAGGGTTAGGGTTAGGGTTTGGGTTAGGGTAAGGGTAAGGGTTATGGTTAGGGTTAGTGATAGATTTAGGGTTTGGTTAGGTTTGGGTCAGGATTATGGTTTTGGTTAGTGTTTGGGTTAGGTTTAGGGTTAGGGTTAGGATTAGGCTTAGGGTTAGAGTTAGCTTTTGGTTTAGGGTTAGGGTTAGGGTTAGGGATTGGGTTAGGGTTAGGGTTATGGTTAGGGTTTGGGTTTTGATTAGGGTTAGGGTTAGGGTTAAAGTTAGGATTAGAGTTTGAATTAGGCTTAGGTTTAGGGTTAGGGTTACACTTAGGGTTAGAGTTAGGGGTAGGGTTTGGGTTAGGGTTAGGGTTAGGGTTAGGTTCAGTGTTAGGGTTAGGGTTAGGGTTAGGGTTAGGGTTAGGGTTTGGTTTAGGGTTAGGGTTAGAATTAGAGTTTGGGTTAGGGTTTGGGTTTGGGTTACGGTTAGGGTTAGGGTTAGGGTTAGGATTTGGGTTTGGGTAAGGGTTAGGGTTAGGGTTAGGATTAGGTTGAGGCTTAGGCTTTGGGTTTGGGTTAGGGTTACGGTTATGGTTAGGGTTTGGGTTTGGGTTAGGGTTAGGGTTAGGGTTAAAGTTATGGTTACGGTTTGGGGTTAGGGTTAGGGTTAGTATTAGGGTTAGGCTTTGGATTAGGGTGTGGGCTTGGGTTAGGGTTTGGGTTAGGGTTAGGGTTACATTTAGGGGTAGCGTTAGGGTTAGGGTTAGGGTTAGGTTTAGGGTTAGTTTTAGGGTTAGGGTTTGGGTTAGGGTTAGGGTTAGTGTTAGGTGTAGGGTTAGGATTAGGGTTTGCATTAGGTTTAGGGTTTGGGTTAGGGTTAGGTTTACATTTAGGGTTACAGTTAGGGTTTGGGTTTGGGTTACGTAAGAGTTAGGTTTAGGGTTAGGTTTAGGATTAGGGTTAGGTTTAGGGTTAGGGTTTGGGTTTGGGTTAGGGATAGGTTTAGTGTTAGGGTTTGGGTTATGGTTAGGGTAAGGCTTATCGTTGGGGTTAGTGATAGATTTAGGGTTTGGGTTAGGTTGGGGTCAGGGTTATGGTTAGGGTTAGGGTTTGGGTTAGGGTTAGGGTTAGGGTTATGATTAGGGTTAGGGTTTGGGTTTGGGTTAGGATTTGGGTTAGGGTTAGGGTTAGGGTTTGTGTTAAATTTAGGGTTAGGGGTAGGGTTAGGGTTTGGGTTAAAGTTATGGTTAGGGTTTGGTTTAGGTTTAGGGTTAGGGTTAGTTTTAGGCTTTGGGTTAGTGTGTAGGCTTGGGATAGGGTTTGGGTTAGGGTTAGGGTTACATTTATGTTTACGGTTAGGGTAACGGTTAGGGTTAGTTTTCAGGGTTAGGGGTTAGGAGTTAGGATTAGGGTTAGCGTTAGGGTTTGGGCTATGGTTAGGGTTAGAGTTAGGGTTAGGGTTAGGGTTAGGGTTAGGGTTAGGGTTTGCCTGTGTTAGGTTTAGGGTTTGGTTTTGTTGTAGGGTTAGTGTTAGGGTTAGTGTTTGGTTTAGGGTTAGGGTTATGGTTAAAGTTATGGTTAGGGTTTGGTTTAGGGTTAGGGTTAGGGTTAGGGTTAGGGTTACGGTTAGGGTTTGGGTTAGGGTTAGGGTTAAAGTTATGGTTACGGTTTGGGGTTAGGGTTAGGGTTAGTATTAGGGTTAGGCTTTGGATTAGCGTGTGGGCTTGGGTTAGGGTTTGGGTTAGGGTTAGGGTTACATTTAGGGGTAGGGTTAGGGTTAGGGTTAGGGTTAGGTTTAGGGTTAGATTTAGGGTTAGGGTTTGGGTTAGGGTTAGGGTTAGTGTTAGGTGTAGGGTTAGGATTAGGGTTTGCATTAGGTTTAGGGTTTGGGTTAGGGTTAGGGTTACATTTAGGGTTACAGTTAGGGTTTGGGTTTGGGTTACGGTAAGAGTTAGGTTTAGGGTTAGGTTTAGGATTAGGGTTAGGTTTAGGGTTAGGTTTTGGGTTTGGGTTAGGGTTAGGTTTAGTGTTCGGGTTTGGGTTATGGTTAGGGTAAGGCTTATGGTTGGGGTTAGTGATAGATTTAGGGTTTGGGTTAGGTTGGGGTCAGGGTTATGGTTAGGGTTAGGGTTTGGGTTAGGGTTAGGGTTAGGGTTATGATTAGGGTTAGGGTTTGGGTTTGGGTTAGGATTTGGGTTAGGGTTAGGGTTAGGGTTTGTGTTAAATTTAGGGTTAGGGGTAGGGTTAGGGTTTGGGTTAAAGTTATGGTTAGGGTTTGGTTTAGGTTTAGGGTTAGGGTTAGTTTTAGGCTTTGGGTTAGTGTGTAGGCTTGGGATAGGGTTTGGGTTAGGGTTAGGGTTACATTTATGTTTACGGTTAGGGTTACGGTTAGGGTTAGTTTTCAGGGTTAGGGGTTAGGAGTTAGGATTAGGGTTAGCGTTAGGGTTTGGGCTATGGTTAGGGTTAGAGTTAGGGTTAGGGTTAGGGTTAGGGTTAGGGTTTGCCTGTGTTAGGTTTAGGGTTTGGTTTTGTGTTAGGGTTAGTGTTAGGGTTAGTGTTTGGTTTAGGGTTAGGGTTATGGTTAAAGTTATGGTTTGGGTTTGGTTTAGGGTTAGGGTTAGGGTTAGGGTTAGGGTTACGGTTAGGGTTTGGGTTAGGGTTAGGGTTAGGGTTAGGGTTACGGTTAGGGTTTGCGTTAGGGTAAGTATTAGGGTTAGGGTTCAGGTTACGATTAGGGTTTGAGTTTGGGTTAGGTTTAGGGTTAGGTTTAGAGTTTTGGTTAGGGTTTGGCGTAGGGTTAGGGTTTGGGTTAGGTTTAGGGTTAGGGTTACGTTAGGGTTAGCATTAGGGTTAGGGTTTTCTTTAGTGTTTGGGTTAGGGTTAGGGTTATGGTTTGGGTTACAGTTTGAGTTAGGATTAGAGTTAGGGTTTGGCTTAGGGTTTTGGTTAAGGTTTGGCGTAGGGTTTGGGTTTGGTTTTGGGTTAGGGTTAGATTTAGGGTTAGAGTTAGGATTAGGCTTAGGATTTGGTTTAGTGTTAGGTTTAAGATTAGGGTTAGGGTTAGGATTAGGGTTATTTTTAGGGTTAGGGTTATGGTTGGGGTTAGGTTTTGGGATAGGTTTAGGGATAGTGTTTGGGTCAGGGTTAGGGTTAGGGGTAGGGTTTGAGTTTGGGTTAGGGTTAGGTTTAGAGTTCGGTTTAGCGTTAGGGTTTGGATTTGGGTTTGGTTTAGGGTTAGGATTAGGGTTAGGGTTAGCGTTTGGGTTATGGTTAGGGTTAGGTTTAGGGTTAGGATTAGGTTGTGGGTTAGGGTTAAGTTTAGTGTTAGGGTTTGGTTTTAGTTTAGGGTTAGGTTTAAGATTAGGGTTAGGGTTAGCGTTTGGGTTATGGTTAGGGTTAGGTTTAGGGTTAGGATTAGGGTGTGGGTTAGGGTTAAGTTTAGGGTTAGGGTTTGGGTTTGGTTTAGGGTTAGGTTTAGGATTAGGTTTAGGGTTTGACTTAGGGTTAGGGTTAGGGTTATTATTAGGGTTAGGGTTACGGTTGAGGTTAGGTTTGGGTTAGGTTTAGGGTTAGGGTTTGAGTCAGGGTTAGGGGTAGGGGTAGGGTTTGGGTTTGGGTTAGGGTTAGGGATAGAGTTAGGTTTAGCTTTAGGGTTTGGGTTTGGGTTCGATTTAGGGTTAGGGTTAGGCTTATGGTTAGTGTTTGGGTTAGGGTTAGGTTTAGGGTTAGGATTAGGGTGTGGTTTAGGGTTAACTTTAGGGTTAGGGTTTGGGTATGGTTAAGGCTTAGGGTTAGGATTAGGGTTAGGGTTAGGGTTTGGGGTAGGGTTAGGGTTACTGTTAGGGATAGGGTTTGGGTTCGGGTTAGGGTTAGGGTTAGGATTAGTGTTAGGGGTTGGGAGTTAGGGGTTAGGGTAAAGGTTAGTGTTAGGGTTTGGGTTAGGGTTAGTGTTAGGGTTAGGGTTTGGGTTAGGGTTAGGGTTAGGGTTTGGGTTAGGATTAGGGTTAGGGTTTGGGTTAGGGTTAGTGTTAGATTTAGGTTTAGGTTTAGGGTTAGTGTTTGGGTTACGGTTAGGTTTAGGGTTAGGGTTTGGCTTATGGTTACGGTTAGGGTTACGGTTAGGGTTAGGGTTAGGGTTAGGTTTTAGGTTATTGTTAGGTTTAGGGTTAGGGTTAGGGTTAGGGTTAGGTTTAGGGTTAGGATTTGGGTTTGGGTAAGGGTTAGGGTTAGGGTTAGGTTTAGAGTTAGGTTTAGGTTTAGGCTTTGGGTTTGTGTTAGGGTTACAGTTATGGTTAGGGTTTGGGTTTGGGTTAGCTTTAGGGTTAGGGTTAAAATTATGTTTAGGGTTGGGCTTACCGTTAGGGTTAGTGTTAGGGTTAGGCTTTGGGTTAGCGTGTGGGTTTACGATAGGGTTTGGGTTACATTTAGCGTTTGGGTTAGGGTTGGGGTTAGGGTTAGGGTTTGGCTTAGGGTTAGGGTTAGGGTTAGGGTTAGTGTTAGGCTTTGGGTTAGCATGTGGGCTTGGGATAGGGTTTGGGTTAGGGTTAGATTTACATTTAGGTTTAGGGTTACGGTTAGGGTTAGGGTTAGGGTTTGGGTTAGGGTTAGAGTTAGAATTAGAATTAGGGTTAGGGTTTATGTTTGGCTTAGGGTTTGGGTTAGGTTTAGGGTTTGGGTAAGGGTTAGGGTTAGGGTTAGGGTTAGGTTTAGGGTTAGGGTTTGGCTTTGGGTTAGAGTTGCGGTTATGGTTAGGGTTGGGGTTAGGGTTAGGGTTTTGGTTTGGGTTAGGGTTAGGGTTAAAATTGGGGTTAGGGATAGGGTTTATGTTTGGCTTAGGGTATGGGTTAGGGTTAGGTTTATTGTTAGGGTTAGAATTAGGGTTAAGGTTAGGGTTTGGGTTAGAGTTAGGGTTAGTGTTTCGGTTAGGGTTATGGTTCTGTTTAGAGTTAGAGTTAGGGTTTCGGTTAGGTTTAGGGTAAGGTTTAGGGTTAGGGTTAGGGTTAGGGTTAGGGTTAGGGTTAGGGTTAGGGTTAGAATTGGGGTTAGGGATAGGGTTTATGTTTGGCTTAGGGTATGGGTTAGGGTTAGGTTTATGTTAGGTTTAGAATTAGGGTTAAGGTTAATGTTTGGTTTAGAGTTAGGGTTAGTGTTTCAGTTAGGGTTATGGTTATGGTTAGAGTTAGAGTTAGGGTTTCGGTTAGGTTTAGGGTAAGGTTTAGGTTTAGGGTTAGGGTTAGGGTTATGATTAGGGTTTGGGTATGGGTTAGCATTAGGGTTAGGTTTAAAGTTAGGGTTAGTTTTTCGGTTAGGTTTAGGGTTAGGGTTAGGGTTTGGTTTAGGGTTTCGTTTGGGTTTGGGTTATGGTTAGGGTTAGGGTTTGTGTTAGGGTTATGGTTAGGGTTAGGGTTAGTCTTATGGATACAGTTAGGGTTTGGGTTACCCTTAGGGTTAGTGTTTGGGTTAGGGTTAGGGTTAGGGTTAGGGTTAGGGTTAGGGTTAGGGTTAGGGTTAGGCTTAGGTTTAGAGTTAGGGTTTGGGTTAGGGTTACATTTAGGGTTACGGTTAGGGTTAGGGTTTGGGTTAGGATTAGGTTTAGGTTTAGGGTTAGGATTAGGGTTCGGTTTAGGCTTAGGATTAGGGTAAGGGTTTGGGTTAGGGTTAGGGTTAAAATTAGGGTTAGGGTTAGGCCTTCGGTTTGGGTTAGGGTAAGGGTTAGGTTTAGGGTTAGGGTTAGGGTTATGGTTAGGGTTTGGGTTTGGGTTAGCGTAAGGGTTAGGGTTAAATTTAGGGTTAGGGTTTGGCTTAGGGTTAGGGTTTGGGTTTTGGTTAGAGTTAGGGTTACGGTTAAAGTTATGGTTAGGGTTTGGTTTAGTGTTAGGGTTAGGGTTAGTGTTAGGCTTTGGGTTAGCGTGTGGGCTTGGGATAGGGTTTGGGTTAGGGTTAGGGTTACATTTATGTTTAGGGTTAGGGTTAGGGTTAGGGTTAGTTTTCAGGGTTAAGGGTTAGGAGTTAGGATTAGGGTTAGCGTTAGGGTTTGGGTTATGGTTAGGGTTAGGGTTAGAGTTAGGGTTAGGGTTTGCCTGTGTTAGGGTTAGGGTTTGGGTTTGGGTTAGGGTTAGTGTTAGGGTTAGGGTTTGGGTTAGGGGTAGGGTTATGGTTAGGGTTTGGGTTAGGGTTTACCTGTGTTAGGGTTAGGGTTTGGGTTTGGGTTAGGGTTAGTGTTAGGGTTAGGGTTTGGGTTAGGGTTAGGGTAAGGGTTATGGTTAGGGTTTGTGATAGTTTTAGGATTTGGGTTAGGTTGGGGTCAGGGTTATTGTGAGGGTTAGGGTTTGGGTTAGGGTTAGGGTTACGGTTAGGATTAGGGTTAGGGTTTGGGTTTGGGTTTGGGTTAGGGTAAGGGTTAGGGTTCAGTTTAGGGTTAGGGTTTGGGTTTGGATTTGGGTTAGATTTAGGGTTAGGGTTTGGATTACGGTTCTGCTTTGGATTAGCGTGTGGGCTTGGGTTAGGTTTTGGGTTAGGGTTAGGGTTACATTTAGGGTTTGGGTTAGGGTTAGGGTTTGGGTTAGGGTTAGGGTTAGGTTTAGAGTTAGGATTAGGGTTTTGTTTTGGGTTAGGGTTAGGGTTAGGGTTAGGGTTCTGGTTAAGGTTAGGGTTAGGGGTAGGGTTAGGGTTTGGGTTAGGGTTAGGGTTAGGGTTAGTGTTTGGGTTAGGGTTTGGGTGAGGGTTACATTTAGGTTTAGGGTTAGGGTTAGGGTTTTGGGTAAGGTTATGTTTAGGGTTAGTGTTAGGATTACGGTTAGGTTTAGGGTTAGGGTTAGGGTTAGGTTTTGGATTAGGGTTAGGGTTAGAATTAGGGTTAGGTTTAGGGTTTGGGTTTGGGTTAGGGTAAGGGTTAGGGTTAAGTTTAGGGTTAGGGTTTGGGTTTGGATTTGGGTTAGAGTTAGGGTTAGGGTTTGGATTACGGTTCTACTTTGGATTAGCGTGTGGGCTTGGGTTAGGTTTTGGGTTAGGGTTAGGGTTACATTTAGGGTTAGGGTTAGGGTTAGGGTTTGGGTTAGGGTTAGGGTTAGGTTTAGAGTTAGGATTAGGGTTTGTTTTGGGTTAGGGTTAGGGTTAGTGTTAGGGTTAGGTTTCGGGTTAGTGTTAGAGTTATTGTTAGTTTTAGGGTTAGGGTTAGGGATTCGGTTAGGGTTAGAGTTTGGTTTAGAGTTAGGGTTACATTTACGGTTAGGGTTAGGGTTAGGGTTTGTGTTAGTGTTAGGGTTAGGCTTAGGGTTAGCGTTTGTTTGAGGGTGTGGGCTTGGGTTAGGGTTTGGTTTTGGGTTAGGGTTAGGTTTTGTGTTAGGGTTAGGGATTTCATTTAGGTTAGGGTTAAGGTTAGGGTTTGGGTTAGGGTTAGGTTTAGGGTTAGGATTAGGGTTTTGTTTTGGGTTAGGGTTAGGGTTAGGGTTAGGTTTAGGGTTAGTGTTAGAGTTATGGTTAGGTTTAGGGTTAGGGTTAGGGATTCGGTTAGGGTTAGAATTTGGGTTAGAGGTAGGGTTACATTTACGGTTAGGGTTAGGGTTAGGGTTTTGGGTAAGGTTATGTTTAGGGTTAGTGTTAGGATTACGGTTAGGTTTAGGGTTAGGTTTAGGGTTAGGTTTTGGATTAGGGTTAGGGTTAGAATTAGGGTTAGGTTTAGGGTTTGGGTTTGGGTTAGGGTAAGGGTTAGGGTTAAGTTTAGGGTTAGGGTTAGGGTTTGGGTTAGGGTTAGGGTTAGGTTTAGAGTTAGGATTAGGGTTTTGTTTTGGGTTAGGCTTAGGGTTAGGGTTAGGTTTAGGTTTAGGGATTGGGTGTGGTTTAGGGTTACGGTTATGGTTAGGGTTTTGGTTTGCGTTAGGGTTACGTTTAGGGTTAAAGTTATGGTTAGGGTTGGGCTTAGGGTTAGGGTTAGTGTTAGACTTTGGGTTAGCGTGTGGGCTTGGAATAGGGTTTGGGTTAGGGTTAGGTTTACCGTTAGTGTTAGGGTTACGGTTAGGGTTAGAGTTAGGTTTTAGATTAGGGTTAAGTTTAGGGTTAGGGTTAGGGTTAGGGTTAGGCTTAGTGTTTGGGTTAGGGTTTGGGTGAGGGTTACATTTAGGTTTAGGTTTAGGGTTAGGGTTTGGGTAAGGTTATGGTTAGGGTTAGTGTTAGGATTAGGTTTAGGTTTAGGGTTAGGGTTAGGGTTTGGGTTTGGATTAGCGTAAGGGTTAGCGTTAAATTTAGGGTTAGGGTTTGGCTTAGGGTTAGGGTTTGGGTTAGAGTTAGGGTTAGGGTTAAAGTTATGGTTAGGGTTTGGTTTAGGGTTAGGGTTAGGGTTAGTGTTAGGCTTTGGGTTAGCGTGTGGGCTTTGAATAGGGTTTGGGTTAAGGTTAGGGTTACATTTATGTTTAGGTTTAGGGTTACGGTTAGGGTTAGTTTTCAGGGTTAGGGGTTAGGAGTTAGGATTAGGGTTAGCGTTAGGGTTTGGGTTATGGTTAGGGTTAGAGTTAGGGTTAGGGTTTGGGTTAGGGTAAGGGTAAGGGTTATGGTTAGGGTTAGTGATAGATTTAGGGTTTGGTTAGGTTGGGGTCAGGATTATGGTTTTGGTTAGTGTTTGGGTTAGGTTTAGGGTTAGGGTTAAGATTAGGCTTAGGGTTAGAGTTAGCTTTTGGTTTAGGGTTAGTGTTAGGGTTAAAGTTAGGGTTAGGGTTAGGGTTTGGGTTTGGATTTGGGTTAGAGTTAGGGTTAGGGTTTGGATTACGGTTCTACTTTGGATTAGCGTGTGGGCTTGGGTTAGGTTTTGGGTTAGGGTTAGGGTTACATTTAGGGTTAGGGTTAGGGTTAGGGTTTGGGTTAGGGTTAGGGTTAGGGTTAAAGTTATGCTTAGGGTTTGGGGTTAGGGTTAGGGTTAGTATTAGGGTTAGGCTTTGGATTAGCGTGTGGGCTTGGGTTAGGGTTTGGGTTAGGGTTAGGGTTATATTTAGGGTTAGGGTTAGGGTTAGGGTTAGGGTTAGGTTTAGGGTTAGATTTAGGGTTAGGGTTTGGGTTAGGGTTAGGGTTAGTGTTAGGGTTAGGGTTAGGGTTAGGGTTAGGGTTAGGTTTAGGGTTAGATTTAGGGTTAGGGTTTGGGTTAGGGTTAGGGTTAGTGTTAGGGTTAGGGTTTGGGTTAGGGTTAGGGTTAGGGTTTGGGTTAGGATTAGGGTTAGGGTTTGGGTTAGGGTTAGTGTTAGATTTAGGTTTAGGTTTAGGGTTAGTGTTTGGGTTATGGTTAGGTTTAGGGTTAGGGTTTGGCTTATGTTTACGGTTAGGGTTACGGTCAGGGATAGGGTTAGGGTTAGGTTTTAGGTTATTGTTAGGTTTAGGGTTAGGGTTAGGGTTTGGATTAGGGTTAGGATTATGGTTAGGGTTAGGGTTTGGGTTAGGGTTAGGGTTAGAGGTAATGTTAGACTTAGGGTTAGGGTTAGGGTTAGGCTTTGGGTTAGGGTTAGGGTTAGGGTTTGGGTTAGGGTTATGGTTAGGGTTACGGTTAGGGTTTGGGTTAGGGTAAGTATTAGCGTTAGGGTTCGGGTTACGATTAGTGTTTGAGTTTGGGTTAGGTTTAGGTTTAGGTTTAGGGTTTTGGTTAGGCTTTGGGTTAGGTTTAGGGTTAGAGTTACGTTAGAGTTAACATTAGGGTTAGGATTTTCTTTAGTGTTTGGGTTAGGGTTAGGGTTATGGTTTGGGTTACGGTTTGAGTTAGGGTTAGGGTTAGGGTTAGGGTTTGGGTTAGGGTAAGTTTTGGGGCTAGGGATTGGTTTATGATTAGAGTTTGAGTTTCGGTTATGTTTAGAGTTAGGT
>CM069543.1:58861818-58871818 GCA_035773235.1 Eospalax fontanierii | reverse complement strand
GGGTTTGGGTTAGGGTTATGAATAGGGTTATTATTAGGGTTAGGGTTACGGTTGGGGTTAGGTTTTGGGTTAGGTTTAGGGTTGGGGTTTGGGTCAGGGTTAGGGTTAGGGGTAGGGTTTGGGTTTGGGTTTGGTTTATGTTTAGGATTAGAGTTAGGGTTAGCGTTTGGGTTAGGGTTAGGGTTAGGTTTAGGGTTAGAATTAGGGTGTGGGTTAGGGTTAAGTTTAGGGTTAGGGTTTGGGTTTGGTTAAGGATTAGGGTTAGGATTAGGGTTAGGGTTAGGTTTTGGGCTAGGGTTAGAGTTAGGGTTAGGGATAGGGTTTGGGTTAGGGTTAGGTTTAGGGTTAGGGTTAGTGTTAGGGGTTGGGAGTTAGGGGTTAGGGTTAGGGTTAGGGTTAGGGTTAGGGTTAGGGTTTGGGTTAGGGTTAGGGTTAGGGTTTGGGTTAGGATTAGGGTTAGGGTTTGGGTTAGGGTTAGTTTTAGGGTTAGGGTTTGGTTTAGGGTTAGGGTTTGGTTTAGGGTTAGGTTTAGGGTTAGGGTTAGTGTTAGGGGTTGGGAGTTAGGGGTTAGGGTTAGGGTAAGGGTTAGGGTTAGGGTTAGGGTTTGGGTTAGGGTTAGGGTTAGGGTTTGGGTTAGGATTAGGGTTAGGGTTTGGGTTAGGGTTAGTGTTAGGTTTAGGTTTAGTTTTAGGGTTAGTGTTTGGGTTACGGTTAGGTTTAGGGTTGGGTTTGGGTTATGGTTAGGGTTAGGGTTAGGGTTTGGGTCAAGGTTAGGGTTAGGGGTAGATTTTGGGTTTGGGTTAGGGTTAGAGTTAGGTTTAGCGTTAGGGTTTGGGTGTGGGTTTGGTTTAGGGTTAGGGTTAGCGTTAGGGTTAGCGTTTCGGTTAGGGTTAAGGTTAGGTTTAGGGTTAGGCTTAGTGTGTGGGTTAGGGTTAAGTTTAGGGTTAGGGTTTGGGTTTGGTTTAGGGTTAGGGTTAGGATTAGGGTTACGGTTAGCGTTTGGGGTAGGGTTAGGGTTAGGGTTAGGGATAGCGTTTGAGTTAGGTTTAGGGTTAGGTTTAGGGTTAGGGTTAGTGTTAGGGGTTATCAGTTATGGGTTGGGGTAAAGGTTAGTGTTAGGGATTGGGTTAGGGTTAGTGTTAGGGTTAGGGTTTGGGTTACGGTTAGGGTTAGGGTTAGGGTTAGGATTTGATTTAGTGTTAGATTTAGGATTAGGGTTAGTGTTTGGGTTAGGGTTAGGGATAGGGGTATTATTAGGGTTAGGGTTACGGTTGGGGTTAGGTTTTGGGTTAGGTTTAGGGTTAGGTTTTGCGTCAGGGTTAGGGCTAGGGGTAGGGTTTGGGTTTGGGTTTGGTTTATGTTTAGGGTTAGAGTTAGGGTTAGCATTTGGGTTAGGGTTAGGGTTAGGTTTAGGGTTAGAATTAGGGTGTGGGTTAGGGTTTGGCGTAGGGTTAGGGTTTGGGTTAGGATTAGGGTTAGAGTTACGTTTAGGGTTAGAATTAGGGTTAGGGATTTCTTCAGTGTTTGGGTTAGCGTTAGGGTTATGTTTTGGGTTACGGTTTGAGTTAGGGTTAGGTTTATGGTTAGTGTAGGGTTAAGGTTAGGGTTGAGGTTTGGGCTACGATTAGGGATAGGGTTAGGGTTACGATTAGGGTTAGTGTTACCGTTAGGGTTAGGGTTAGGGTTAGGATTAGGGTTTGGGTTAGGGTTAGGGTTAGGGTTAGGGTTAGGGTTAGGGTTAGGGTTAGGATTAGGGTGTGGGTTAGGGTTAAGTTTAGGGTTAGGGTTTGGGTGTGGTTTAGGGTTAGGGTTAGGATTAGTGTTACGTTTAGGTTTTGGGGTAGGGTTAGTGTTAGGGTGAGGGATAGGGTTTGAGTTAGGTTTAGGTTTAGGGTTAGGGTTAGGGTTAGTGTTGGGGGTTATGAGTTAGGGGTTAGGGTAAAGATTAGTGTTAGGGATTGGGTTAGGGTTAGTATTAGGGTTAGGGTTTGGGTTAGGGTTAGGGTTAGGGTTTGGGTTATAATTAGGATAAGGGTTTGGGTTAGGGTTAGTGTTAGGTTTAGGGTTAGGGTTAGGGTTACTGTTTGGGTTAGGGTTAGATTTATTGTTAGGGTTTGGTTTAGGGTTAGGGTTAGAGTTAGGGTTTCGGTTAGAGTTAGGTTTAGGGTTAGGGTTTGGGTTAGGGTTAGTGTTTGGGTTAGGTTATGTTTAGGGTTAGGCTTAGGTTTTGGGTTTGGGTTAGTGTTGGTTAGGGTTAGGTTAGGGTTAGGGTTAGGTTTTGGGTTAGGGTTAGGGATTGGGTTAGGGTTAGGATTATGGTTAGGGTTAGGGTTTGGGTTAGGGTTAGGGTTAGGGTTAGAGTTAATGTTAGTCTTAGGGTTAGGCTTAGGTTTAGGGTTAGGCTTTGGATTAGGGTTAGGGTTAGGATTACGGTTAGGGTTAGGGTTTCTGTTTGGGTTTGGGTTGGTTTTAGTGTTTGGGTTAGCGTTAGGGTTAGGGTTTGGTTTAAGGTTAGGGTTCGGGTTAGTGTTTGGGTTTGGATTAGGGTTAGGTTTAGGGTTAGGGTTTGGGTTAGGGTTAGGGTTAGGGGTTAGGGTTATGGTTAGGGTTAGGGTTAGAGGTAGGCTTTGGGTTTGGGTTAGGATTAGGTTTAGAGTTAGGTTTAACGTTAGGGTTTGTGTTTGTGTTTGGTTTAGTGTTAGGGTAAGGGTTAGGGTTACCGTTTGGGTTAGGGTTAGGGTTAGGTTGAGGGTTAGGATTAGGGAGTGGGATAGGGATAAGTTTTGGGTTAGGGTTAGGGTTAAGTTTAGGGTTAGGGTTTGGGTTTGGTTTAGGGTTAGGTGTTAGGGGTTAGGGTAAAGGTTAGTGTTAGGGTTTGGTTTAGGGTTAAGGTTAGGGTTTGGGTTAGGGTTAGGTTATGGGTTAGGGTTTCGGTTAGGGTTATGGTTTGGGTTAGGGTTAGGGTTACTGTCAGGATTAGGGTTAGGGTTAGGTTTTAGGTTAGGGTTAGGTTTAGGGTTACGGTAGAGTTTGGGTTTGGGTTAGCATTAGGAATAGGGTTAGGGTTTGGGTTTGGTTTAGGTTTGGGTTAGGGATTGTGTTAGGGTTAGGGTTAGGCTAAGGGTTAGGGTTTGGGTTCGGGTTAGGTTTAGGTTTAGAGTTAGGGTGAGGGTTTAGGTTAGGGTTAGGGTTAGGTTTAGGGTTAGGGTTAGGGTTGGGTTACGGTTAGGGTTAGGGTTAGGGTTAGTATTAGGGTTTGGGTTAGGGTTAGTGTTAGGTTTAGGGTTAGGGTTAGGGTTAGGGTTAGGGTTAGGGTTTGAGTTAGGGTTTGTGATTGATTAGGGTTAGGGTTAGGGTTAGGGTTAGGGTTAGGGTTAGGGTTAATGTTAGAGTTAGCATTAGTGTTAGGGTTAGGGTTTGGTTTAGGGTTAGTGTTAGGGTTAGAGTTAGGGTTAGGGTTAGGTTTAGGGTTTTGGTTAGTGTTAGTGTTAGGTTTAGGGTTAGGGTTAGGGTTAGGGTTAGGGTTAGTTTTAAGGTTAGAGTTAGCATTAGTGTTAGGGTTAGGGTTTGGTTTAGGGTTAGTGATAGGGTTAGGGTTAGGGTTATTGTTAGGGTTAGGGTTAAGTTTGGGGTTAGGTTTTGGGTTAGGTATAGTGTTAGGGTTTGGATGAGTGTTAGGGTTAGGTGTAGGGTTTGGGTTTGGGTTAGGGTTAGGGTTAGGGTTACGGTTAGCGTTAGGGTTTTGGTTTGGGTTTGGTTTAGGGTTAGTGTTAGGGTTAGAGTTAGCATTTGGGTTAGGGTTAGGGTTAGGGTTAGGGATAGGGTTTCGGTTAGGGTTAGGTTTAGGGTTAGGATTAGGTTAGGGTTTGGGTTTGGGTTAGGTTTCGGGTTAGGTTAAGGGTTAGGGTTAGGGTTAGGAATTGTATTTGGGTAAGATTTAGGGTTAGGGTTAGGGTTAGGGTTAGGTTTAGGGTGAGTATTAGGGCTAGGGTTAGGGTTAGGGTTAGGTTTAGTGTTAGTATAAGGGTTAGTGTTAGAGTTAGGATTTGGGTTTGCGTTAGGTTTAGGGTTAGGGTTAGGGTTAGGGTTAGAGTTTGGGTTAGGAATAAGGTTAGGGTTTGGGTTAAGGTTAGGGTTAGGGTTACGGTTAGTGTTAGGGTTTGGGTTTGGGTTGGGGTTAGTGTTTGGGTTAGGGTTAGGCTTAGGGTTTGGTTTAGGTTGAGGGTTCGAGTTAGGGTTTGGGTTAGGTTTAGGGTTAGGGTTTCGGTTATTTTTAGGGTTAGGGTTAGGGTTAGGGTTTGGGTTAGGGTTAGTGTTAGGGTTAGGGTTAGGTTTAGGGTTTGGGTTATTGTTAGGGTTAGGGTTAGCGTTAGGGCTTAGGGTTAGAGTTTGGGTTAGGATTAGGGTTAGGGTTAGGTTTAGGGTTTGGGTTATTGTTAGGGTTAGGGTTAGCGTTAGGGCTTAGGGTTATGGTTAGGGTTAGGGTTAGGTTTTGTGTTTGGGTTAGGGTTAGGGTTAGAGTTAGGTTTAGGGTTAGGGTTAGGGTTAGGGTTTGGTTTAGTGTTTGGGGTATGGTTTCGGTTAGGGTTTGGGATTCGGTTTGGGTTAGGGTTAGGGTTAGGGTTAGGGTAATGGTTTGGGTTTGGGTAAGTTTTAGGGTTAGGGTTAGGGTTATGGTTAGGGTAAGAGTTTGGGTTTGGGTAAGTTTTAGGGTTAGTGTTTGGTTTAGGATTAGGGTTTGAGTTTTGGTTAGGTTTCGAGTTATGGTTAGGGTTTTGCTTAGGTTTTGCAAACGGTTAGGGGTTGGTTTTGGGTTAGGATCAGATTTAGGGTTAGAATTGGGTTAGGGTTAGGGTTAGGATTTGGTTTAGTGTTAGGGTTAGGGTTAGGGTTAGGATTAGGGTTAGGATTTGCTTTAGGGATAAGGTTGGGGTTAGGGTTAGGTTTAGCATTAGGGTTAGGGTTTGTGTTTGGGTTAGGGTTAGGGTTAGGGTTATGGTTAGGATTATGGTTTGGGTTAGGGTTAGGGTTAGGGTTAGGATTAGGGTTTGGGTTAGGGTTAGGGTTAGGGTTATGGCTACGGTTAGGTGTTAGGCTTATGGTTATGGTTAGGGTTAGGTTTAGGGTTTGCTTTAGCGTTAGGGTTAGAGTTAGGTTTAGGGTTAGGGTTAGGGTTAGGGTTTGTTTTAGTGGTTGGGTTAGGGTTAGGGTTAAGATTTGGATTACGGTTTGGGTTAGGGTTAGGGTTAGCGTTAGGGTTTGGGTTAGTGTAACTTTTAGGGTTAGGGTTTAGGTTATGGTTAGGTATAGGTTTAGGGTTAGGGTTCGGGATTGGGTTAGGATTAGGGTTTGAGTTTGGGTTAGGGTTAGGTTTGGTTTAGGTTTAGAGTTCGGGTTAGGGTTTGGGTTTCGGTTAGTTTTAGCGTTATTGTTAGGGTAAGGGTTAGGGTTAGGATTAGGGTTCGGTTTGGGTTAGGATTAAGGTTAGGTTTTGGGTTAGGGTTAGAGTTAGGGTTACGCTTAGTGTTAGCGTTTGGGTTTGGGTTGGGGTTAGTGTTTCGGTTAGGGTTAGGTTTTTGTTTAGGGTTAGAGTGCGGGTTAGGGTTTTGTTTTGGATTAGGGTTAGGATTAGGGTTAGGGTTTGGTTTAGGGTTAGGGTTAGAGTTAGGGTTAGAGTTTCGGTTAGGGTTAGTGTTAGGGTTATGGTTAGATTTAGGTTTTGTGTTAGGGTTAGGGTTAGGGCTTAGGGTTATGGTTAGGGTTAGGGTTAGGTTTTGGGTTTGGGTTAGGGTTAGGGTTAGAGTTAGGTTTAGGATTCGGGTTAGGGTTAGGGTTTGCTTTAGTGTTTGGGGTATGGTTAGGGTTAGGGTTTGGGTTACGGTTTGAGTTAGGGTTAGGGTTAGGGTTAGGGTTTGGGTTAGGGTAAGTTTTAGGGTCAGTTTTTGGTTTAGGATTAGGGTTTGAGTTTGGGTTAGGTTTAGGGTTAGGGTTAGGGTTACGGTTTGGTTTAATGTTTGGGGTATGGTTAGGGTTAGAGTTTGGGTTACGGTTTGGGTTCGGGTTAAGGTTAGGGTTAGGGTTTGGATTAGGGTAAGTTTTAGGGTTAGTGTTTGGTTTAAGATAAGGGTTTGAGTTTGGGTTAGGTTTAGGCTTAGGGTTAGGGTTTTGGTTAGGGTTTGGTTTTGGATTAGGATCAGATTTAGCGTTAGAGTTGGGTTAGGGTTAGGGTTAGGATTTGGTTTAGTGTTAGGGTTAGGGTTAGGGTTAGGATTAGGGTTAGGGTTAGGATTAGGGTTTGGGTTAGGGTTAGGGTTAGGGTTAGGGCTAGGGTTAGGGGTTAGGCTTATGATTATGGTTAGGGTTAGGTTTAGGGTTTGCTTTAGTGTTAGGGTTAGAGTTCGGTTTAGTGTTAGGTTTATGGTTAGGGTTTGTTTTAGTGTTTGTGTTAGGGTTAGGGTTAGGGTTTGGGTTACGGTTTGGGTTAGGGTTAGGGTTAGCGTTAGGGTTTGGGTTACGGTAAGTTTTAGGGTTAGGTTTTGTGTTATGGTTAGGTTTAGGTTTAGGGTTAGGGTTAGGGATTGGGTTAGGATTAGGGTTTGAGTTTGGGTTAGGGTTAGGGTTAGGGTTTGGTTTTGGGTTAGGGTTAGATTTAGGGATAGAGTTAGGGTTAGGGTTAGGGTTAGGATTTGAATCAGTGTGAGGTGTAGGATTAGGGTTATGGTTTGGGTTAGGGTAAGGGTTATGGTTAGGGTTATTGTTAGGGGTAGGGTTACGGTTGGGGTTAGGTGTTGAGTTCGCTTTAGAGTTAGGGTTTGGGTTAGTGTTAGTGTTAGGGGTAGGGTTTGGGATTGGGTTAGGGTTAGCGTTAGGGTTAGGGTTAGTGTTAGGGTTTGGGTATGGGTTTGGTTTAGGGTTAAGTTTAGGGTTAGGGTTTGGCTTAGGGTCTGGGTTTGGTTTAGGGTTAGGGTTAGGTTAGCGTTAGGGTTTGGGTTAGGGCAAGTTTTAGGGTTAGGGTTTGGGTTATGGTTAAGTTTAGGGTTAGGGTTTGGGTTAGGGTCTTGGTTTGGTTTAGGGTTAGGTTTAGGGTTAGGGTTAGGGTTTGTTTTAGTGTTTGGGTTAGGGTTAGCGTTAGGGTTTGGGTTAGGGCAAGTTTTAGGGTTAGGGTTTGGGTTATGGTTAGGTTTAGGTTTAGGGTTATTGTTAGGGTTTGGGTTAGGATTAGGGTTTGAGTTTGGATTAGGGTTAGGGTTAGGTTTAGTGTTAGGTTTAGGGTTAGGGTTAGGTTTAGGTTTAAGGTTTAGGTTAGGGTTAGGTTTAGCATTAGGGTTAGGGTTTGTGTTTGGGTTAGGGTTTGGGTTAGGGTTGGGGTTTGGTTTAGGGTTAGGGATAGGGTTAGGGTTATGATTAGGGTTCGGGTTAGGGTTAGGGTTAGGGTTTGGGTTAGAGTTAGGGTTAGGTTTAGGGTTAGAGTTAGGGTTAGAGTTAGGGTTAGTGTTAGGATATGGGTTAGGGTTAGGGTTAGGGTTGGGGTTTGGGTTCGGGTTAGTGCTAGGGGTTAGGAGTTAAGGGATATGGTAAGGGTTAGTGTTAGGCTTTGGGATAGGGTTAGTGCTAGGGTTAGGGTTTGGGTTTAGGTTAGGGTTTTGATTAGGGTTAAGGTTTGGGTTTGTGTTAGGGTTAGGGTTTAGGTTAGGGTTTGGGTTAGGGTTAGGGGTAGGGGTAGGGTTTGGGTTTGGGTTAGGCTTATGGTTAGGGTTAGGGTAAGGGTTAGGGTTAGGGTTAGGAATTGGGTTAGGGTTAGGGTTAGGGTTAGGGTTATGGTCAGGTTTAGGGCTATTTTTGGGTTTGTGTTAGGGTTAGGGTTAGGGTTAAAGTTTGGGTTAGGCTTAGGTTTAGGGTTAGGGTTAGGGTTAGAGTTAGCGTTAGTGTTAGGGTTAGGGTTTGGGTTAGGGTTAGTGTTAAGGTTAGGGTTAGGGTTAGGGGTAGGGTTTGGGTTAGGGTTAAGTTTAGGATTTGGCTTAGGGTTAGGGTTAGGTTTAGGGTTAGTGTTAGGGTTAGGTTTAGGGTTTGGGTTAGGGTAGGTTTAGGATTAGGGTAAGGGTTAGGGTTTGGATTTGGTTTAGAGTTAGGTTGAGAGTTAGGGTAAGGGTTAGGGTTAGGTTTTGAGTTAGGGTTAGGGTTAGGGTTATTGTTAGGGTTAGGGTTACGGTTGGGGTTAGGTTTTGGGTTAGGTTTAGGGTTAGGAATTGGGTTAGGTTTAGGGTTAGGGTTAGGGTTACGGTCAGGTTTAGGGATATTGTTTGGGTTTGTGTTAGGGTTAGGGTTAGGGTTAAAGTTTGGGTTAGGCTTAGGGTTTGGGTTTGGTTTAGGGTTAGGGTTAGGATTAGGGATAGGGTTTGGGTTAGGGTTAGGGTTAGGGTTAGGGTTTGGTTTTGGGTTAGTGTTAGGGTTAGCATTTCGATTAGTGTTAGGGTAAGGGTTTGGGTTAGGATTAGGGTTAGGGTTTGGGTTAGGGTTAGGGTTTGGGTTAGGGTTTGGTTTGGTGTTTGGGTTAGAATTAGGGTTAGGGTTAGGGATAGGGTTTGGGTTAGGGTTAGTGTTAGGTTTATGTTTAGGGTTAGGGTTAGGGTTTGGGTTTGTGTTAGGGTTAGGGTTAGCATTTCGTTTAGTGTTAGGGTTAGTGTTTGGGTTAGGATTAGGGTTAGGGTTTGGGTTAGGGTTTGGTTTAGTGTTTGGGTTAGGGTTAGGGTTAGTGTTTGGGTTAGGGTTAGGTTTAGGGATAGGGTTTGGGTTAGAGTTAGGGTTAGGGTTAGGGTTAGGGTTTGGGTGAGGGTTAGGTTTAGGGTTTGGGTTTGGGATAGGGTTAGGGTAAGTGTTAGGGTTTGGATTTGGGTTAGTGTTAGGGTTAGGGTTAGGGTTAGGGTTAGGGTAATGGTTAGGTTAAGGTTTAGGGTTTGTGTTAGGTTTAGGGATAGGGGTAGGGTTACGATTAGGTTTAGGGTTAGGATTAGAGTTAGGGTTAGGGTTAGTGTTAGGATTAAGGTTTGGGTTTTGGTTAGGGTTAGGGTTTGGTTTAAGTTTAGTGTTCGGGTAAGTGTTTGGTTTAGGGTTAGATTTAGGGTTAGGGTTTGGGTTTGGGTTAGGGTTAGGGTTAGATTTAGGTTTAGGCTTAGGTTTAGGGTTAGGGTTAGGGTTTGGTTTAGTATTTGGGGTATGGTTAGGGTTAGGGTTTGGGTTACGGTTTGGGTTAGGGTTAGGGTTAGGGTTAGGGTTGGGTTAGGGTAAGTTTTACGGTCAGTGTTTGGTTTGAGTTTGGGTTAGGTTTAGGATTAGGGTTAGGATTATGGTTAGGGTTTGGCAAAGAGTTAGGGTTTGGTTTTGGGTTAGAGTTAGATTTAGGTTTAGAGTTGGGTTAGGGTTAGGGTTCGGATTTGGTTTAGTGTTAGGGTTAGGGTTAGTGTTAGGATTAGGGTTAGGGTTAGGTTTAGGGTTTATGTTAGTGTTAGGGTGAGGGTTAGGGTTTGGGTTAGGATTAGGGTTAGGGTTAGGGTTAGCATTAGGGTTAAGGTTAGGGTTTTGGTGAGGGTTAGGGTTAGGGTTAGGCTTAATGTTTGGTTTAGGGTTGGGTTAGGATTAGGGTTACGGTTTGTGTTTGGGTTAGGGTTTGGGTTTGGGTTTGTTTTTGGTTTAGGGTTAGGGTTAGGGTTATGGTTAGCGTTTGGGTTAGGGTTAGGGTTAGGGTTACGGTTAGGGTTAGGGTTAGGGTTTGGGTTTGGTTTAGGGTTAGGGTTAGGATTAGGGGTAGGGTTATGGTTTGGAATATGGTTAGGGTTAGGGTTAGGGAAAGGATTTCGGTTAGGGTTAGGGTTAGGGTTAGGGTTAGGGTTAGGGTTAGGTTTTGGATTTGGGTTAGGGTTAGGATTAGCATTTCGGATAGTGTTAGGGTTAGGGTTTGGGTTAGGATTAGGGTTAGTGTTAGGATTAAGGTTTGGGTTTTGGT
>CM069543.1:58849318-58854318 GCA_035773235.1 Eospalax fontanierii | reverse complement strand
TGTTTGGGTTTGTGTTAGGGTTAGGGTTAGGGTTAGAGTTAGGTTTAGCATTAGGGTTTGGGTTTGGGTTTGGTTTAGGGTTAGGGTTAGGGTTAGGGTTAGGGTTAGGGTTAGGGTTAGCTTTAGGGTTAGGATTAGGGTGTGGGTTAGGGTTAATTTTAGGTTTAGGGTTTGCGTTTGGTTTATGGTTAGGGTTAAGATTAGGGTTAGGGTTAGGGTTTGGGGTAGGGTCAGCGTTAGGTTTAGGGATAGGGTTTGGGTTAGCGTTAGGGTTAGGGTTAAGGTTAGTATTAGGGTTTAGGAGTTAGAGGTTAGGGCAAAGGTTAGTGTTAGGGTTTGGGTTAGGGTTAGTGTTAGGGTTAGGGTTTGGGTTACGGTTAGGGTTAGGGTCAGGGTTTGGGTTAGAATTAGGGTTAGGGTTTGGGATAGGGTCAGTTTATGTTTAAGGTTAGGGTTAGGTTTTGTGCTTGGGTTAGGCTTAGGTTTAGTGTTAGGGTTTGGTTTAGGGTTAGGGTTAGGGTTAGGGTTTGGGTTAGGGTTAGGTTTAGGGTTTGGGTTTGGGTTAGGGTTAGGGTTTGGGTTAGGGTTAGGGTTACTGTCAGGGTTAGGGTTAGGGTAAGGTTTTAGGTTAGGGTTAGGTTTAGGGTTAGGGTTAGGGTTTGTTTTAGGGTTAGAGTTAGGGTTATTGTTAAGGTTAGGGTTACGGTTGCAGTTAGGTTTTGAGTTAGGTTTAGGGTTAGGGTTTGGGTTAGGGTTTGGATTAGGGTTAGGTTTAGGGTTAGAGTTTGGGTTAGGGTTAGGATTATGGTTAGGGTTAGGGTTTGGGTTAGGGTGAGGGTTAGGGTTAGAGTTAGTGTTAGTCTTAGTGTTAGGATTAGGGTTAGAGTTAGGGTTTTGGTTAGGGTTAAGGTTAGGGTTTGGGTTAGGGTTAGGGTTACGGTTAGGGTTACGGTTAGGGTTAGGGTTAGGGTTAGGGTTAGGGTTTGGTTTTGGGTTAGGGTTAGATTTAGGGATAGAGTTAGGGTTAGGGTTAGGATTTGGTTTAGTGTTAGGTTTAGGATTAGGGTTAGGGTTTGTGTTAGGGTTAGGGTTAGGGTTATTTTTAGGGTTAGGGTTACGGTTGTGCTTAGGTTTTGAGTTAGGTTTAGGGTTAGGGTTTGGGTTAGGGTTAGGGTTATGGGTAGGGTTTGGGTTTGGGTTAGGGTTAGGGTTAGGGTTAGGGTTAGGGTTTGTGTTTGGGTTAGGGTTAGGGTTAGGGTTAGGGTTAGCATTAGGGTTGGTTTTTGGGTTTTGTTTACGGTTAGTGTTAGGGATAGGGTTAGGTTTAGAGTTAGTGTCAGTGTTAGGGTTAGGGTTAGCATTAGGGTTAGGGTTTGGGTTAGTATTAAGGTTATGTTTTGGGTTAGGGTTAGGGTTAGAGTTAGGGTTACGGTTAGTGTTAGGGTTTGGGTTTGGGTTGGGGTTAGTGTTTGGGTTAGGGTTAGGGTTAGGTTTTGGTTTAGGGTTATATTCGGGTTAGGGTTTGGTTTTGGGTTAGGGTTAGGGTTTGGGTTAGGGTTTGGTTTAGGGATAGGTTTAGGGTTTGGGTTAGGGTTAGTGTTAGGGTTAGAGTTAGGTTTAAGTTTTGGGTTAGGGTTAGGGTTATGGTTAGGACTTAGGGTTATGGTTAGGGTTAGGGATAGGTTTTGGGTGTGGGTTAGTGTTAGGGTTAGATTTAGTTTTAGGGTTAGGGTTAGGGTTAGGGTTTGGTTTAGTGTTTGGGGTATGGTTAGGGTTAGGGTTTGGGTTACGGTTTGGGTTAGGGTTAGGTTTAGGGTTAGGTTTAGGGTTTGTGTTACGGTAAGTTTTAGCGTTAGTGTTTGGTTTAGGATTAGGGTTTGAGTTTGAGTTACGTTTAGTGTTAGGGTTAGGGTTTTGGTTAGGGTTTGGCAAAGGGTTAGGGTTTGGTTTTGGGTTAGGTTTAGATTTAGGGTTACAGTTGGGTTAGGGTTACGGTTAGGATTTGGTTTAGTGTTAGGGTTAGGGTTAGGCTTAGGATTAGGATTAGAGTTAGGTTTAGGGTTAAGGTTTGGGTTAGGCTTAGGTTTAGCATTAGGGATAGGGTTTTTGTTTGGGTTAGGGTTTGGGTTATTGTTAGTGTTAAGGTTAGGGTTAGAATTAGGGTTAAGGGTGGGGTTTCTTTAGGGTTAGGGATAGGGTTAGGGTTATGATTACAGTTAGGGTTCCGGTGGGGGTTAGGTTTTGCGTTAGGTTTAGGGTTAGGGTTTGGGTTAGTGTTAGGGTTAGGGGTAGGGTTTGGGTTTGGGTTAGGGTTAGGTTTAGGGTTAGGGTTAGCGTTAGGGTTTGGGTTCGGGTTTGGTTTACGGTTAGGGTTAGGGTTAGGGTTAGCATTTGGGTTAGGGTTAGGGTTAGGTTTAGGGTTAGGGTTAGGGTTTGGGTTACGGTTAAGTTTAGGGTTAGGGTTTGGTTTGGTTTTGGGTTAGGGTTGGGATTAGGGTCAGGGTTAGGGTTTGGGGTAGGATTGGGGTTAGGGTTAGGGATACGGTTTGGGTTAGATTTAGGGTTAGGTTTAGGGTTAGGGTTAGGTTTATGGTTTGAGTTAGGGTTAGGGGTAGGTTTAGTGTTAGGGTTAGGGTTTGGGTTACGGTTAGGGTTAGGGTTATTTTTAGGGGTAGGGTTAGGTGTAGAGTTTGGGTTAGGGTTAGTGTTAGGGTTAGGGTTAGGGTTTGGGTTAGGGTTAAGGTTAGGGTTTGGCTTAGGGTTAGGATTAGGTTGAAGGTTAGGGTTAGGGTTAGGTTTAGATTTTGGGTTAGGGTTAGGATTAGGATTAGGGTAAGTGTTAGGGTTTGGATTTGGTTTAGGGTTAGGTTTAGAGTTAGGGTTAGTGTTAGGATTGGGGTTTGGATTTGGGTTAGGGTTAGGGTTTGGGTTAGGGTTAGGGTTACGGTTTGGGTTAGGGTTAAGGTTAGGGTTTGGCTTAGGGTTAGGATTAGGTTGAGTGTTAGGGTTAGGGTTAGGTTTAGATTTTGGGTTAGGGTTAGGATTAGGATTAGGGTAAGTGTTAGGGTTTGGATTTGGTTTAGGGTTAGGTTTAGAGTTAGGGTTAGGGTTAGGGTTACGGTTTGGGTTTGGATTTGGGTTAGGGTTCGGGTTTGGGTTAGGATTAGGGTTAGGGTTAGGGCTAGGGTTAAGGGTTAGGCTTATGGTTATGATTAGGGTTAGGTTTAGGGTTTGGGTTAGGTTTAGGGTTAGAGTTAGGTTTACGGTTATGTTACGGTTAGGGTTTGGTTTAGTGTTTGGGTTAGGGTTAGGGTTAGGGTTTGGGTTACGTTTTGGGTTAGGTTTAGGGTTAGGGTTAGGGTTAGGGTTAGGGTTTGGGTTAGGGTAAGTTTTAGGGTTAGGGTTTGGGTTATGGTTAGGTTTAGGGTTAGGGTTAGGGTTAGGGCTTAGGGTTATGGTTAGGGTTAGGGTTAGGTTTTGGGTTTGGGTTAGGGTTAGGGTTAGAGTTAGGGTTAGGGTTAGGGTTTGGTTTAGTGTTTCGGGTATGGTTAGGGTTAGGGTTTAGGTTACGGTTTGGGTTAGGGTTAGGGTTAGGGTTTGTGTTACGGTAAGTTTTAGCGTTAGTGTTTGGTTTAGGATTAGGGTTTGAGTTTGGGTTACGTTTAGTGTTAGGGTTAGGGCTTTGGTTAGGGTTTGGCAAAGGGTTAGGGTTTGGTTTTGGGTTAGGTTTAGATTTAGGGTTAGAGTTGGGTTAGGGTTACGGTTAGGATTTGGTTTAGTGTTAGGGTTAGGGTTAGGGTTAGGGTTAGGATTAGGATTAGGGTTAGGTTTAGGGTTAAGGTTTGGGTTAGGGTTAGGTTTAGCATTAGGGTTAGGGTTTTTGTTTGGGTTATGGTTTGGGTTATGGTTAGTGTTAAGGTTAGGGTTAGAATTAGGTTTAAGGGTGGGGTTTGGTTTAGGGTTAGGGATAGGGTTAGGGTTAAGATTACAGTTAGGGTTCCGGTTGGGGTTAGGTTTTGCGTTAGGTTTAGGGTAAGGGTTTGGGTTAGTGTTAGGGTTAGGGGTAGGGTTAGGGTTAGGGTTAGCGTTTGGGTTATTGTTAGGGTTAGGTTTAGGGTTAGGGTTAGGGTTAGGGTTTGGGTTTGGTTTAGGGTTAGGGTTTGGGTTTGGGTTAGGGTTAGGGTTAGTGTTAGGGTTAGGGTTAGGTTTAGGGTTACGGTTATGTTTAGGGTTTGGGTTACGTTTAGGGTTAGGTTTAGGTTTAGATTTAGGGTTAGGGTTATGTTTAGGGTTAAGGTTTGGGTTAGGGTTAGGTTTAGCATTAGGGTTAGGGTTTGTGTTTGGGTTAGGGTTTGGTTTGGAGTTAGTGTTAAGTTTAGGGTTACGGTTAGGGTTAGGGTTAGGGTTAGGGTTAGGGTTTGGGTTAGGGTTAGAGTTAGGTTTATGGTTTGGGTGAGGGTTAGAGTTAGGGTTAGTGTTAGGGTATGGGTTTGGGTTAGGGTTAGGGTTAGGGTTTGGGTTAGGGTTAGTGTTAGGTTGTTAGGAGTCAGGGGTTAGGGTAAGTTTTAGTGTTAGGGTTTGGGATAGGGTTAGTGCTAGTGTTAGTGTTTGGGTTAGGGTTAGGGTTATAATTTGTGTTAGGGTTAGAATTAGGATTAGGGTTTGGGTTAGGGTTAGGGTTAGGGTTAGGGTTTTTATTTGGGTTACAGTTAGTGATAGGTTTAGGGTTAGGTTTAGGGTTAGGGTTAGGGTTAGTGTTTGGGTTAGGTTTTGGGTTTTGGTTAGGGTTAGGTTTAGGGTTACAGTTAGGGTTAGGGTTTGGGTTTAGGTTACGGTTGTGGTTAGGTTTAGGGTTTGGGTTTGGGTTAGGGTTAGGGTTTAGTTTAGAGTTTGGGTTAGGGTTAGGGTTAGGGTTAGGGTTTGGGTTTGGGTTAGGTTTAGGATTAGGGTTAGTGTAAGGGTTAGGGTTAGGGTTAGGAATTGGGTTTGGGTTACATTTA
>CM069543.1:58844318-58846818 GCA_035773235.1 Eospalax fontanierii | reverse complement strand
TAGAGTTAGGGTTAGGCTTAGGGTTAGGGTTAGGGTTTGGGTTAGGGTTAGGGTTAGGGTTTGGGTTAGGGTTAGGGTGAGGGTTAGGGTTAGGTTTACGGTTTGTGTTAGGGTTAGGGTAGGGTTAGTTTTAGGGTTATGGTTAGGGTTAGTGTTAGGTTTCGGGTTTGAGTTAGGGTTAGGGTTAGGGTTTGGGTTAGGGATAGGTTTAGGTTTTGGGTTAGGTTTAGTGTTAGGTTTAGGGTTAGGGTTAGCGTTTTGCTATGAGTTAGGGTTAGGGTTAGGTTTAAAGTTAGGGTTAGGTTTTGGGATAGGGGTAATTTTAGGATTAGGGTTAGGGTTTGGGTTAGGGTTAGGGTTAGGGTGAGGGTTTGGGTTAGGTTTAGGGTTAGGGTTAGGTTTTGTTTTTGTGTTAGGGTTATGGTTATGGTTAGGGTTAGGGTTAGCGTTACGGTTTCTGTTAGGGTTTGTGTTTGGGTTAGGGTTAGGGTTAGGTTTAGGGTTAGGGTTTGGGTTTGGGTTAGGGTTAGAGTTAGGTTTAGGGTTAGGGTTTGGGTTTGGGTTAGGTTAGGGTTAGGGTTAGTGTTAGGTTTAGGGTTTGATTTAGGGTTAGGATTAGGGTTAATGTTAGGATTTGGGTTAGGGATAGGGTTAGGTTTTGGGTTAGGTTTAGTGTTAGGGTTAGGGTGAGGGTTAGCATTTGTGTATGCATTAGGCTTAGGGTTAGGGTTAGGTTTTGGTTTAGGGTTTGGTTTTGGGTTAGGGTTAGTGTTAGGATTAGAGTTAGGGTTTGGGTTAGGGTTAGGGTCAGTGTTAGGGTTTTTGTTAGGGTTAGGCTTAAGGAAAGAGGTCTTTTGGCTCATGGCTTCAGAACTTTGCGGTTCCTTCTGGTGGTGAAGGGATGCTTGAGTGATTCACAGTGGGCAGATAAGGAGCAGAGTCAGAACAGAACCGGATATGGTGTGCACTTTAAATGTCTCCACGAGCCCTGTCCTCCATCCCAAAGTCTCCATTATCTCTCATGAGTACCAGTAGTCAAGGACAAAGTGTTTAAATACAGGAGCTGGTGAGGGAGTACTTCACCTTCAATCAGTAACATTTCCCCTAGGCCCCCATAAGCTAATGAACATCTTATAATGAAGAAATGCATTCAATCCAATTTTAAGAGTCCTCGTGATTTTAAAAAACTGTCTCTTCATTTTTCAAAATGAAGTCCGGAGTTTCTTTTGAGACCTAAGGGAAACTCTTAGCTATGAGACATTGTAAGATGAAAACCAAGCTACATACTTCCAAATGGGCAATGGCACAGATTTGAAGGTCTCGCTCTGAAAGGTAGGAATGAGAAGAGAGCAGAAAAGATCACACTAAAGCAAGATCAAAGTCCAGTGGCACCAACACCATACCACATAGCTCCGTGGACGGCAGCATCTTAGACTCCTGGCGGTTTCATCCAAGGTCTGCTGTGCTTGGAAAGCCCCTCTCCTGCGACCCTGCCATCGGCAGTGGATGTGGTATCTCTCGGTTTGGTTCCACTAAGTGCTGATATCTTTCCTTGACAGATGTCTCATATTCTTCATATCTCCAACAATCCTGGAGCCCCCATGGCAACTTGGGTTTCACCTTCATAGTTTCACACACAGCTTGCTCTGGAGCTCCGTTGGAGAAACTCCACCATCATGCACATTTCTCAGCCTTATTACCAATCCCCCCACCCTGAACTTTGATAAGATCTTCTATGACCCAGTAACACTCATGTTCTGCATGCAAAATCAACACTTGTGGAGGAAACGCATTCATGCTACCAGCCTGAGATGTAGCCCACACACCGGAACCGTTACTGCCCCTGGATGTACTGGTGACAACTCTTCCCCAGGCAGCCCAGTTTGAGAGTATACCCTTGCAGCTCTAGCCTTTCCAGAACTCCCTTTTTAAAGGAACAGCCTTCACGTTTACTTCCCGGAACCTTCTATCAGTCAAGTCTTGCTTTCAAGGCCCCTCTTTTATGGTCCCATGACCATATGACTCAGTCAGCTCTCTTTAGTGAAGTTAGTCTCTTCAGACATTAGAGGCTATGTGTCGAAACCCGCTTGGTCCTCAGGTTTAACTCTTCTCCAGTTCCTTTCCTGCACACTTTAAAAACATTTCTGCTGCTGCTTTTCCTCTAGCTTCTCTCAGTAAATGTGAACAAACAGGATAAGTAATAACCATGCTATAACCAGCTCACTTTGCTGTCTTGACATTTCCTCTGCCAAGTAGTTCATGAGTTCAGTCTCACTGAGACTTTTAGAATACAGGGTTAACATATCACATTCTCTGTAAAAATGTAACACAAATGTCCTCTGGTCCCATTTTAACAGGGTCTCTATTCCCCTCTGAAATCTCACGAGCCAAGCTTTCACCTTTCACATTTCTTCTGGCATTCTGGTCTTCCCAACTTAAACCAGTGTTAATCACCTAGTGAACCGTCTTAGGGTCTCTAGTGTACATCTCTTCCAGATTC
>CM069543.1:58686818-58839318 GCA_035773235.1 Eospalax fontanierii | reverse complement strand
CCTAGCTTTCTCACAGCATCCCACTGTGAGTGCAAGTTAAAGAAATCCTACTACCAAGTTAGCTACTAATGTGGGTCCCTCGCCTCCTGACATGCTTTTTTCCCAGCTAGGTTCCTGGCCAGGAACTAGCTTCAGCTTGTCACCTGCATTTGCTCAGAGGACAACTTGACCTTTAGAGGCCTAACCACAATTGTTCTTAACTAGGTGTGAATAACCTACTGGGATGCTTCCTGGGACCCTTAACCTTTGTCCCTTCCCAAACCCTCCATGGAAATTCCTGCAACAAATCACTGGCATCTGCTGGGTGCATATGTATTGAGTACCTTGCTGGAATAAGTCGGAAGCTTCTCCACCATTTTGGTGTCTGTGTTTGTATGTCTTGTATGTCTTGTGTGTTTCAATTCCTCAGGCCTCGCTGGATAGACTCGGGTACAGTTGTAGCACAGGCTGCTACAAGTGGAGGTATTCTCACCGAGATATCCAGAAAGAAGGAAAATGCCGAAGGAATGACTAGGAGGCTGGCCAGCACTTCAAATTAAAGTAAGGGGCAAATTTAAATGGGAGCAATGGGCTCTCATGGTCTGCTGATAGATCTGTTGGTTTCACTTTTGCGGAGACAGAGCACTGGCATGAAGCATAAGGCTGCCCGGGATTTTATTTAAAAAAGGCGGGGGGCGGATTTTATAAAATATAAGGAGGAACAGATGACTAAAAAAAAATCAGTACCCTAAAGAGAAAACTTAAAAAATCGTCTCTGGAACCGGGACCACCTCCTCCAAACCCTGACTTTAACACCCTCTGCCCCCTATGGAGAGGAGGGTCCTTTAAAAGGAGTAGCATGTATTAAATAATTAGTTTGTAAGTTGTAATGATGTAGACCCATAAGTTCATAGGTATGATTTTATGTGTTAGATAATTAGTTTATATTCATGGAGGTGAGAAGCACATGCTAAGTGATTAAGCCTTGTAAGTTTGTGGGTGTGATACTGTGGGCCCATGGTTTTGTAAGTATTGAGTATGTGTGGTGGGCGATTGGCTTATAAGTAGTGCTTGATTGTTTTTTACCTAATGTGGTGGCTTAATGGAAGGATGAGATCTTTCCTAGCACTGGTAGCAGGTAGCAGGATGTTCCCTGAAGTAGGAAATTAAAAAGTAAAATGAAAATAGAATGGATGGAGGAGAGTAAGAAGAATACTTCGAGATTGTGATGTTCATGGACCAAGTGGGGTCCCAGTGGCTACCTTTTGGGGTTTTAATTAGAAATGGTTTAGATCTTAGACAGGAGATAAAAAAGGAAAAAAGAGCAAATTCAAACGGGATCTGGGATCAAACCTCAAGAGGAGGAGGAAAGTAAAGCTAAACCTTCCGCTCTGTTGGAGGAGCCAGCTTTTGTGGAACCTAAAATCAAGCAGTTATTCAAGAGTCTTTAGGTCCCAAAGAAAAAGCAGAGAGGAGGAAACTGTTAAATATCTGAGAGAGAAGGATTTTTCACCATTTGTTGCCTAAACAAAGCCTAAGGCTGAGCCTTAGGAAAAGTATTTAGAAAAAAATGTGGCATTTACAGGGTGTGATTGAATCTCCTACAGCAGCTCATGGTCAAGGAGGCTAGAGCTTGGAACATCAAAGGACCATGATCCCAGGTTTTGTTAATTACTCTCCACACCTTGCCCTAGGGTGCTTTGCTTTCCAAAACAGCTCAGCTTTTTTTTTTTTGCAGTCTCATTGTTACTGAACACAGCAGCTCTTCTGTCCCATGCAAACTCTGAGTTAAAGTGAAACAGACATTTTTGTGTCTATGTGTAAATCATATTGATAACACTGAGACGTTGACTCTGGAGCTGGATTGGCCATCTTGTCTCAGACTCAATCCTGTTTCAGGATGTTCTTCAAGACTTACACAGACTGAGGCTGGCCACCTGACTCTGACAAGTAAAAAGGAGAACAAAACAGCCTCAGAGTAGGGACATTGTGCTGTTGAAAGTAACTGAGGAATAAACTAATTTTAACAGAGGTGGTTATTCATTTTATGGTGTAACATGTTTATAGCAAAACTAGCTCAAGGAATTCTATATTTTCTCACACCAAGAAAAAGTCACTAATATAATTTACAGTTCTTGGAGAAGATAAATGGCAACCTCTTCTTAAAAACTTCTCAGTTAGTGATTATGCTAAAGATTGTAAACTTCAATTTGATAACATGTTCTCAGGAAGATGTTTTGGGTATGGACAACCAGGACATCAAGTGAAACAATGTCCTAATAAAACAAGTGCCAATACTCCTAAAAAGGAGTCAGGCTTGTGTCCCAGATGTAAAAGGGAAAAACATTGGACGGTCACCTGAGTCCAATCCTTCACCACAGCTAATCCTCCTACTCAACTGTATATAATTTTTCCAAAATTAATTTTTTAATATTATTACATCTTATGGTACTAAAAAAATAAAAAGATAAAAGATGTTAAAAATGAAAATATTTTTAAATGAAAAATCTACAAAAATGATTAAAAATCTAAGTCTATATGTTATGGTACATAAAAAATAAAAAAATTATGTGCATGTAATCTTAAAATTTTAAGGTAATAGTTCAAATAGTCTAAAGAACAAAATATATGTTTAATCAAGATCAATTCAAGAATGTTTGATCTTTTAGGAAGAAACAGTGCTAGTATAAAAGGGATTATGGTAGCCCCAGGAATTATTGATGCAGATTTTAAAGGAGAGATAAAGATCATGACTCATTCTCCTCATGGGATATCTATGATTAAGGAAGGTCAAAGACTCACTCAGTTAGTATTACTACCTCAAATTACTACTAAAAATACAGTAAAAAAAAAACCTAAATGAGGTGATGCAGGTTCGGGTCCTCAGATGCTTATTGGATATAGACTATAGGTGCCAACAGACCTGAGCTAAACATTGTCCATCAATGGGAAAAAATTTCAAGGCCTATTAGATACTGGAGCTGACGTTTCAGTGCTCACTGCCAACCAATGGCCCTCATAATTTTAGATTTAAAAGATTGTTTTTATACTATTCCTCTTGCGCCCCAATATTGTAAAAAATTTGCATTTAATGTCAATGGAAAGTACTACCACAGGGTATGTCAAATAGCCCCACCCTGTGCCAAAATTTTGTGGCTCAAACAGTTGCAGAAACTAGACAAGCTTATTCTCAAGTGTATATGGTTCACTATATGGACAATATACCTTTGGCTCATAAGCAGGAGGGAATTTTACTTGCAGCCTATGCTCACTTACAGCAGGCTCTGAAAGAACAAGGGCTAATTATAGCTCCTAAAAAAGTACAAACAAAATCTCCATATTCATATTTGGGTCACAAGCTATATCCTAAAACGATTTTACCTCAAAAAATTCAAATTAAAAAGGATGGGTTAAAAACTTTAAATGACTTCCAAAAATTGTTGGAAAATATTAATTGGCTTAGACCTCACTTAAAAATTGCTACAGGTTAACCATTCCAGTCAGTGAACAGTTTGTGTTCTGTGGCTTACAGCTTTCCTGTTTTTCCAGAGATTTATTTAGATATGTGCCCTGGCCAGCAGGGCATGAACAGAGCACGAGTCCTCAGAAACCTGGGATGAAAGAGACAAAAGGAACACGGAGGGCTGACAAAACAGTCTCCCTGATCAAATCAGCAAATCTTTATTCTTCTAGGGGGTATTTATAATTTGGGGGAGTCAGGCACCCCTACAGGAATGTGGTAATTAACAGAGACAAAAAGCCTACCTTAAGGTTATGTGAATATCAGGAAGGAGATACTAAAAGGGCAGGCAGGGGCTAGATGGGGCGTGGTGGCCAAGGTTGCTAGGAGATAAATCACTGGAAGAACCAGGAGCCAAGGGCATGTGTAGCCAAGGGCAGCTACGGGTGGGGAAACTTGTTTGCTAAACAATAAGAAACTCTAAGAGGCACTTAAGAGACTGGTTAACATAATTGGTATCAACAAGTGTCAGGATGTTACATTTGCAGAAGGGCAAGACAGAGGTCACTTGGTCTCCGACAGATATGTGTTTAAATGGGTTTTTAAGATTGCAGTTGGGCATGGCATATTTTTTTCAAATTGATGCAATATCTGTACATATTGACAATTTTGTATTAGTACAGTGTGCAATTATCAATTTAAAATAACTTATCTTCTTAAGCATTTATTATTTCTTTGCTGTGAGAATTTGTCTTGGTATTTTGTTGCTCCAACAAAGTACCTGAGGCTGGCTAATTTGTAAGAAAGAGCATCCAAGTAGCTCACTGTTTTGGAGGTTCAAGAATGTAGTTTTCTCCTTACCTGTGGTAATGACTCCATTAGCTACATCATAATGAACGGAATCATGACAAGAACACATGGCAAAACTGAAAACCACATAGAATGGGAATAGGCCATCATGTTCATTCATTGTAACAATATTTTGCTTGGAAGCTAAATGAAGTCCTATGGGAACTGTATTAATCTCCTTAAGAGCAGTGCCTTGTGACTGAGTCATGTTGCTTTAGAATGCAGAGCATATGCTAAAGATCCCACTGTCTCTATTATTACCATTGCAAGCTTGGAGCATCTAACACATGAAGTACTGATGTACATATTCAAACCAAATCCAAACCACAGCAGGAAACTTTGGATTCTTATTATTTTGTAAATTTTAGGTTTTTATTTTTATTTTATGTATATGAGCATTTTAACTGTATAGTTAAATGCAAGTGCACCATGTGTATACAGTACCCACAGAGACCAGAGGAGGGGATCTGATTCTCTAAGACTAGCCTCAGGAGTGGCTAACTGCCAGGTGGGTGCTGGGAACTGAGTCTGTGTGCCACGCAAGGCAGCCCATGCTCTTAACTGCTGAGCCAGCTTTCCAGCCTGAGTACCTCCTTTTTAAGGTAAACCTCTGTGATTTACACATTCTTCAGGATTTTGTCTCTCATCAGAATTTGGCATCAGTTTTTGGGTGCTTATGTTGGTGCATTGTCTGTGGATGTATTTTCATTTATTTTTATTTGAATAATAAGCTGGAAGATTTTTGTCTGATAACCAGACATGCCAGAAATACTAAGAATCATCTAGAATATAACAATTCTTGAAAAAAAATTCTTAAGTCACATTTTCCTAGAGTTTCTGTTATACTTAGTACATGCATAGTTAGTTCCTTTACACTGTAAGACAAAAGTGCATCTAATGGCGCCAGAGTACCATCTTTCAGAATGGTCTTTTTTAAATTTTTATTTTAAATAAATCATTCCTGTAATAGAGTCTGTCTTTGGTGGAATAGGCTGACTTGTGTATACACATTAGCTCCCAGGTTACATATTTTTATGCCTATATTTTAAAAGGTGATCCAGATCCTAAATTAGCCAGAGGCTTGACAAAGGAGGCCAGGAAGGTATTGTCTCAAATAAAACAAGCTATTAAAAATCAACAGATGCAGTATATAGATTATAGCTAAGAATCGGCAGCATATATTTTGGCTACTATTCATACTCCAACTGCAGTTTTATGGCAGAAAGGGCCTTTGGTATGGTTGCATTTACCTATATCGCCTACTTAAGTGTTGAGTCCTTATTATGAGGCTGTGGCATGTTTAGTTCAAATAGCTTGAGTTAAATCTCGAAAATATTTTGGAAAAAAACCTAATATAATAGGACTTCCATTTACAAAACAACAGTTAGACTGGTTATTTCAAAATGTGGATTCCTGGGCCATAGTTTTTGCCCATTTTTCTGGCATTATTAATAATCATTATCCAAAAGACAAGTTATTACAATTTGCAAATAGTCATGCTTTTATTTTTCCAAAAATTATGAAACAGGAACCTATTAAGGATGCTTCAGTAATATTTATAGACGGGTCTTCTAATGGTAGGGCTACTTATGTAATGCAGGGTCAATCTTATGTTTTTCAAACCTCTCCAGCTTCAGCTTCAGCTCAAGTAATGGAACTTCAAGCTGTAGCCGCTGTATTTCAGCTTATGGCCTCTGCTCCTTATGATTTGTATACTGATAGTCATTATATTGCTAGAGCCTTACAGATGCTTGAAACTGTGCCATATATCGAGACAAATAATACCAAAGTTCAGGAATTATTTGATGAGAGACAAAAGTGTTTACATGCTCATTCTCAGCCCTGTTTTGTAGGGCATATTAGAGCCCATACTGGGCTTCCAGGTCCTTTGGCTTTAGGGAATGAGTTAGCAGTAAGGCCACGTGTCTCATAGGTTTCTCTCAATTGGAATTAGCACAAAAAGCTCATGCTCTTCATCACCAAAACAGCTAAAGTTTACGGAAGCAATCTCACCTTACCAGGGAGGCTGCTAGGAAATTTTTAAAGCGTGTCGCTTCTCTTCTGAATTTCATTCTATCCCTCAATGTGGAGTCAATTCATGTGGATTAATGCCCAATCAATTGTGACAGATGGATGTAACTCACATCCCAGAGTTTGGAAAACTAAAATATGTTCATGTATCCGTAGATATTTACTCAGGATTTCTTATGGCCACCGGTCAAACTGAAAAAGCTACTAAACAGGTAATAGCACACTGCATTAAATGTTTTGCCGTGGCTGGCTTGCCACCTGTCATGGAAACGGACAATGGCACAGGATATGCTAGTCGGACTTTCCAATATTTCTGTGCTCAGTTATCCATTGTGCATAGAACAGGCATTCCATGCAGTCCCCAGGGACAAGGGATTGTTAAACGTGCCCATAGAGTTTTTAAAAAATCAATCACAAAAAATAGAAAAAACGGAGGGGGGGGAGTTATATCCCAGATCACCTCAGAATTCCGTAAGTTACATTCTTTTCATTTTAAATTTCCTAAATTTGGATAAGCAAGGCTACTCTGCAGCAGACAGAATGTTGCATTCCAAGACTTTACATACCTATGTACAAGTGAGATGGAAGGATCGGATTGATGGGAAATGGCATGGCCCAGACCTGGTATTAATATGGGGAAGAGGGCTTGTTTGTGTTTTTTTGCAGGATGCTGAGAATGCCAGGTGGCTGCCAGAAAGGCTGGTACATTTCGCAGGGACTGAACAAGGGAAGAGTGACGTTGCTGTTGCTGTGGAATCAGTTCCTGATGACACATAGAGAGCTTTATTGGACTCAACTGATGGGACATCATTACATGGGAAGAATAACAGTAAATCAGAACTCTATTGCAGGGAATGCTGATAAATGAAAAAAAAAAAAGGACTAAGTGCAGGACTTTGGTGATCAGATGACAGTTTCCCGCAAACTTATATAGGGAAACAGGCAGCAGCCATGGATAAAGTTAAGGACAAGTGATAGCTTGCATAAGTCAACCCTATGTACATTTGATTGGACAGTTAAATATTGCTATTTCTTATGTTTCCATGTAACTTGATTACTTGCATTTCCATTATTCCCATGAAAATGAAAGTTATGGTATTTCAGCAATTTTCACTTATTATGATTTCTGTAAATGTTACAAAACCTTAGTAAGCCTTTGCTACATTACTGGAATAACTATTGTGATGCCTGATTCCCCTGGACTTGTCTCTGTATCCCTTCCCTTTATATGTTCAGAGTTTGTTCCTAAGGATGCTGGGTTGTGACTCACTAGCCTCTAGGTCCCAAGTCCACCACCCTACATTACAACTGCCAGAATTCACTGACCTATATGAAATGAGTGGCCAGAGAAGGGTAAACACAAGGGGGTGTCCGCCGACCTAACACAGGGAATCAGCCTCTATGGCCAGACGTTGTGGCTGGTTTTCTGATGACGGATAAGACTGGCACTAATGTCCTTGGTAACCTAAGACAGGCGCTCATTTACTAAAGGAAAAAAGGGGATATGTGGGACCCTGGCCTCCCAACATGCCTTTTTCCCAGCTAGGATCCCGACCAGGAACTAGATTCAGCTTGTCAGCTGCAGTTGCTGAGAGGACAACTTAACCTTTAGAGGCCTAACCACAATTGTTCAGAACTAGGTGCAGGTCACATACTCGGATGCTCCATGAGGGCCTGAACTTTTGTCCTCTCCCAAACCCTCCTTGGAATTTCCTGCAACAAATCACTGGCATCTCCTGGATGCATATATATTGAGTACCTTGCTGGAATAAATCTGAAGCTTCTCCACCATTTTGCTGTCTGTATTTGTATGGCTTGTATGTCTTGTGTGTCTTCAATTCCTCAGGCCTCACCGGAAAGACTCGGGTACAGTTGTAGCACAGGCCGCAACAAACTAGCACCTCTCTTCTCCCTACTTCCCACAGCATTCCACTGTGAGCTCGAATTAATGAAATCTCACTGCAGAGGAACCTGCTAGCACCTCCTTATTCCTCTCTTCCAACAGCATCCCACTCAGAGATCAAGGTAATGAAATCTCACAGAAAAGTTGACTACTAGCACCTCCCTTCTGCATAGTTTCCCGAAGCATCCCACTGAGTTAGCTTCCTAGCTTTCTCACAGGATTCCACTCTGAGCTTGACTTAATGAAATCTCACTGCAGAGTAACCTGCTAGCACCTACCTTCTTCCTCTCTTCCCACAGCACCCAACTCTGAGCTCAAGTTAATGAAATCTGACAAGGGAGTTAACTACAGGCACCTCCCTTCTAGATTCCTGACAGCATCACACTGTGAGCTCAATTAAATGATATCTCAGTGCAAATTGACGAGTAGTGCCTCCTTTATCCCTAGCTTCCCACAGCATCCCACTGAGTTAACAGATAGCCCTCCCTTCTTCCTAGCATTCCAACAGCATCCCAATGTGAGTGCAAGTTAAAGAAATCTCACTACCCAGTTAACTACAAGTACCTCTCCTCTTCCTCTCTTCCCACAGCATCCCAGTGTGAGCTCAAATTAAGAAAATCTGACCAGGGAGTTAACCAGATGCATCTCCCTTCTAGCTTCCCAGCAGGATCTCACTGTGAGCTCAAGTTAATGAAATTTCCCTACAGAGTTAACTGCTAGCATCTCCCTTCTTTCTTGCTTCCCCACAGCATCCCACTCTGAGCTCCAGTTAATGAAATCTCACTGCAGAGTTGTCTACTAGCACTTCCCTTCTCCCTAGCTTCCCACAGCATCCCACTGAGTTAACTGCTAGCACCTCCCTTCGCCCTCCCCTTCCCACAGCATCCCACTGTGAGCTCACTTAGTAAAATTTCCCTACAGAGTTAACTGCTACCACCTCCCTTCTTCCTAGCTTTGCCACAGCATCCCACTCTGAGCTCCAGTTAATGAAATCTCACTGCAGTGTTGTCTTCTAGCACTTCCCTTCTCCCCAGCTTCTCACAGCATCCATCTGAGTTAACTGCTAGTACCTCCATTCTTCCTTGCTTCCCCACAGCATCCCACTGTGAGCTGGATTTAGTGAAATCTCTTTACATAGTTAACTACTAGCACCTCTCTTCTTCTTACTTCCCACAGCATTCCACTGTCAGCTCAAATTAATGAAATCTCACTGCAGAATAACCTGCTAACACATCCCTTCTTCCTCTCTTCCCACAGCATCACACTCTGAGCTCAAGTCAATGAAATCTGACAAGGGAGTTAACTACAGGCACCTCCTTTCTAGCTGTCAGGTTTTGGGTTCGAGGGACGCAGCAGACAGAAGGGAGCAGATTCCGCTGGCAGCTAACAGGACCCGACTTTATTGAGAGAAGACCAGATGGCACTAGCTCCTCCACACCCACGAGTGGAGAAACGCTAGCCCCCCTTGGAGGATAGCCTTCCCAAAGAGATGGGGGGAGACTAACCCCTTCACCCCCATCTTGGAGCTGGGGCTTCGGGGAACCAGGCTGGCATGATCAGCCCAAGTCTGCGTTTCAAAAGTCCCGTGCAGCGCCAGCAGCAGCAGCAGCAGCAGCACATTGTCCAAGTCCTCAAAGCCTAAAAACCTTCAGTCCCCTCCTGGCTTTTAGGGGAGGGGGTTGCCATGACATCTGATTGATATTTAAGGCAAGCTTCTGGCCAGGAAGTAGTCCTTTTTCAGAGCTGTTCGTGAATTCCTTGAGTCCTGAATCTTATCTGCCAAGGAAGCCCAGTGTCCTTTGGAATTTGGGGTCTGGAGTTTTTATCTGAGGTATTTGCAAGGTTTAGATCTCTTAGAGGTTGTAAAATGTCCATCTTTCTTCATTCCTCTTTTGCAAATTCTGGCTCCAGATTTCTTCCTGAGTCTGAAACTGTTGGGGGTTTCATTTACACCTTACACTACCTTCCCCACAGAATCGCACTGTGAGCTCAATTTATTGAAATCTCACTGCAGAGTTTACTAGTACCACCTCTGTTATTCTAGCTTCCCACAGTATCCCACTGAGTTAACACCTAGCACCTCCCTTCACCCTCCCCTCATTTCACTGTGAGCACAAGCTAGTGAAATTTCCCTACAGAGTTAACTGCTAGCCCTCCCTTCTTCCTAGCTTTCCAACAGCATTCCAATGTGAGCGCAAAGTAAAGAAATCTCACTACCCAGTTAACTACTAGCACCTCTCCTCTTCCTACTTCCCACAACATTCCACTGTGAGCTAAAGTTAATGAAATCTCACTGCAGAGATAACTACTAGCACCTCCCTTCTCCCTAGCATCCCACAGAATCCTACTGTAAGCTCAAGTTAATGAAACCTCTCTATGGAGTTAACTACTTGCACCTGTCTTAGTCCTCATCTCCCCACGGCATCCCACTGTGAGCTAAAATTTATGAAATCTTACTGCAGAGTAACCTGCTAGCACCTCCTTTCTTCCTAGCTTTCCCACAGCATCCCCCTGTTAGCTCAAGTTAATGAAATCTGACCAGGGAGTTAACTATAGGCACCTCCCTTCTCCTTCCCCACAGCATCCCACTGTGAGCTCAAGTTAATGAAATCTCCCTACCAAGTTAACTACTAGCACATCCCTTTGCCCTCCCCTTCCCACAGCAGCCCACTGTGTGCTCAAGTTAATGAAATTTCACTACAGAGTTAACTACTAGCACTTCTCTTATTCCTTGCCCCCCGCAGCATCCCACTGTGATCTCCAGTTAATGACAAAACTAAAACGTATAAGAAGAGATAAAGAGAGTCAGTTCATTCTGATCAAAGTAACATTTAACTAAGAACACATTGCACTGGTGAATATGGATGTATCAAACTATGATGCACCCAACTTCATGAACATTTTGGAACTTTTATATCTAACAATGGGCCAAATCTATTTGGAAATAGTTTTGATTTGTCCATTTTCAAGATTTCTATGCTTCCTTCAATTCCTTTGAAGGGAAGAAAATTTAGGAGAAATAGGAAAACTTTCACAGATCATTTAAACATTGTTCTCTGTTTTTGTTTCTAAGAAAGTCTCAGCCTATTAGGAACCCAATTCCAAGTGTTGCTCATGTAATCTACCAAATCCCCAAAAAGTTTAAATGTCTTATTGAATTGAAATGAGAGCACAAACATATAGCATTAAGTACCTACACCAAGAAATTAGAAAGACTTCATATAAGTAAATTAGTGAACCATGTGAAAACCTTGTAAAACCAAGACAAACAACTAGAGTACACAAGGAGAAATTAACAAAATCAAGGATGAAATTCATGAAACAGAAACAAAGGAAGCAATAAAAAGAGCAATGAAATGGAGTTGATTCTCATAAAAGATTAACACAAATTCTGCAAGTCAAACAAAAGAAACAGATCGTGGACTCAAACTGACAAACTCAGAGATGAAAAGGAAAACATTCCAACAGTCCAGGATGAAACTCAGAAAACCAGAAAGAGATACTTTAAAATTGTTTAACTCACTAAACTAGAAAGTCCAAACGAAATGAATAGATTTCTATGCATGTGCAGCCTACCAAATTTAAATAAAAATGACAGGTCAATAACAATCAATGGGATAGACAGAGTAGTTAAAACCTCAGAACTGGGTGAATCCCAAGGCCTGTTCCATGGCAGTGGAACTGTGAGGTGGGCGTAGGCCCTGGTGACTTTTTGAGTGCAGAAAACTACAGTAGGCATGTTCAGCACAAGCATGCGTTCTGAAAAGCCCTCTCATCCCTTCCCCCCAGGGAAAAGGCACCCTTCGCCATCCTCAGCTGACTATCATCACCTAGGTGATAAACCCCAAGGAGGGTGAGAGCAGATCCTCAGGCACAGGCAGAAATGACTTAGCAAGCAAGAAAGAAAATGGATAAACTGTCAAGATGGTCTTGGTGGAGGCACTCCCCAAAAGTGACTCCAGTATGAAGTTGCCTCATCATTGGAGTCCCCTGGCACAGACACTAAAAGGCCCAGAATCTTAACCATGAAGAATACAAACCACAAGATCCTTCTGTCTCCTTGAGCATAAGCGAAATGGTATTCTCCACTACTGGTGTCCTTCCAGGAAGAGATTCAAGGGAGAAAGTAATTGATGTTTCTGTTTGCTGCAAAAAAGTCAAAATGCTTATCTTAAACACAAGCATGTTAATGTGGACTGAGAGATGGAAAGAGAAAAGCAGTAGGAGCCAGAATAACTGAAATGATGACCCCTCCTGTGAGCCTGGACCTGTGACTGCCTCCCATGAACCTGGAGCTGCAGATCCCTCTTGGGAACCGGAATTTATGGTCCCCTTCTGAGGGCTGGAATTGTGGTGGTCTTCCCATGAACCTGGAGTTGAGGTGTCCTCAGGGGAACTGAGACGGGAACTGTTGCCCCCGTCTGCATATTGGAACTCTGATCTCCACTTGTGAGCTGAAGCTATGGTCCCTTCCCGTGTGCTGGAGTTGTGCTCCCTCCCGTGACCCTGGAACTATGATACCTTCTTGAGAACTGAAGTAGTGACCTTCTTATGTATGATCAAGCTGTGTTCTCCCATGAGATTGAGCTGGAGTCCCCTCCTTTGAGATGGTTCTGTGGTCCCCTCCCATGTGATGGAACTATGGTCCCCTAATTTGAATGTGAGAGTAGTGGTGCCTTCCCATGAATCATGTTTCCATGTTCTGGTTCTGGACTGATGGTGGTGCGGATTAGAGGACAGAGGACTACTCAGTGCAGGACAGAAATTTTAGCCTTCTCCGAGTGGCTGCATTCTCCACACTCCCCGCCAAGAGGTCCCAGAATGTGCATATCAGTGGCTTTGCCGTGTGAGTATATATCCTGATGTAACTGAAGGAGGCAGGGAAACAGAAAGGAACCAGGGAGGTAAAGGGAAAGAAGGAACCCGAGAGACAAGAATGGTAGGAGACCAATGTTTCCAAGGGGGAAATGGTAAAATGGGTCTATTTAAATGGGATGGACAGAGGGAGGGTTATACAAGAACCAAAGGGGTAAAAGGGAAGAAGGAGCTCCAGAGAGGGGGGACCACAAGGGACAGCTATTATCAAGGGTGGAATATTGGAAATGTGTGTATTTAACCGGAGAGGGAAGATGAAGGGTTAGACAGGGAAAGAGAGAAGAGAGATAAATAATGTTTTGCTGGTGTGAAAATCCAGAGGGAAATGTATTACTTCTAAAGCCTAATTACAAATTATACATGCTGTATCTGTACATGAGTCCATGTGTATAGCTGAATGCTATATAATAAGAAGCAATGCCAGACAGGAGAAACCTCCCTTCAAGTTGTTGGCCAGGGAATTCCAAGAGACACCAAAAATTATACAGGCTATTGCCATAGCCCTTGAGTTTCTCCCAGAACTTGAAGGACTCTATTGCTGAATACAAGACATACTTCAGAGACCAGATTTGGAACAATGGCACTGTAACTGACCTGGAAACCACTACCCTGAGCCTAGTTACATAGTTTTGGAGAACACTATGCACAGTGCTAAGGGAGAACATCAGTAGATGGTCCAACCTTAGTTTTAACGCCTAATAACTACAATAATGACTGGCACAGAAAATTATATTGGGGTAATAGTGGCAAATTTATCTCGGGGGTAATCCACAGCTACTTAATAGAGATAAAATCTGCTCAGTGGGAGGGAGCTCATGTATGGCACTGTAAAGATGGTCAAGTACACATTGAGGAAGATGTCACTGATTTTAGAGAAATTCCTGTCTGTCACATCCTTAGACAGAAGTAATTTCTTACGATGTGATAAACATGGGTCTTTATATTCACAGACAAGTATGTCAGTCACCATGCACTAAAGAAACTTCTGCAACAAATGGAGACAATTACACAGCACCACAACTGGGGACACACAGACAGTCTGTGAATTGTCCAACCCTTAATGACACATCCAAAATGGAACCTCTGGATCTAAGGCTCATGGAACATAGTGGAACAAGTGATAGAGAAAATATTAATACCTCTCTCAACTCTCATCAGTGAAACTCCATCATGCAACAGGGACCATGAACATAACAGGACACAAATGACAAAAGAAACTGAGAGAATAAGAGTGTGGGTCTGTGAACAGGACACCCATATTAAACCCCACCAATCCAGGACTCAAAGTCCATTCCAGAATAGAAGGCAGAAAGAGTGTAAGAACCAGGCGAGGAGGTGCATGACCAGATGGAAATAGAATCAAACAGGCTTCCAGGTCCTTGCTCATGTGAATGGACAGCAATGGTATCAGCATGCAAAAGGCTCATGCACACTCAAGCAGACAAACCCAGCATAAAACTGTGGAAATGGGCAGCACACACCAACTTTATCCAAAGAACTATTGTCAGCTGATTATTGCTGGGTGAGGAAAATATAATCTTAAAGAGAGAGACTCTAGATAGGCTGACTAGACCTCAGTGGAGGAACTTTCACTAACATGTCTGGGGACACTAACTTGGCTTGCTTAACCTTATACAAATGACAGAGTGCATCAAATCCAGTGAGGCTGGTGGCCTATGAGAGGGAGCCAATGGGGGAAGTTAGAATAAAGCTGACTAAGATGTTGTGTGTAAAACACACAAAAATTCAATATTCAAGCAATATTTAGAAAAATTAAAAAAAATAATTTCCAAAAATACAAAAACTGTTTATGTCATGAAGATTTTAGGCACTGTTGGTGATTATTTCTTAGGGTTTTTAGACCATTTGTCATCCTGAGTTGTCATAATGGGTGAACAATTAGCTATTGAGAACATGAGATTTGATTCCACTTCAAAAAGAAAAATTGAGATAAACTGTGTTCTGTAAGTTTTCAAATGACCTCTTAGAGTTTCAAGTGTATTTATAAATATTTGTATTTTTCCTGTTCACTCTCAGAAATGTGTAGTTGAGTTAAACAATGACTCAGTGCCTGAAGTGTTCACAACAGAAGTAACCCCTGGGAGCTTCAGTACATATTAATGAAGGAAAGGACTACTTAATTCAGCTCATAAATGGAAAATTTCAGCACATTACATAATTGTAAGTGCGAACCTTCTGTAAAATACTCAGACACTTCTCCAAGTGTTCTGATGTCAGCAGGGGAGGCTGACTGAGGCAGACATGTTTCTGCAGTTCTGCTTTCTTAAACACACACATTGTTTTTAAATCTCAGTCTCAATTCTATCGTTTGAGCATACTAAGTCTGAAATTTGTCCTGAGAACATCGAGCTTGAAATGCTTAATTCCACGATGATGGATCTTCTGGAACTCACTGAGACCACTTTGGGTTGGGTTCAAGCATGCCATCTTCTTATACAAATGAGTGCTCGGTGTTATTCTACTTTCTTATTTGTCAGTCTACTGACTGTATTTTTAACTGGAGGATTAGGAAACTGATATTAAATTAATCAATGCAAATTTTTGTTATGAAAAATAATTATGCTTCTAATTTTATCACCATCAAAGAAAAACAGATTTCCAAAAGAGATTTGAAAGGAAAGGAACTGTGGGAACAACTGACATCTCTGATTCTATGCTGTCTGTTATGGTACATGAGGCTTTGAAAGAATTAACAAACATGAGAATATTATAGAAGGATTAAAACGGTGAATGCAGTGCACAGAGCAAGAAGCAATAGGCTTCCCACTGCACAGCCTACTACAACAAAGTCCAAAATGTCTAGTTCATTTAACGGTGGTTTAATTTCCATTAATTAGAGGGTCTTGCTTTAAAACACATGCTGGGTTGATTCAGGATGTTCCTGCAACAGGATCTAGAATTACAGTTTTCTCCCAGGATGCTTGGCCCTAAAAGTCATTTTTATTATAATCAAAACCTAACAACCTGTCAATGTCAGGTGTAAACATGGAATGTTTGGCTGAAAGTTCCTTCTTTGAAAAATAGGATGAGAGATCACAGCAAGGCTGTTTGAGGTTTTCACAGGAGAGATGGCATTGGATGGAAAATAGCTGATACTGGTATGAGCACTGGCAGCACTGATTTCATAGTTCAGTCTCTGAGATTTCATTTCTAAATAGGTCAGTTTGTAACTAGATACAAGAAAAGATCTGATGAGATTTCACATGACTTAGAGACCCCAAATTCCAGCATCTTTATCACTTGTGCTTAGAACACAGTGATGGAAAGAAAAAAGTACACAACGAAACAAAACAATTGCAGGAATATGAGACTTAATAAGCCCTCATCAAGTCCTGAGATATGAACATGCAGTTCAACGACAGGAGAATGACAGGTTTTCTAAAACCCACTAGGATTAATTGAAAATCATGAACTGAAATATGGATCTCTCTTATCTAAAACAAAGGTCACTTTACATTTTGAATCTCTTACTGAAGTATTTCTTTGAATTTTGACTCATTTCCTCCACATTCTGAAATAACTCGAGGAACCGTTGTCTTTCTTTACAGCATTCCTTGCTGGTAATAGATGCTAATAAATATTTGATGGTTAGACCTGAAGGCCAGTGTTAAGAGCAACAGCTTAAGAAAAAGAGGATTCAACAGAAGTAGCTTGATCCTGAAAACACTGCATGAAATGAGATCTGACAGGTAACATAAGCGTGGCCTGTGAGTACGCCCCTTGAGTAAGTGTTTCTTGTTCTAGACTTCCATAACACCTTCAAAGCATTTTGAAAAGCACAGTGACAATGCTTTCAGCGGAATGGCTGACGACATTGTTTGCCAAGAGACGATAGCAGGTTCCAGTCCAGAGCCAAACCACATGTAAATTCCAGATTCATGGTTCTTCAGTGTACTAAAATGATGCCATGTCCTAGCTATGCACAGAGAACCCACCGTTCTGAAACCTCTAATGCACATCACATAACTGGATTTATACTGACAATTTAAAGCAAATCAATGAGTTTCTACTGCAGAAATACAACTGTATTTTCATGGGACAAACACCAACATCTTTCCATCAGAGGAACAGTGATGACCAATGTCTATGATCTCTTGTAAAGACTGTCTTGCTTGTCAATATTGTGAGCTGTAAGGGGACAGGATATACATGTTTCCACCTTTAGATTTACAAGAAGAGTAAAACTGATACTTTAAATAGCATTGAGAAAACACAGCACATGGTGGCTGCCTGCTGCCATAGTGGAAAGAATGCTATGGGAGTAACCAACCACTTTCCAGTTCAAGTTAAAGTCCACTTATGAGGTTGGATCCCTTATCTGAAAATGATATTGTGCTTGGGGTCCTGAGGATAGAGAGATCTCAGGCCATAGGAAATTTCATAGTGTTATTCTGGTAATTGACAGAGTATTTTATATATAAATATATATATACATATATATATATATATAGAGAGAGAGAGAGAGAGAGAGAGAGAGAACAGAATAGACTGTACGAAATTTAGTGGGGTTTAAAGGGAAGGTTTTTAAATATAAGAAATAATATTTCATGAAATTCACACAAAAAAACATTAAAAGTGAAAGAATGCATTGAAACACTGGCTGATGAAATTTGGATTGATGAACTAATGAACAGTATTAGTACCTTCTACTGCACTTACCAGGCCTTGTTATTTTCCAGACGCTCCAACAATTTCTATTCACAAAATAATTGTGAAGAACATAACTAAAATAAGTGGCTTCCTCCTCCTGGGGTTCTCTGACACCCAAGAGCTGCAGATCCTACACGTTTCGCTCTTCTTGTTGATATACCTTTTAGGCTTGCCAGGAAACTTCATCATCATCGCCAGCACAATGCTGGGTAAAAATGCTCCAATCCCCTGTGTATTTCTTCTTGAGGAACCTCGCCCTACTTGAGCTCTCCTCCTCTGTCATCATCCCCCAGTCTAGCCACAATTCCCTGACTGGCAGTGGATACATTCCTTACGCCCAGTGAGTGCTGCAGATTTCCTCTATATATTCTTGGCTTCTGCTGAGTTGGCCATTCTCACAGTGATGTCCTATGACCACTATGTGGCCATTTTCCCACTGGAGAATGAATCAATGCCGCTCAGCAGCCCTCACTTCCACTCATTCCTCTGAGAGGGTTGGGGCTAACCCCCTTTTCTTGTGGAATTTTGATTTGCTTGATTTTGCAGGTCTTTGGCAGGTTACTACCGTTGCTGTGAGGTGATTTATGCAACAGCTCAGCCAGATCCAGAAGAAAGTTTTTCATACCTCACCTTACCACTGTCAGGGCTCATGTTTTTACATCTTTGTCTTCCATGCTTCTGGGTATTGGGATTATAGGATTTTATACAGATGATCCATCCATAACTCAACACACAGAGACATTTATACTTGGAACACTGACCTGTTATGAGTCTTAATTACCTGCTACACATTGAAAGCAAAAAGCCATCTGACAAAATTTAAAAGCATCCAAATTCTAAAGATAAAAATAAATATTTAGAATGCTCTTCAACTTCATGACTAATTAGCAATAGAACAATTTTAGATTCCACCTTGGGGCCTATGAAAAACTTTAATGGATACTGGACAAGAATAAGAAACAAGGTAGGATAGGCCACCTGTGAGCCAACCCTCATAGCGAATCAGAAAGTGGTTGGTTACTCTTCTAATGGTGATGTTACCACTGCACCAGTGGGCATATCTTAACAGCAGATCAACATTGTGTTATTCAGGGCTCAGTATTGGGTAAAATGATTGATGTTTGTCTCCTTTAGTAGCCTATATAACAACTTTGGAAGTATGTAATCTAGCCAGCAGGGGGAGAGATTTCTGTTCAGTTAGAGGCTGATTTATTTTACATCCTGCATCCTACATGAGGAGCATCTTAAGTAATAAAGCATACTTACCATCTAATTATGGTATTTTGGGTGCATCTGGGGTTTTCTTTCTGAATAATAGCTTTTGGGGAGGTGACCCATGCCAGGCACAGAGTTTTTATCTCATATGTCTTCTGAAAGTACTATTGTGCACCCATACAATATATTTTGCTTCAAATATTCATGTTTATTTTAATAAGTTACAAATTTTATGTTTTACAACAGAGACGTCTAAATAATCCTATTCAGTGGAGTTGTAGGTTTCTGTGTTAATCAACATCTACTGTATAAGGTGAGAGAATCTTTATGTAGAATTGATAGATTCATTAATCTTATATATACAGCTTGCATTGAAGCTGTGTCCCGTAGGGTCAAGCATCTCACAAATACTTATTCTATGTGTTTGATCATTTCTGGAACTCTGAAATAGCATCTATGTGTCAAAAAAAGTAGCTTCTTTGTTGAAGGCAGAAAGGTACTCTTGTCTGTAAATATTAAAACCCAGAGGGAAATGTATTAGTTCAAGGTGCTACTAAAAACCACTATATGTATATTAATGCATGCGGATAACTGAAGGCTATACAACAGAAAACACAGTGCAAGGCAGGATACTCCTATCTTCTAGTTGTTGGACAGGGTAGTGCAAGAGTCTCTCCATATTATACAGGCTCTTGCCGTGGATCTTGATAGCTTTCCCTATTGTTGAAGTCAGACCATACTTTAGACACAGGACTTGGAGCAATGGATCTGGAACTGACCTGGATACCTCCTCTCTGAAGAATAGTTCTCATAGTAACAGGATAATATAAAAGCTGATAAGGAAAGATCAGTCAATGGGCCTATCCAGCTGTGTAGCATAAGAAACAAAAATTACTGGTTAGCAAACTATAGATATTGGTGCAGTAATAATCAATAGCTGCTTAATTGGACTTAATTCCTGCTCAATATTTTGAATCTCCAGTATGATATTGTAAACGCAACCAAATATACCTGTCTTGAGTGCTGATAGATTGTAGAGAAATTCCACACTTCCACAAATGTAGACCAACATAATTTCTTACTTTACCCTTGTTGGAAGCCACAGGACAGAGAGTAGCCAGCTCACAGCCTGACTCCATCTTAGAGAAACTAGCCCTGGGAAAAGTCCTCCCTGTAGCCACCTGCATGTATGATAAGCATATTCAGCCTTGGTATCAGGAACTGAGCTGCACTGGAATGTCCTACACCCACCTCCTAATCTCACCCGAGACGAGCTAGGAAGGCCTGAGAGGCGACACTTTCATCACTCCTGTTCAGCACAAAGCCCCTGTTTCTCTTCTTAGTGCCTTCTCCCCTGACATACAAACAGTTATTCATGGTGGGCTCTGAAGGTCAGAGATAGTGTTTCCTAAGCAACGGTTCTGGCTCTGCTAATTACCACATTCCTGTGTAAGTGCATTTTCACCCCCAACTCCCCAAGCTTGTGTATTTAAACCCAGTAGAAAAAATAAAATTTGTGGCTTGACAAGAGAGCCTCCCAGGCCGCCTGGTCCGTGTGTTTGTTTGTTCCTTTTCATTTCAGATATCTTAGGATCCTTGCTCTTGTTGAACCCCGCTGACGCGGGGCAATCCTAAATGAACATCCTCTTTTTTTGACCAAATGATTGAACTAAATCCTGTCACTATATGGGTTTAGTTCCACCTGCTGGAGCATGCTCAACATATCAGGGGCCACATCTCTGATATAAAGGGACATAAAAACATAATTTTCAAAGAGAAGCCAGAACAACACAAAGTGAGATAATGTGGAAGACTGCCACAAAAGAGTGTTTTCTGAACTGGCCTATTCCTAGCCCACAGGAAATCACAGTGGCTGTGATTGCATGCCCTGCACATGCACATGACCAAGTCTGACATTATTCCAATTCTTTTATTTCTATTCCTCACCACTGCAGTTCCCACAGGGAAAGACTTCCTTCTGCAGGGAGTTACTGCTATCTTCTTAGGATTTGATGTAGTGACAGTGTTCACAATTATTGCATGTTTTAAATCAGATTGTGAAGTGGACACACACACACCATCCCATAAACACATGTAAACATGATGCTCTTACATCAATGCATTTTAAATAATTTTATTTAATTTGTTCTGACAATTTTCTACACAGACATACTGCATTCTGTTACTGTTATCCCAATTTCCCTGGTCCTCCCTCCGTTCCCCTGACTCCTCTCTTATCAACAAAGTCCTCCCCATCTTTTAATTGCTTTTCTTTTATTTTGTGTTTTAGTGTGTTTAAATAGAAATGGTTCAGTGTTATATTATGAAAAATAAACCCCCAAACCTGAAGCATGTAAAACATGTTCCATGTTTATCTTAGTGAACTTTTAAGTGTTTTTGCATATTTTAAACATCAACGTTTTCCCCCTGTAATCAAAGCAAACATAACTATAAACAAATATTAAACTTTTTTGTAGAAATTAAATGTGAACATCTCTAACTTTGCAGTAGTATGTAAACACACATGCACACACACACATGCATGCACACATACACACTTCAACATTTTTCGTCACACTTTGCAATCATATATTTTTGTTATAAGCATGTCTAAAAGGCAAAAGTTAAAAAAGAAATAGTTAAATCTTTATGAAATGTACTTTTATGGTAAAATACTATACACAATTTGGCTGTTTTCACAGGTGACATATTTTTAACTGAAATATATTCTGAATCTTGAGCTAGGGACTATAAGTACAACAGCAGGCATCAAATTACTGTTGTTCAAAAACTAAAGTAAAGAATAACTTCTAAAGAATAAATTCTGCATTGATATTATAATGACTAAATTGGCTGGCTTTAAAACCAAGGTCATTTGGAAAGCAATAGAAAATATCTGTGAATTGCATCAAAGAAAATTATCAGTTTAATTCATTTCATCCTGAATAGCATTACACAAAACTGTGAATAATTTTTGAGGCAAGTAGAAGTCTGAGTTTATGGCTCCTTGGCCAGAGCCATGGAGGGAAAATATCAATAAAATTAGGTCAGAACTAATCACTTAAAGATATCTAATTCATTCTGTAATACGCATGCAACATTAATACATGGTTAGAGTACATTATGAAGATATAAATTACCTGTGATTGTCAGTACATTAAAAATTTTATTTTTTTTTGTTTTTCATTATTTTCTGTGTGTGGAATGCATTCCCTACATGTATGTAAGGGCACACATGTCCTGCATTTATTGCAAATGTCAGAGGAGGGCTCCTGATCCCCTGGAACTGGAGTTAGAGATTGTTGTTAGCCACCATGTAGGTGCTGGGAATTGAACGTGGGTCCTCTTCAGGAACAGCCAGTGCCCTTAAATGTTGAGCCAGTTTTCCAGGCCAAACAATACATTATTTCCAATTACAATTGTATACAGAGTTCTTAAGATTCAGAAAAGTTAAGAAACTCCATGAAATATCATATACATATAAATTTCAGAAAAGAAATATATATTGAATAGTAAGTGTAATGATTTGGAATATGAAGAGAAATATAAAATCATACAATCATATATTTATATCTACATATTTCCATCAAAAAGTAAGGGTGAATGAAAATATTTCTGGGAGGATAGAAACCATCCAAAAACCCTTCTAATGAAACATACAGCATATCAATCACTGAGGGGGTTATTTTGGATCAACATAAAAGGAAAAACAATGCTTCTAGCACAAATAAACCTTATTCTAATTTCTGAGTATTGCTGTTGTTGCTTCAGGAGCTGTGGAGAACAATAATTAAATGACTTTATTCTCAGGAGCAGGAAAACAGATAGTAATATTCAGAAAGGTTGATTTGGGTCTCATTTCTGTTCCACAATGTGCAGTTTAAAATTCTAGAATTACTGACAATGAGTTAATTGCTATCAATAAAAAAACATTTGATTTTGAATGCTTCCAAGTCATAAGCAACTAGGAAAACCAAAAATACAAATATTATGCCTGATTTATGAATGATGTATGCAGAAAATACATAGAGCTAGAGTTCATTAGACTAAGTAAAATAATCCAGTGTCTCTCATAGTATTGAATTCTACATGTATTCTTTCCAATGGAGACTGTAGGAGAAATAAAGGACATTAAAGTAAAATGTGATCAATTATAGATGTTTAAGAAGAAAAGAGAGCAAGGGACAAAATACAAGGTCACATATGTGGACAATGTGGGTATTGTGCATTAAACTCTGTATAATGAAACCTGATGCAGTGCACATAAATACTGCCTGAAGTATATACATAATCTCCGCATTGTAGTGGTACTACAATGGCCTAAAACATCGACTTTAGCTGAAAGAAACTGTCTGCATTGTTTTTCAGATACAGAAACAAGAAAGAGGATTAGAAGACTTTGTATTTCTGAAATAACTACAAGTCCTGACACTGGACTGCATAATCACTATTTACGGACCTCTGTTACAGAACTTTGGTGATTATCTGCTCTACTTAATTAATAGTTCAAGTGTTTGCAACAGACTCAGAAAGTCTCTGAAGTGTTTCCAGCTCCTTAATACTGAATAGGAAGATTACTGAGGAAATCCCAGCTCATGAGTCAATTTTCCTCTTTATGTAGTCCTGTCAAACAAAGCTTAATATGCTTAAACCTCTGCTTTCATTTTCTACAGCTCGTATTATTTTGTGTCTGAACTGCTGTGTGAAACTAAGATGGGAATTAAAATGAAAAAATATAAAAATGCAATACATATGATGAATTACTATCACCAGCAATATGAAATCTTATATAACTCTACTACTTGCCAGAGGTTTTGCACATTGCTGATAATTATTGATGTATTATTTCAAAATGATTATGCATTAAGCATGTCTATGATACTGTTGATCTCCTAATATCATGCATCCTTAAATGTGAGGTTAAGGACAATGGATTGTTGGACATGTGACACTATGGAGTTTTCCGTGATGGTAAAATAAAACTGTCCCAAAAACAACCTCAGAGCAGATGTTCTGCCATATGATGTGAGTGCATAGTTCAGAAAGTCACTCGCCAATATGGATCATTCACGTTGTGCAAGATACTAAAACCACAACAAAAGTGTAAGCGATTCCCTTGATTGTCAAGGCTTATAACACCCAGGGAACATAGATGTTATGCAGAAAGTGACAGCTTCAAAAAAGACCCATACTAGAACCTGAGAATATTCTCTGAAGCCTGAAGATGGAAATCACGACATGTAATGAGATATTATACACAACCAAACACTCGAGCACAGGTCATTGTTTTCATAACATCACATTTATATGTCACGAGAGAAACAAATGGAAGAAAGAATGGATTGTGTGGGATTTTTTTCTCAGTTGAAAAAGATGAGAAACACCATTTGAGTGCTCTGTGTTCATTCCCAGTATGGTAAATTAAATAGCCTCACAACAGTTTCCAGACATTTGGGGAAGAAGCTATAGAAAATAGAAGAAGATTTGAAAGAGACAAAAAAAGGCTATGTAAAGAAAGACCTGTAAATGTCAAGAGATGTTACAATTGAAGAACATTAAATGTTGAGATAATGTACATAGTATAGCAAGGAGCTCAGTAATGTGAGTGTGTTGTGATTGCTGCATAATATCATTGAGAAGTAGATTAGGAGATAAGACATTCATTTGGAAAATCCCCTTCCAAAATTAGGGGTTGGGAAATCCCTTACCCTGAGATATCAGGGTCTATCCTGACTTTCATGCTATCATTCAGGCCATGCCTACCAAAATGGTCTTTCACATATGGATACATCTTTTAATTACTTGCAATAAAGTGTAAGTCCTCAATATGTTGATATAATAAGATATTCATATTCCTTTTGTGATTCGAAGCCAGTTAATTTTAATCAGTGACATATTCTAACTTCGATAATATTGAGGCTGACCATTCAATCCAATGCCTGATCTTGTTGTCTCATTCTTTATGAATAACAGTTTCAGTAAGTTCTTCACAAACCACACATTTATATCTCTTTCTTCATAATTCAACTACAGGTGAAATATTATGAGATGCAACCTACAATACAATGTGATTAAGGTTTATTTAACTGTGGTCCATTGCCTTGTTCACTGTATGCATTTTTTTCTTCTGACTCTACATAGAGATACGATATAAAAAGTCCTACTGCTGCTATTATTATCTTTATTAGGAATAAAGAAATTGAAGCACACAAGAGACATTTTATAATAGTGAGTCCAAAGCCAAGCTGAAGACGCATCGAGTGAATGTGCTAGCTATTCATGCCACAAAGTACAGTGAAATAATGCTCAATCACTCTGCTCTGCGCTACCTATTCATGCCACAAATACAGTGAAAGAATGCTCAGTCATCCTGCTCTGCGCTAGCTATCCATGCCACAAATACAGTGAAAGAATGCTCAGTCATCCTGCTCTGCGCTAGCTATTCATGCCACAGAATACAGTGAAAGAATGCTCAATCATCCTGTTCTGCGCTAGCTATTCATGCCACAGAATACAGTGAAAGAATCCTCAATCATCCTGCTCTGCGCTAGCTATTCATGCCACAGATTACAGTGAAAGAATCATCAATCATCCTGCTCTGCGCTAGCTACTCATGCAGCAAATACAGTAACAGAATGCTCAATCACTCTGCTCTGCGCTAGCTATTCATGCCACAAAATACAGTGAAAGAATGCTCAGTCATCCTGCTCTGCACTAGCTATTCATGCCACAAATACAGTGAAAGAATTTTCAATCATCCTGCTCTGAGCTAGCTATTCATGCCACAAAATACAGTGATAGAATGCTCAATCATCCGCTCTGCCAACTGTAAGGTGTTTGAATCTGTCTAAGAACAACCTTGCATGGCAAACTACACATCTTTCAAGAAAAGTTATTTTATCAGAGATTTTCCTCAAACCTGCCTTCGGATTCTGTGCATTAGACTATAGATACAGTAATTCAAAATCTGAGGAAATGAAGAGTACATCAGTGAAGACCTGTAGTCTTTCTGGGAGAGTGAGTCATTACAGGAGTCACTAATATCCATTAACCTGTCCCTTAGAACAAGGAAACAACAGAGCTTTCCTCATTCTCAAGAATGTAAATATATGAAAACAATGTAAATGCATGAAAACAGAATTCTACAGATGGGACCACCTGCAATACCGAAGAGGCTGCTGCATCTTAATGAAATTATCAGAACAAGCAAGCTTGATGTAAGCCTGATGGTATGAACGAGGACAGAAAAGGAATGAGAAGGGCACCATAGAAAGATAACGACAGCACCATCAATGTCTGGATCAGGGCATCCTTAGTGATAATATAAATGGGTAGGATAACCAGTACATGAAGTAACAGGGGTTCAGGGTGATGCTGTACATCACAGATTTACAAATAACTACAAAACGTTTATATGACATCAATACAAGCAGAAAATTTTCCATAAAAGTAAAAATTGAATCAAAGCAGAGATGGGGCACACATGGTATGCAAGAGACATCATCATCCCATGTTGGGTTTTCACCAGCAAATTTGGGCCTGAGATTGTATTAAAGAGATGTCCTTACTGGGCAGGCAGGAGAGAAAGAAGTACATGGAAGTATAAAAGTGAGAGTCTGTGGCAATGCCATTACGATGGCTAGGTTTCCCAGGTCGTAAGCCAGGGACAGTCAGAGGAACAGGATGAGGATGAGGGACTTCTGATTTCGCTCATATGTCAGTCTGAGACAGAATTCTCACACACCTGGTTGATTTTTCAGTCCCAAAGATGACTAAACAGCATCACATGAGAACCTGTTTTGTCTTTCTTGACAAAGGGAAGATTCCTACCTAGTGTCTGAGAAAAGAGCATTACCTTACAAACATAAAAGTAATTAATAAACACTGGTCAATAATAACTCCAACACTGAGGGTTGCCATTTCTGAGTTAAAACAAAACAAAGCAAAACAAAAACATGGACTATCTCATTGAATTAGAAGACAGAATCCTTTAACTTGATGACTGGAAGAAACAGACTTCACTGTCAATGAATGAAAACAACTTGGGGGAAAATGGTAGAAAAATATATTCCCAGCTAACAGAAAATATATTCCCAGCTAAGAAAATCATGGTGTAATGATGTTAGTATCTGACAAAAGGGATTTCAGACAAAATAATGTCAAAAGAGACAGGGAAGTTCATTTCATATTTATTAAAGGAAAATCTGGCAAGAGGACATTACACTCCTAAATACACATGGACTACACAAAAGAACACCCAATTTCATTAAAGAAATTCTATTAGCTCTAAGACAACCCATTGACTCCAATGCAGCGATTTTGTTCACGTCAATACCCAACTGTCATCAACTGAAAGGTGAACATGAAATTAAACCCTGGAATTAAATGACATTATAAATCAAAAGTCTCTAACAGACATATATGAACCATTCCACACAAACACCAAAGAATAAGCATTTGCTCAGCAGACCATAGAACCTACACCAAAATTGACCTGCTTTCAGTCCAAGCACATAGGAGGCAGCAGTAGACAGATTTCTGTGTGAACAAGGCCAGCCTGATATACATAGCATTTTCGAGGACAGCTGGTGCTACAGGGAGATCCTGTATCAAAATACAAAACAAGGACTCCACAAGAAAATTCCTACAGCTGATAAATGCATTCAAGAATTTAACAACATAAAAAATTAACATACAAATAACAGTAGCCTTCCTATGTACCAAGCACAACCTGAGAACGAAATCAAGGAAATGATCTCCTTCATAATAGCCTCAAAACCCAAATGTCTTTAGATTGCAGACATGGCTCTGTGACTTAGAGCACAATCTGTAGAGGACCCAGGTTTGGTTCCCACCACCCACATGGTGATGGATAACTGTCCAGAACTCCAGTACCAGAGGAACCAACATCTTCACTGACGTCTCTGGGCATTTGCATGCACACACGCACACACACACACACACACACACACACACACACAAACACTCAGGTAATAAACTCATACACGTAAAACATATTTAGGAAACAAAATGTAAACTATCTTGGAATAAATCTACCCACGGTTCTGAAGAAATTTTATAGTAAAAATATAAGGACATTGAAGAAGGAAACCGAAGTAGATATAAGGAGCTGAAAAGACTTCTCGTGCACTTGGTGTGGTGTGAATAATATAGTGAAAATGGCATCCTATCAAAAGCAGTCTAGAAATTCATGGTAATAACCATTAAAATACATGCACAATTGTTCACAGAAAGTGAATTAAAAACAATCTCAAACTTCAAATGAAGAAACAAATTAAGATAGCCAAAATAATCCTGATCAATAAAAGAAATTCTTGAGTCATTACATACCTGAAACCAAGTAATACTATGAAAAAAACAGTAATAAAAGCAGCAGGACACTGGAATTAAACAGATCATTGGAAGGGGACCAAGGATCCAGGTTTACATTCTTCATTTACCTCCACCTTATTTTTTTTGAAAACTAAATCTACATATACACCCTGGAGAAAAGCAGCATGTTAAACAAGTGGTGCTTGGTCAGATCAGACAGATGTGTGTGTAAAACTAGATCCCTACCTACCACCATCCTTAAGACTCAACTTGAAATGGATCAAGGATCTCAATGTAAGACCTCATACTCTGAATCAAAAAAAATGTTAAAAAAGGAATACATTGAAACTTGTAGTCAAAGAAAGGACTTTCTGAATAAGATATCTATAGCTTAGTTGTTAAGTACAACAATTGACAAATGGATATTCATGATAGTACAAAGCTTCCATACAGCAAAGGAAATCATCACTCAAGGGAAGATTCAACCTTTAGGAATGGGAATAAAATCTTTGCCTGCTATATTTCTAACAGAGAGTTCTTATCTGAGCCCTTTTGTGATTCAATATGAACTTTATAACTAATGTTTTCTATGGAGGATGTCAAGGGAATTTTGAATGTGACTTCATTAAATCTCTAAATTGTTTTTTTGGTAAGATGGTCATTTCAACTATATTTATTCTAATAATCCATAAGCAAGGAGATCTTTGAAACTCCTTCTGTCTTCATCATCTCATACTTCAAAGTTTTAAAGTAATCTTTGAACAAATTTTTAATGTTTCTGGTTATGTCTGTCCCTAGATATGTTCTTTTAGGTAGTCGTGAATGGATGTGTTCCCAGAACTTTTTCTCTGGTTGCTTGTAATTTGTAAACAGAAAGCCTTCTTATTAATTAAAATTATTTTGTAACCTGCCACTTTGCTGAATGTATTGATTATTTCTATTTTTCTAATGAAAGTTTTGGGATCTCTTATATGTGATATGCCACCTGCAAATAAGTATAAATTGACCTGATCCTCTCCAATTAGTGTCCTGTTAATTTCCTTCTCTTGAAGCAGAAGGTTCAAGTACCTTAAGAAAAGGATAGTAGACTATTTTATCGGATTACTTTAATGAGAATGCTTCCAAGTTTTCCTCCTGCTCGTTTGGGATATGGGCCTATAGGTTTCTTTTTGTTGTGTCTTTGCCCTTTTCAGTATTAGAGTAGTAATACTGGCATCGAAGAAGGAGTTTAGAAGTTCCTTTCTGTTTCTTTATTTTGGAATAATTTTTTATGGATTGATGATCTTCGAAGACATATAAAAAGTATACTCTGAATCCATCAGCTCCTAGGCTTTTTTAGTCAGGAGGCTTTGTATTGCTCTATCAATTTCCTTATCTGTTATGGGTCTGCTGATTATGCTGATTTTTTTTTGGTTTAAACTTGGTGGTGTCTATAGTTTTTCAAATTCATTTGTTTTTATTAGATTGCCAAATTTAATAGAGTATAGGTTATTAAAGTTTTCTCTTATCCTGTTTTGGATATTTTGGTGTCAGTTGTCGTCAATATTTCCTCTTTCATCTCTGATTTTCTTATTTTGATTAGATCTTACTTTCATTTAGTTAAATGTTCTTTGTCTGCCTAACTTTTTTGTGTTTCAAGGAATAAGATCTTGAATTTTTTCATTTTTGTATTGTTTCAATTTCATTAATTCCTCATCTGATTTGAAGTTTGTATTGTTATCAGGACTGTTGTAAATTTTAGAGAAGTTCTATGATTTGCTGAATAGAATGGGTATTCTATGGTGCTTGTGTTCAATATTCTGTAGATATCTGCTCCATTTGATGTATGATACCATTTGAATCAGAAGTTTCTTTGTTAACTCTGATCCAGTTGACCTGTTGATGTAGGTAGAGGAGTATTGAAGTTACTTATTAATACTGAATTTAGGTAAATCTGTGTTGTGAAATCGTGGAGTCTTCTTAAGAATTTGGGTTCACTAGAGTTTGTTGTATATATGTTCATAATTGTAATGTCTTCTTGGTCAATTGTTAGCTTGATCTGAATGAAGTGATATTCTTCCTCTTTTCTGATTAATTTTAATCCAAAGTTCATTTTGTCAGACATTAGAATCACAAGAGTTGCTTCAGTCTTAGTGCGGTTTTCTAGGAATATTTTCCACCTTTTTACCCCATGATAGTGCCTGTCCTTGAAGATGAGATGAGTTTCTTCTAGACAAAAACCAAACAAACAAATATGGACTTTGCTTCTTGATCATTCAACTAGCCTGTATCTTTTGATTGTGTACTTGAGGTCATTGATATATAAAGATATTATTGGAAGATTTGTTTTGGTTACTGCCATTTTCACTTCTATTGGTGTTCTTGTCTTATTTTGCATTTTCATAATTACACCCACAGTTGTTTCCTTTCTGTAGTCTCTTGGGTATGACCAGTCCTTGTTTCAGTCCTTGTATTCTATTGAGTATTCTGTGTAGGACAGTATTTTTTTTCATTCTTTTCTCTCATGAAATTTTTTCTTTCCCCTTTGACTGTGATAAACCATTAAGTTGGGTAAAATATTCTGTGTGGGCATCCATGCTCACTTAGAACTTTGAGTACTTTGCTCCACACTCTTCTGGCTTATATGGCTTGTATTGAAAAGATAGTTAATATTCTAATTGATTTTCCTTTATATTTAAGTTGTTTTTATTTTCTTGTAGCTTTTATTAATCTTTCTTTTTTCTGTACATAGACTTTGTATCTTTCACCATGCTCTAGGCCTATGATTCATAAATTGAAGTTGTCATGATGGACCTGATTTCGTAGATATTTCATTCCTGTTTTACTTTATTTTCTTATTCTTTTATTGAGTGGTCCCATTCTTCAACTTTGTCATCCAGACTTGATATACCTTTTTCCATTTCTTTCATTGTGCTTGTCTTTTTCCTGGAGCCAAGTGACTGGGGCTATTCTCAAATCAGAGCGATAGTGACTGGGAGAATAGTTTGTGGCTGTTTCCCAAGCAGTCAAGCATTCTCCTGCAGACTCAATACTATAGGCCCAAGGTGAAAGGGAACATGATGGGTGTTCTTAGTAGCTAGCAAGAAGGTCTGAACTCTGATGCAACTGATCTAGACGGAGATCCAAAGTAGGGAGTTAGCATTTGGGTAACTGATTGCAGCTAGTCAGGTGCTCTCCTCCAGTCTCAGTGAGATGGGGCCAAAGCCCAAGAAGAGCATATGGGCTGCTTCTTCCATCTAGCAGAGAAAGCTTGAGGTTTGGAGCACTATACAACACTAGCGATGTGCCCAATGCCATTTTTTATTTCTAAATATTTCTCTGAATGGATTCTTAGTTTTGGTGGCTGTTTTGACATTTTGCATTAGCCTCAAGTACAGTAACTTACCCAATAGCTTTACTGAATTACACTTCATGTAAATTTGCACCATATGTGAGATATTGAATATGATATTTATTTATGTACAGAATATGACATGTGTATCATCTTTGAATAAGAACTATGGGAGGGGTTTGGAGACTGTGATCAGTGGTTAAGGGAATGTCTTCTTTCACAGAAGACCTGGGTTTGTTCTCAACACCAGCAAAGCAGGTAATAGATGCCTGTATCTCCAGTTGCTGTAGATACAATGCCTTCTTTTGCCTTACAGAGGTGCTACATGTATATTGTACAGTTAAATAAATAAATAAATACTCATGGATAAAGATATCAAATACCTCCCTTTGTGTTGTTGGTAATACTGGTCCAAGACACTCCCATACAGGCTATTTTCAAAGTTATTGTTTATCTCCCATAACTAGAAGATAATTCTTTACTACTAAAGACAGGATATATGGGGATACAGGACTCAGAGTAATGGAACAGAAACAGACCTGGAAATCTTCTATTTATAGTTTAGCTGTCATAATGGTAGATAATAACATGCAAACTGGTAAGGTAGAAAATCAATCAGTCATTCAACCAATGGCAAATTATAATAACCATAACAAGCAGCACAGCACAGTGCCTTTGTTAGTGCCACAATAGCACTGTCATCTATGGGAGGGGGCAATCAACAGCTATCTAATTGGACTTAAACCCTATCATCTGGATTGAGCACATGTTTTGCAGGGTAGACTAAGCCAAATACATGGGGTTGGAGCAGGTATATCTCTAGAGACAATTTTTTAACCACTAAATTTTACCACTATGATAATATGGATGCTTATATTACAGACAAACATACAGTACACAACTCTTCAGAGATGCTTCTCTTTGAAACAGATGGAAGCTACAGCAGAATTCCACAACAGGTCAGACACAGAGAAAATATGACTGAGGGATGCCAAGTCCTAGATGACATGTCTGCAGTTGGACCTCTACGCCGAAGTCTCATGGAACAGAACAGAACAAGGTGTAGAGAGAGATCTAAAGTTTCCCTTAACTCTAACCAATGAAGCTTCCTTAAAAAAACATACTGCTATGCACACAGAAGGCGAAGTAACCAAGTTTCATAGTATAAGAGACTGCAGAGTATGCTTCCCTGGACAGGACTCCTATATTTAATAACACCCACTTACAGCTCAGGGATCATTGCTGAAGAGGGAGTGGAATGAATTAATTAGCCAGGGATGACTCATGAACTTAGGGAAGCAGAGTCTTTCAGGGTACTGGAAGCTTGCACATGAAAAATTGTGTCAATGATGGCATTGATTAAAGTACCCACACCAACTCAGATTAGTCAATGGCTCAGTGGGAGGAATAGGAATTGTTGATGAGCCAGACCTAGATTGAGCTCAATTGGAGATGGATTACTACTGGGAGAGGGAGAGTATGTTTTCCTTAGATCTCTAAACAGCCTGACCAGACTCCAGTGGAAAAATTTGCATTAAAGGATATCTGAGCATTAATACTTGACAGGATGGGACTTAAAATGGATGACGGAACACATGAGGCCCATTTGGGGTTTTTGAGGAGGTGGATGGGGGAAGGGTCTACATTAGATGAGGAACTGTTGTGTGAAATGTATTTAATGGAAGAAAAACTTCAGAAAATACAAAAAATAATGATTTTTAATTCACTGAAAAGAATATGGGGATTGCAATTAAAGTCAACAATGTGTTTCTGCAGAAAGAAATAAAAGAATGAGACATAAATTTTGCATTATTCTGATATGTGTACTGTTCATTCATTTACAAAGCAAACACTGATGTTGATATATCTGCAGTGGCCAATTCTGAAGGCATAGGCATGTTCTTTGTCTATTCTTTGATGCTCTAAATATTATACATTTCCTAAATGCAGACAATCAAGGCGAGTTTATGTTTGTGATCTGTCTTATTCTCCACCTACACTCTTTTGGAAATCATATGGGCAGGAACCACAAATTTTTCCCTAAAAGGAGTTGGTGCTGGATGAAGAGAGATGATTCGGTTGTTCCTAGCATTTATGGCTCTTGCAGAGGACAGGGAATTGGTTGCCAGCACCCCCATGGAAACACTATAATACATAATCCAAGTTAAACGAGATTCAACGTTGTCTAGTGGCAACCTCAGGTATTGCATGCACAGGTCCACTTACATTCATACAAAACACTCATACACAAAGATAAAATACAAAAAATTTAAATAATAAATTTTATCTTAGTAAACGGCTGTTAGGAGCCACTATGAAAGAGGTGAGTGTCATGTGATTCTGGTCTTTTGCTTCTTTCCAAAGTAATATTAGATGCTGGATAGTTCTAGAACTTAATTTTTTTAATTTTTGTGATTTTCGTAAAGGTATTTCTGTGACAGGCCTGACCTTGATGTTTTGGGGAAGAGTGTGTAAATTTTTGGAAATTTGGGTTAGAAAAGCCATTGAGTGATTAGTTTGTTGCTGTGGAATTTGAAACATTTATGCTGAAAGAGTTGTAAAAGATGGAGACCTGGTTTGTGAAGCTTCAAATGGAAGCAGAGATTATCAGGACTATTTGTGCGATGTTTTGATTTGAGAAATCCGTGCATTCTTTTTGGCTGAGGTGTATTATGAGATATCATTAAGAAGAGACCAGAACCTAAAGTAAAACCTTTCTTTTACTCAGACAACTGATGCTTGATAGCTACACCTAAAATGTCAGATGTAAATAAGAAAAGAGTGATCTCACGATGACCAATTCTTCTGCAAAGTATTTTCTTAGGGTCAGCAGACAGAAGCTGTGGTCCAGAGAAGGTGCAAGCCTCCATCTCCAGCTGGAAGCAGGGCTAGGTAATACGTGAGAGTCTCCTGCATGGTTTTCATGTTGACAACATGAAGTGTCACACAGAGCAGCTGAGGCTTGGCATTGTGAGAGGCCAGGAAAGGCCACTGGTGAAAATGCATCATCCATTGCAGTGAAGGCCCCAGGATTGCAGGGGTCAGGGAAAGAATCAGATTTCGTACCAGGCGAGGACAGAAGAACCCAACGATGAAGATGCTGGCTCAGTTTCAGTGGAGACCCAAGTTTTGGGAGATGCCAGAACCACGGGACAACCACTAAGAACAGCAGCCTGTGTGGAATGGAGCCATCTTGGATCTGTGAGTTGAGCTGTGTATGCTTTGGATAGCATACCCAGGGAAGTAGAGTTGCCCAAACCATTTGGAGTCCAGAAGATTGTGAGGGAATTCCAGATGTCAAGCTTTGAGCTATTTTCTAGATTCAGGTTGCTTAGATGTGTTGGATTATTCCCTTTGAGATAAGATAATGCTTCTTTATGATTTCACAGGAGTTCACAGTTAAGACTTTTTAAGAAACTGTGAACTTTTAAGTGTTTGATTTTTTGAGGACTGTGGAGATTTTAAGGTAGCACTGTCTTATGTTATGATGTCAATTTACCATCATATCTTGGGGACAAAGCATGGAAAGACTGTAGTGTAATAACGATGTGTTTTGTGTTTCAATTTGACAGGGGAAATTTCTGCAGCATAGCGTAATGTTAACTTGACACACCTGAGTTGTGGGAGACTCAACTGGAGAACTGTCTCAATTGACTGGCCTGTGGCCATGTCTTTGTGGTATTTTCTTGTTTGTTGAGTGCTGTGGGAGGAAGCAGCCCACTGTGGGTGGTGTAATCCCTGGGGAGGTTGTTGTTGCATAAGCAAGCAGAATGAGCTTGGGCCAGGCGTTGAGCCAGGGGGTGGGCCAGGGGAGCAAAGCAGTAAGCACCATTCTGTCATGGCCTATGTTCCAACTCTTGCCTCAGGTTTCTGCCCTGAGTTCCTTCTTTGGACTCATCAGTGAACTGTGTGACCCAGGAGATGTAAGCAAAATAAATAAATATATTTATCTATTCAGATTATTGAGTAAGATATATGCCTGAAAGGATGACCTTTGTGTGAGTCCAGCCACTCAGCCCATCAAATGCATCATCACTGTCAGACACTCTTTCTCTCCCTCAGTAGCCATCAGTTGCTGAAAGTTTCTTAGGTTGAGTCAGGAATTCTTACCCGTTTCCCGTGACTTTGCTGGGATTTTGTCTATTTGGTTTACATTGGATTTGTGCGTGCTGTCACCACTGCTGTGCGATCATATGAGTAACTGAGCAGCTGTCTGGGAGTCACTGTTTCCTCATGGCCATCCACCCTCTCAAACTTGAGATTTTTGTCCTTTCCTTCCACAATGGTCTCTGAGCCTGAGAAGGCAAAAGTTTGAAATAGGTGTAAGCTCTCAGTGGCCTCTTGTTCTCTACACATTGGCCAGTTTTGGGTTCCTGTATCAATCTTTTCAAAGGATAAAGAGCATAGTAGACTTTTAGCCTAGCTAACTTCTTGCTTTCCAGGCAGTGATCTGCCCAACAGGAGTTAAAGACTATGTTAGACGTCTCCTCCTTTAGAAGAGCAAGTGGCTTAGTTTCAAAGCCCCAGGCTCCATTCCTCCTAAGAGAAGCCATATCAGTCCTCAACATCCCCTCCCTTTTTCTTTAACTGTAAGAGGAAAGTGGTCATAGAGGCCACATTGTTGGTTACTGAAATCCTAATATAGGACATTATGATTGCTGCCCTCACAAGAAGAACTATGATTCTCATTATTGGGCCTAAGAATGGAGTAAGCCATTGAAGCCATTTTGTCAATGGAATAAAAAATTCTCATTGATTTTCTTTTGTAAATCATTGCTTTGTTGGTATATGGGATGTGAAAAATTAGAAAAATTAAAATACACGTTCCTAGAAATTGTTTACATCCCATATGACTTTTAACATTAAATCGTTTATAGGAGCTCTACTTTGTCACATAGCAGTCCTTAGTTCTGATATGTTTTTCAGCTTTTCTGATATATATATACTCACTACGGATAGAAAAGAGATGAGAGAATTTCAGGTTTAGACATACTTTGTGTCAGCTCTTTTGTGTACTGTTCACCAGGCTCTTAATCATTGTCCAGGTCACAGGAGGCTGAATCTCCTTCTTTTGGGGTCTTATCTGCTTTCCCAGGGTAGAAATTTACATTTTTTCTCTGGGAGGCTTGGTTTGACATTCTGATGTATCTGAGTGGCACCTATCCAGGGGAGGATTCATTTTCTGAAAAGACACAAACATACACTCCAGACATTGTTAACAGGGTGACTGGGGTTTTATTCTATAGTCCTGATTCTGGATCTGTCCAAAGCACCTGTGGTAAGGGCTGTGGGACTGTAAGTACTGGCTAGTGCTTGGCCATTAAGGAAATTTCTTGATCATTTAATATAAAAAAATTTAAGATTAGTAACAGCCTATATAATAGAAACATGTCGATTTTGTACTGTTATCCCAGATAAAGGAGATTCCCTCTTTTTATTTTGTTTATTTGATCTTTGACGGCTGTGTGTTGCCTATTATTGTTTGACCTGTAGGGTTTTAAGTAGTTTAAGCAATATGTGAAATACCCCAGCTTTGGCAAAATTTTTGTAAATTTATGCTAGTATGTGATAGCTATTGTCTGTTTTTATTTAATGAAGGATGACCAAAATAGAAAATTTTCTAATAATATATTTAATTACCTCTTTAGCTGTTTCCCCTTTGAAGGCCGTTTTGCATTGAAAGCAATGGAATAAGTATCTACAGTAAAATCAATTTATTTAAGTTTTCCAAATTCAGATATCATCAGGTTGCTGAATTATTGAGATGTGAGCTGCAGGGATTTATCCCAGTTGTCAGGAGCCATTTGCCTGCCTTTAACTATGCCCTAGTTTTGGGTTAGGCAGAAGTCAATCTTGTGCACAGAAGTGCTGTTGGAAGCAGGAGTTTTCATTATGCAAATGATTTACACCTGAGGAGAAGTTTATTTTACACCCAAGACTGAGGTCACCTGAAGATCTTTGAAGGAAGCCAATCATATCTTAAGTTATTTTGCCTGTGTTAGTATTGTTTTTACGTTGAACATCTGACCCATTGTTTTGCTCACCTCACAGTATAAATAGGGGAGACTTAATAAAGGCAAGCTGCTTCAGTATGACTGACAGCTCTCCTGAGTCTGTCCTATTGTCTCTGTCCTATTCTCTCTCTCTCTCTCTCTCTCTCTCTCTCTCTCTCTCTCTCACCTCTCAACTGTCAATCTCTCAATCTCTCAATCATCTCTCAATCTCTCAATCATCTCTCAGTCTCTCATCTCTACATTTTCTCATCCTCACTCCCCGCTTCGGGTACAGTCTGATTCTGCTGGCAGACTCCAGCAAGTGGCACCTGAACCAGGGACCTGAAGACTGGGGGTGAAGTGAAGGACACCATGGTATGAGTGAGCTCACGTAAAAGGAAAGGAAAAGGGAAAGGCAAAGGGAAAGAAAAAGGGAAAGGAGTGCAGTGAGAAATCTCAGGAGTAAAATGGGTCAGGGTGATAGTCGTTTGCTTTTTGTAAATATGTTGGAAAATATGCTTTATGCTCAAGGTCTTCGTGTAAGACATCAGTAGCTTTGTAAATTTTTGAACTTTGTAGAAAAAGTCTGTCCTTGGTTTCCTGAAGATAGGTCTGTGGATTTAAAAACATGGAAGAAAGTAGGAAGAAAACTTCAGGATTATTATGATGCTTATCGACCTAGTAAGGTTCTGGTAGATACCTTTATTTTGTGAGCTTTGATTAGGGATAGTTTGGATCCTAGACATGAGATGGAAAGCATTCAAGCAGAACAAGTGGCAAGTGGCATGGAGTCACAAGCAGTTCAAGTGGAGGAGGAAAGTGAAGTTAAACCTTCTGCCCCTCCATTTGATGAGTTAATTTTTGTAGAATCTGAAAATGAGCAGTTCTCCAATATTGAGTCATTAGATTCTGAAGAGGAGTGGAAGGAGAAAACTGCTAGGTATCAGAAAGAGGACGAAGTTTCCCAGATTGTCGCATTGGCAAAAAAAGGAAACTGATCAGAAGGAAACCTACTTAGGGGAAATTGAACGTTTGCAGGAGAAGATGGAATTAATTATCTTTACAAATGCAGCAAATTAGAAAACAATAGGCTAAGGAGAAACTACAGAGGCAGACAGGAAATAATCCCCAACTAAGAGCAAGTTTATCTCCAACTATCATAGCAGGATTAGATCCCCGACATCTGATGGAAAAACCACCTGTAATCACAGTTAAGCAAAAGTCAGCAGGAAAGCCTCATCCTTCGTCCTTAGTGCAACCTCCTCTATCTCCATTGCAAGCGGCTCTAAGTAAAGTGGCCGAAAGCAGAGAAAACATCCAAGGGTTTCAATTATTCTCTGTTATAGAGCAGAATGATGCACAGGGAAATCGGATGAGAGAACATATTCCTATTACTTTTAAGCAGATAAAAGAGTTGAAACTTGCTTGTGTGCAGTATGGTCCAACTGCTCCTTTCACACAAGCAATGTTGGAGTCAATGTCTCTGGAGGCGCTCCCGCCAGAGGATTAGAAACAAATGGCCAGAGTATGTTTGTCAAGAGGAGATTATTTGGTTGGAAATCTGAATATACAGAGCAATGTCAGGCTACAGCAGAAATAATTCAGGCCCAGGGGATACCAATTACTTTTGATATGTTAGCAGGAGAAGGACAATATCAAGGAACAGGGAATCAGCTGACGTTTCATATTGCTGTGTATGCACAGGTTAATGCTGCAGCTAAGAAAGCATCGTATAAACTTCCTTCTACGGGAAGAAAGACTGAAGATTTGTCAAAAATTATACAAGGACCTGATGAATTATATCAAGACTTTGTAGACAGGCTAATGCAGGCAGCAAGTAGGTTACTGGGAGATTCAGAGTCAGAGCTATTGTTGGTAAAACAACTACCTTATGAAAATGCTAATTCTGCTTGTCAAACAGCCTTGAGACCTTTTAGAAAAAAAGGGAAAATTACCAGACTACATTAGACTTTGCTCCGATATTGGGCCCTCATATACTCAAGGTGTAGCATTAGTTGCCACGTTACAAGGCAAATTGGTAAAGGAAATAATTTTTCAGCAGCAAATGCCTCAAAAAGGCAAGGTTGCTGGCCCCTTAAGAAGCTGTTATGGGTGTGGACAGCTAGGACACCAAGGAAAACAATGCTTTAATCGACAATAGGCCAACACTCCTAAAAAGGAGCCAGGCTTGTGTCACAGGTATAAAAAGGGAAGACATTGGGGTAACGAGTGTAGGTCAAGGCAAGATGCCATGGGAAATCCTTTTCTGCAGGGAAACGGGAGGAGGGGCCAGCTACAGGCTCCGCAACAATATTATGGAGCACTACAGAATTTTGTCCCTCAGCAAGAAAATCCATTCAGGACCTTTTCAGAGCAACCACAGGTAGTGCAGGACTGGACCTCAGTTCCTCCACCTATGCAGTATTAACCCTGGAGATGGGAATGCAAGCTCTCCCCACAGAAGTTTGTGGTCCTTTGCCCAAGGGACAATAGGACTATTGCTAGGAAGAAGTAGTGCAACCATGAGAGGAATTATGATAGCTCCAGGAATAATTGATACAGATTTTGAAGGAGAGATAAAGATGATGACTCATTCTCCTAGCGGGATATGCATAATTAAGCAAGGTCAAAGACTCACTCAGTTAGTATTGCTCCATCAGGTTATTACAAACAATACAGTAAAGAACCCTAGAAGAGGTAATGAGGGTTCAGGTCCTCAGATGCTTATTGGATACAGGCTATAGGTGCTAAGCTAGGCCTGAGCTATCATTATTCATCAATGGGAAAAAGTTTCAAGGTTTACTAGATACTGGAGCTAATGTTTCGGTGCTCACTGCTGATCAGTGGCCCTCGAACTGGCCAAAACAGTCATCCATAACACAGTTACAAGGAATTGGTCAGAATAAGAGTCCAGAGCAGAGTAGCAATATACTAATTTGGAGAGATGAGGAAGGACATGAGGGAACTTTTCAGCCATACATCATTCCAAGACTGCCAGTTAATCTATGGGGAAGAGATGTGATGAGTCACATGGGGGTATACCTCTATATTCCTAGTAATGTAGTTACTAATCAAATATTCAATCAGACAGTGGGAAAGAATAGTGAGAGATGGCAAAAGCCGCCATTACCTGTTTCCAGACCTACCAGGACAGGATTAGGGCAGTTTTTAGAGGGGGTTACTGGACAACCTGTACTCCATGCAGATCCAATATTTTGGAAAAATGAGGAACCTGTATGGGTGGATCAGTGGCCTCTTACTGCAGAAAAAAATTCAGGCCGCAGAGCAGTTAGTACAGGAACAGCTGAGGAGCGGTCATATAGAGCCTTCTAATTCACCTTGGAATTCACCAATTTTTGTTATAAAAAAAGAAGTCAGAAAAATGGAGGTTAATACAAGATCTTAGAAAGGTTAATGAAACAATGGAGCTGATGGGAGCTCTGCAACCCAGAATACCCATTCCTTCTGCTATTCCTAAAGATACTTATAAAATTATTTTGGATTTAAAAGATTGTTTTTATACCATTCCTCTTGCACCTCAGGATTGTAAAAGCTTTGCATTTAGTGTACCTTCAGTAAATTTAAAGAAACCTCTGAAAATATTTCAATGGAAAGTATTGCCTCCGGGTATGGCAAACAGCCCCACCCTGTGTCAAAAATGTGTGGCTCAAGCAGTCGCAAAAACTAGACAGGCTTATTTTTAAATATATATAATCCACTATATGGACGACATACTTTTGGCTCATAAACAAGAGGAAACTTTGCTCACAGCTTATGCTCATTTACAGCAAACTCTGAAAGAGCAAGGATTAATTGTAGCACCTGAGAAAGTACAAACCGAATCTCCATATTCATATTTGGGTTATACATTATCCTAAAACAATTTTGCCTCAAAAAATTCAGATTAGGAAAGATGGGTTGAACATGTTAAATGATTTTCAAAAATTATTGGGAGATATTAATTGGCTTAGACCTCATTTAAAAATTGCTACAGGAGAACTGAAGCCTCTCTTCGACATTTTAAAAGGTGATTCAGATCCTAAATTGGCTAGAAGCTTGACGGAGGAAGCCAGAAAGGCATTATCTCAGGTAGAACGGGCTATTGAAAATCAATAAATACAATATATAGATTATACTCAGGGATGGGCAGCATATATTTTGGCTACTATTCATACTCCCACTGCAGTTTTATGGCAGGAAGGACCTTTGCTATGGTTGCATTTACCCGTATCACCTGCTTGAGTGTTAACTCCTTATTATGAAGCGGTGGTGTGTTTGGTTCAAATGGCTAGAGCTGAGTCTCATAAGTTTTTGGAAAGCAACCTACTGTAATAGGACTTCCATTTACAAAACAACAGATAGATTGGTTATTTCAAAATGTGGATTCGTGGGCCATAGCTTTTGCCTGTTATTCTGGAATTATAGATAACCATTATCCAAAAAACAAGTTATTACAATTTGCAAATAGTCATGCTTTTATTTTTTCAAGGGCTGTGAAACAGGACACTATTAAAGACGTTTTAGTGATACTTACAGATGGGTCCTCTAATGGTAGGGCTACTTATGTGTTACAAGGGCAATCCTATGTTTCTCAAACTTCTTCAGCTTCAGCTCAAGTAGTAGAACTTCGGGCTGTGGCTGCTGTATTTCAGTGTATGACTTCTGCTTTTAATTTGTATACTGATAGTCATTATATTGTTAAAGCCTTACAGGTGCTTGAAACTGTGTCTTACATCAAAACAACTCTCAGGTTCAGGAATTATTTGGTCAGATACAAAGGTGTTTACATGCTAGTTCTCAACCCTGTTTTGTAGGGCATATTAGAGCTCATACTGGGCTCCCAGGATCTTTGGCTTTAGGGAATGATTTAGCAAATAAAGCCACGCATTTCATAGGTTTATCTCAATTAGAATTAGCACAAAAATCTCACACTCTTCATCACCAAAATAGCCAAAGTTTACAGAAGCAGTTTCACCTTACCAGGGAGGCTGCTAGGTAAATTGTTAAACAGTGTCACTTCTGTCCTGAATTTCATTCTGTTCCTCAATGTGGAGCCAATTCACGTGGATTAATGCCCAATCAACTGTGGCAGATGGATGTAACTCACATCCCGGAGTTTGGAAAATTAAAATATGTTCATGTGTCCATAGATACTTACTCAGGATTTCTTATGGCTACCGCTCAAACTGGAGAAGCTACTAAACATGTTATAGCACACTGCATTAAGTGTTTCACTGTAGCAGGTTTACCATCTATAATAAAAACCGACAATGGCACAGGTTGTACTAGTCAAACTTTCCAACGTTTCTGTGCTCAATTATCTATTGTACATAAAACAGGCGTACCTTACAATCCACAAAGATAAGTGATTGTTGAACATGCCCATGGAGCTTTAAGAAATCAATTACAAAAAATAAAAAAGGGTGAGTTATATCCCAGATCTCCACAGAACTCTTTGAATCATGTTCTTTTTATTTTAAATTTTTAAAATGTGGATGTTTTTGGTTTTTCTGCTGTAGATAGGTTGTGGCATCCCAAGACATTGGAATCCGATTGATGGGAAATGGCATGGCCCAGACCCGGTACTAATATGGGGAAGAGGGCATGTTTGTGTTTTTCCACAGGACGCTGAAAATGCCAGGTGGCTGCCAGAAAGGCTGGTCTGGTTCGCAGGAACTGAACGAGGAAAGAGTGACGTTGCTGTTGCTGTGGAATCAGTTCCTGATGACACACGGAGAGCTTTATTGGACTTATGAAATAAATCCAACTATGCTGCATCTAGTCATATGGGAAGAAAAGAAGAGATCGCAGCAATGGTGAATGATACTTGCCTTTCAGGACATCATTATGTGAGAAGAACAACAGTGAATCAGGATTCTACTGCAGGGAATGCTGATGAATGAGAAAAAGAACTAAGTCAAGGACTTTGGTGATCAGATGACAATTTCCCGCAGACTTATATGGGGAAACAGGCAACAGCCATGGACTCAGTCAAGGGTGTGTCATAGCTTGCCTAAGTGAACCCTATATACTTTTGATTGGACAGTTTAAATATCACTCATAATGGTACTAGGTTTGATGTTTCCTGTATTCAATGCATTTCTTGTGTTTTCAATGTAACTTGGTTAATTGTATTTCAGTCATTTCCATAGGAATGCAAGTTATGGTATTTCAGCAATTTTCATTTATTATGATTTCTGTAAATGTCACATGTGGATTGAGGATTACAAATGTTGCAAGGTTTGGCATAATGACCATATATCTTTAGATTTGGTCCATTTGCACTGGGAATATGTTAACTGTAAAAAATAATTATTTGACTTTGACGCAGCAGAAAACTGCTGCTGATTTGTTAGATAGGCTAGAAGTCTCTTTGCCTTCAGGGTTGTCTTTGACCTCAGACTGGAAAATATAATCTTAGGTCTATATGTTCTCTTTAGAATTTGCATGCTCCCTCCGTTAGTAATATCCTCAGCACATTCTGGGATGTTACAGGTGACGTGCGAAATGTTCGGCTCCGAACTTCACTTTAAGTAGAGTTGCCCCTTGCAGAGGCTGGTAGCCAGAGACAGGCAACCTTCTCTTGAACTAAGCTAACCTAAGATAGGGTGTGAATGGTGGGCATTCACGTACCAATGACGGGTAAGGCTTATGTATCGGAGAGAATGATCTAAGACAGGCACAGTCTTTCTGCCCAAGCAGCGAAGACTATGGTTCTTTAAAAAATAAAAAGGACGGAGATGTCAGGGGCCATTTACCTGCCTTGAGCTGTGCCCTGGTTTAGGGTAAGGCAGAGGTCAATCTCATGCACAGAAGTGCTGATTGGAAGCAGGAGTTTTCGTTATGCAAATGATTTACACCTAAGGAGAAGTTTATTCTACACCCAAGACTGAGGTCACCTGAAGATCTTTGAAGGAAGTCAATCACATCTTAAGTTATTTTGCTGGTGTTAGTATTGCTTTTGAGTGGAAACTTCTGACCCATTGTTTAGCTCATTTCATAGTATAAATAGGGGGGCCTGAATAAAGGCAAGCCTGAAGCCTACCCCAGTGGCCACTTACACCGACCATGAGCTTCCTCAAAGTCTCAGGACTTAGTAACATTGTCACAATTTCCTGAGAAAGAAAACCTCAAGTACAGAGAAGGGTCAGTTGATTGGGTCTAAAGTTTGTAGGGAGCCAGAATAAGTTTTTTTTGGTAAAATTTTATTGAATCTTTGTGTATTTCAAGCATAACATCTCAGTCAACCTTGATCATAATTATACCCCTTTCCCAACTTGTACCTCCCCCTTTTAACTTCGTACATTCTGTCATTTGTATTAAGTCCTATGGTGTCAAGATAGTATCTCCAAATGTTCCACAGTGAAAATTCATCCACTGGGTTCTAGTCGGTATATGTAGAGTCCATCCATTTATGAAGATCAATTCTTCCACACCCAGAAGTAGTCAGGCCTGCCTCTTCTGGAGTTCGGGGAATTTCTTTCCTTGGTAAGAAGGGATTAGAAATTAGAGTGTTATTTAGTTCTTCAAGGTTTACTTCTTCAGAGAGCTGTGGTGAGTCAGATAAAACTACTCTGGCAAACTGTAATGGAAAAGAACAAAGAAAAGTGTACTAAATCCATGGATGCAGATACAGAAAAACTCCAGCAAAAACCAAAAGCTCATTCAGCAGCTATTCCACAGCAGATGACACAAAGTCAAGTACCAACAAAACACGTAAATATGCTGGATAGACTATGGATGTACAAATCTACAGAAAAATCGAACACATGTTGTATTCTTAAATTCATGCTCCATTACAGAAGAAAGAGGAGGTGAGACTCTTTAACAGCACTTTTTTTATTACAGTGACCTCAGAGGCTATTGGTAGCCTGACAATTTTGTATCCACCGAAATGCTAGTTTTAAAATTTTTATTTTTAAAATGTGTATATAAGCGTTTTGCCTGCATGTATGTAAGTGTACCACATATGTGCAGTGCCAGATGAGGTGGGAAGTTGTTGGACCCCTTGAAACTGCAGATAAGAGAGGGTTAACTGTGTCCTGGGATATACATTTAATTTGGCTTCCTGTTCTGTGGTAGAAATGGCACTAGTGCCTTGAGCTTAGCAAAACCACAGCTGAGAATTTTTTGTAGAAACCAAAAAAGCACAGTGATGCTTTGTGATACTGACTTGTGAAGACACCAACAAGTCACAGAACGCAGTTGTGAGGACATGATTCCACCCTCTTCTCTTGGGGTGACTCTAAGCAGGTATTAGAGCTGTTGGCTACACAGTCGGATGTGAGTGAGTGTGGGTACAGTCATAGATCCCATTCCTCCTCCCTGAGCAGACATAAATGTTAACTTAAATACACCAGAGTGGCTGCTTAACTGACCGATAACTATCCATTGTGCCAGGGTTGCCTGACTTCATCCTTCCCAGCTTTAGGAGAGAGCATGTGGGACACTTGTATCACCAAACCTCTGTGTGCTCATCTGAGGAATGGAAGTACTTAGCCCATATATTTTGGTGATGATTGTGTGACAACACACACCTACAACTCTTCACACAGGTCCACCACATAACAAATGGATCTTCCAGGGGTGAATGAAGTCTCACTGTCCTCAAGCACTCAAATCCTCAACCTCTCTCTACTAACAGAGAGAAGAGTGAGCCACTGCATGCCAGGGAGACATAAGCCTTCCAGTGTTCCCTGCCCTGCCATACTATCAATTAGTCTCTGCAGGCAGGACCTCTGAGCCTCTCTCTCTCTGTAGAGAACAGATGTTGGGAGCTTTGTGGCTCCTCTACTCCACAAAGCCTGTATGTTCAACTGTCCTGAAAGCTCCCTCCTCCCTTGAGCAAAGAAGATGAAGACACAAATCACAGGAGAAGCAAAGTGTAAGAAAACTGCAAACTCCTCAGCTGTGTTTTCTATTGTGTTCTGTGTGTGCACATGTATGGTTGACATCGGGTGTCTGGATCTCTCTCCACTTTGTTTTTTGAGACAGGTTTCTCACTGACTACAAAGCTTATGGTTTTGGGTAAGGCTGAGTGACCAACAACCCCCAGGGCATCCAGGGGATCTCCCCAGCACTGGGACACAGGTGTGTGTCATCGTGTCCAGGTTTATTATGTAGGTTCTGGGAATTAAACTTAGGTCGTCCAGGTACAGAATATTTTACCTAAGACAGAGCCATCTTTAGAGAGCTAATTCAGTACAGGTTTTCATGTGACATGCTTGTAACATTTTTATTTTACCATGTTCAGCACAATGGAAGAGGGAAAATTCCTGTAGTGAATAAAAGGGTTAAAAATTGGAAACCTTTTAAAAAAGCAATTAGACACTTGTATCAAATTCCTGAAGCTGAGGACCTTCCAGTATTTCCACTTCTACAATTTCATTCTAAGACAGTTATCAGGTGTGGACTATTTTTTTTGACCAGTATAAATCTGCAAACATTAGGCACACCCAGGAACAAGGGATGCAAAATGTTTTTGGCTTTAAGTACAGAGTACAAAGCCAAACCTGCTCTGTGAAGGAAGTCTGAAAAAAACGAATAAAAGTTCCTGGTAATGTTAGGTGAGAAATATTCCAAAGTTACATACTAAATGCTCACAGTCTTTAGTTTTTCTACAGGATATCCCTAACTAGAAGAATGTCTGGAAGGACATAGACTGAAGCATTCACAGTTGTCATCTGTGTTAGGAGCCTCTCATTCCTTCAGTCATTTAGGTGTATTGCAGAAGGATTACATTTTCATGAGGGACAATAATGAAACCAGAACTTCATCCCAAGAAAAGGCAATTCCCTCCTGGTGCCAAGGGCTGATTAGAACACTGGATCGTGCTCTGCTTAACTGTCTCAAAGCTGATGACCTGAGTTTGAATTCAGGAACCCATGATCGAAGGAGAGAAACGATTTCCCCTGGTTATCATCTCATCTCCACAAAGGCCATGGTACATGGATGTCAGTACTCACACATAATAATCAATGAAAATTTAAAAATATATTGGTTCATAATCTCATTAAAATGTGGCCACCAAATCAAGGACAGGTTGTTCTTATAAAGCAGGTCCTAGAGCTAAAGGTACACCACTCTCCCTATTCTACTCCTTACCCTTCCTACTTCAGGATGGACATTCCTGCACCAAATCCAAGGATTATTCAGGGCCACGGGAGACCATTCTGGGCTCAAGTAATCTTAATTTGGGTCACGTTTTCTGGAGATATTAAAGCTATCAACAGATGGCACTCTAAACAGGGCCTGCCTTATTACTCTCAATGGAAGTAAGAGTGAGCTCATCCAAGAGTATGTTTAATGTTCAAAAAGTTGGGGGAAGGGGTAGCAGAGATGGCTTAGTGGATAAAGGTGATTGCAGCAGAATCTGACAATGTAAGTTCAATTCTTGGAACCATGTAAAGATGGAAGGAGAGAATCATCTCCATAAAGTTGTCCTCGGACCTCAAAATTGCTTCTTCTTGTTGATCTCTTTGGTGTCTGCTACGCTCTCAACTCAGTTTTGGAGGTCCTGTACTAATACTGAGAAGATCTCCAAACCTGAGGTGTAAAGTTAAAGAAAATCTGACTCCATCTTGTTAGAAAAAAAAGCCTCAGCCACATAAGCTTGGCTTCCTGGCTTCAGAAACTCTTTCCCACCCCACTAGTTAAACAATTTGCAAGGACATGGCCTTCAAATATCAGGTGGTTTAGTCGTGGCTTAAAGGGAAAGCATAGAGTCTGGTCAGGATGACCAAGACATGAATTAGAAACCCAAATAAGCCCGAGAGCTTGAAGTATACTCTGTTAAGCACATCCCAGGACAGACCCACCAATAAGAAGCTATACTTCCTTGTCACCTGCCTTTTGATGTGTAACCAATCATTGTAAGCTGTTTTCACGCCAGTGGGCTTCCTTAGCCAATCCCAACCCTTGTCCCTCCTCTCTTTGTTTTAACCCTATAAAAGATCATTTCACCTTCCACTCGGGGTCACTGTCCTATCACCTGTTGCGCCAGTGTGTCGGATTGTGGACTGAGCTCGAGCTTGTAAATAAAGATCCTTTTTGTACTTGCATCAGATCTGGCCTCCGTGGTGGTCCCTGAGGGGGGCTGTAACCTGGGCATAACATTTTGGGGTCTCGTCCAGGATTCCCTCAGCTACCCCTCAGCGACCCCTCGTACCTCCCACCTCCGGAGGATCTGCACTCTCCCCGGGCCGGTGAGTTCTGTCTTCTTATCTTTTTTTTTTCCTTTTTTCTTTTCTTTCCTTCTTCTCTTCACTCTGAGAGTGCTCAGGTACTTGGGTTTGTGGTTAAGAACGGTTATAGCGGATGCGCTGGACAACCATAACCACGGGGGGCTGGAAGACGTTTCAGGCCCCCAGAGGTGAGGACGTGAAATCCCTCATTCTGGACTTTGAAATTGAAGAGCTCCTTGAAAGTGCAAGGGGCCTCAGCATTTTTGGTGAAAGAAATTGCAGGTCACGCCCGCAGCACAGCTGGTTGCCGTCAGCTTATCAGCTTACTTTCATTTTCCTCTTTAAACTTTCCGGGACGTGTCCTAATAGGAGTTTTTGTGTTTGTGTCTGCTCTGTTGATATTTCTGTCTGTATTTACGACTGAGACTGACAATATGGGACAGACTCTTTCTACTCCCTTGGATTTGGTTCTTTCTCATTTTGGAGAAGTGAAGTCTAGGCCACATGATCTTTCTGTGTCAGTTAAAAAAAGTAAATTCTTTGTTTTCTGCAGGAATGAATGGCCCACTTTTGAGGTGGGGTGGCCAAGAGAGGGAACTTTTGATCTGGACATCATCCGGGCAGTTGAGAGAGTCGTGTTTCAACCTCGCAGTGGCCACCCTGATCAGATTCCCTATATAGTAGTCTGGAGGAATTTAGTAGAAAACCCCCCTCCATGGATTAAAGCTTTTCTTCCCAGACAGGTGGAGGTTTTGGCAGCAGCTGTGCCTGAGAAGAATGGAGCCCGAGAGGCACAGACTAAGCCTATCCTACAGGGTGGGAGTACAGAAGAGGAAGTCTTTTTCCCTCCCCCATATATTCCAGAGCCTGTTCCCTTGCCGTCTGCCCTGGAGCCAATGGAGGAGGGCATGGCAGCCCCACCACAAAGCCATGAGGGGGGGCCAGCCCAAAGAACCCGAAGTCGTAGGGGCACTGAATCAGAAGCTGTGGTCCTTCCCCTTAGGACTGTCGGATCTGTTGATACAGAGGGCAATCAACTTTATCAGTATTGGCCCTTTGCCACTAGTGATCTTTATAATTGGAAGGCCCAAAATGCCCCATTCTCTGATAACCCTAAGGAGCTGATTAACCTTCTTGAAACTGTCCTTTTCACCCACCAGCCTACGTGGGATGATTGCCAGCAGCTGCTGCGGATCCTGTTCACTACTGAGGAGAGGGAAAGGGTGCTTGTGGAGTCCAGGAAGCTGGTTCCTGGACCTACTGGGGACCCTACTATTGACCCCATTCTAATAGAGACATCCTTTCCCCTTACTAGACCTGAATGGGATTACAACACGGAAGCAGGAAGGAAGAGCCTCCTGGTTTGTCACCAGACTCTGCTGGCAGGTCTCAGAGCCACCGCAAGATGGCCCACCAATTTGGCTAAGGTTTATGATGTTAGACTGGGAAAAGAGGAAAGCCCAGCAGCCTTTTTAGAGAGGTTACAAGATGCATTCAGGAGATATACACATTACGATCCAGAAGCACCTAGTGCAGCAGCAGTTACTTTGGCTTTTATCAATCAGTCAGCACCAGACATCAAGAAGAAGTTACAGAAACTAGAAAGATTAGGTGAGAAGAGCATCAGGGACTTAATTGAGGTGGCAGAGAAATTGTATAATGGAAGAGAAAGTGTAGAGGAGAGACGGGAGAAAGCGGAGTGGCGGAAGACACAGCACCTTGCTAGTGTTCTACTGGCTGCCACTGTGGAACCAGAGGAAAGACGTAGGAGGTTGCAGCACCTAGCAAATGGAAAGGAAAACACCCGAAGAACTGAAGGTAAGAAAGAGCGACCTCGCTTAAGAAAGAATCAGTGTGCGTACTGCAAAGAAGAAGGACATTGGGCTAGAGAGTGCCCTCAAAGGAGGGCCAAGCCAAAGGTACTGGCTTTGGATAGTGAATAGAGGGGACGGGGTTCGGTGCCCCTCCCCGAACCTAGGGTAACCCTGAAAGTGGAGGGGAAACCAGTAAAATTTATGGTTGATACTGGAGCTCAAAATTCAGTTCTCCTTGAGTCGGGAGGACCCATATTAAATAAGAGAACTTGGGTGCAAGGAGTTACAGGAATTAAACCTTACCGATGGACAACCAAAAGAACTGTAAACTTGGGGACACACCAAGTAACTCACTCTTTTCTAGTGGTCCCAGAATGCCCCTATCCCTTATTGGGACGAGATCTCTTAATGAAAATGAAAGCTCAAATCCATTTTTCAAATGAGGGAGCAGAAGTCTCACATGGCAAGGAGGAGGAACCCATCCACATTTTGCTAGTCAGCAATCTTTCAGAAGAGTATAGACTCCTTCAGGATCCTTTGAGCCCTGACCCAAACTTAGAAAAATGGCTCCAAGATTATCAAGCAGCTTGGGCAGAGACTGGACGCATGGGCCTGGCCAGACGTCGACCTCCTATTCATATAGATCTAAAACCAGGGGCAGAGCCCGTTAGAGTCTGCCAATATCCAATGTCCCGGGAAGCTAAGGAAGGAATAAAACCTCACATCAAAAGACTTTTGATGATGGGAATTTTGAGGCCCACTCAGTCAGCTTGGAACACCCCCCTCTTGCTGATAAAGGAACCCAACACTAATGATTTCCGGCCAGCTCAGGATTTACGGGAGGTGAATAAGAGGGTCTTGGATATACATCCCACTGTGCCAAATCCTTATACTCTCCTGAGTTCTCTTCCACCAGAACACCGTTGGTACACGGTTTTGGATTTAAAGGATGCCTTCTTCTGTCTGCCACTGGCTCCCCAGAGCCAGGACTATTTCGCCTTTGAACGGCATGAGCCAGAAGCAGGAATTGCTGGGCAATTGACCTGGACAAGGCTTCCTCAAGGATTTAAAAATTCGCCCACTAGTTTTGATGAGGCCCTCCATGAAGATCTGGGTGAGTATCGAACTCAAAACCCTGATGTTACTTTATTACAGTATGTTGATGATCTCCTGATTGCTGCAGATTCTCAAGAAACTTGCATGGTGGGGACAAAGAAGCTTTTAAAAACTCTGGGAGAATTGGGCTGCCGTGCATCAGCCAAGAAAGCCCAGCTATGCAGAGAACAGGTAACCTATTTAGGATATGTCCTCAAGGATGGGAAGCGGTGGCTGTCAGAAGCCCGCAAAGAGACTGTGCTTAGAATTCCCACTCCCACCAATGTCAGGCAAGTAAGGGAATTCTTAGGATCAGCTGGATTCTGTAGATTATGGATCCCTAGATTTGCTGAACTGGTTGGACCCCTATATGAAGCTACAAAGGGGAATCAGGAATTTATATGGACATCAGCTCAGCAGGAAGCCTTTGAGAAATTAAAGCAGAGCTTACTAGCTGCACCCGCTTTGGGGTTGCCTGATGTTACAAAGCCTTTCCACTTATATGTGGATGAGAGTAAGGGGATTGCAAAAGGCGTGCTAACCCAAACTTTGGGACCCTGGCGACGACCAGTTGCTTACTTGTCAAAAAAACTAGATCCGGTGGCGTCTGGATGGCCTCCCTGCTTAAGGATCATCGGTGCAGTGGCCCTCCTAGTGAAAGATGCTGATCAACTAACTATGGGACAGAATCTGGCTGTTGCTACTCCCCATGCCCTTGAAGGAGTGCTGAAGCAACCACCTGACCGGTGGCTGAGCAATGCCCGCATGACTCATTATCAATCCCTGTTGCTCAATCCAGCCAGAATTACTTTTCAGGTCCCGGTGGCTTTGAATCCTGCTACCCTATTGCCAGATCCTGACTTGGACGCTCCGATGCATGACTGCACAGAGATTCTGGCCCAGGCCTACAATATTCACCCGGACCTCAAGGACACTCCCCTGCCTGATGCAGAGGTAGCCTGGTACACGGACTGCAGCAGTTTTGTCCAAGACGGTAGGCGATTTGCGGGGGCGGCAGTGACTACAGAGACTGAAGTTATCTGGGCAGAATCTTTGCCAGTGGGAACCTCAGCCCAGAGGGCTGAGCTTGTAGCACTTGGAAAGGCTTTAGAATTGGGCGCGGGACGGAAAATAAACATTTACACTGATAGCCGGTACGCCTTCGCTACAGCCCATGTACATGGTGCTATATGTAAAGAAAGAGGGCTACTGACAGCTGAAGGGAAGACTATTAAAAACAAAAATGAAATACTGACTCTGCTTCAAACAATTTGGTTACCTGCTAAAGTTGCTATCATGCACTGTCCTAGTCATCAAAAAGGACAGGGGCCAATTGCTCAAGGAAATAATCTGGCTGACCAGACTGCCCGGCAAGTGGCGTTGCAAGCCATCCCACTTTTGACATGTGCCTTCCCGGATCCGGGGAGTACACACCTTCCCCCACAACCAAATTATTCAAAGGAGGACTTAGCTTGGATCAGAACCTTGCCTATGACTCAGCTTCTTGACAATTGGTGGCGAGATGCTGAATGCAAAGTGATTATCCCCGGGCAGTTGGGCATCAGACTACTAAACAAAATTCACCGGTCCTCACATATGGGAATTCGTTGGATGCAAGACCTGATACGGCATGCTGGAATACAGATCAAGGACAGTCAAAGGAAAATAACAGACATAGTATCATCCTGTAAGGCTTGCCAGCTCACCAATGCAGTTGCTAACCCTAAGAACTCTGGAGTCAGGCTCAGGGGAAAAAGACCTGGAGCCTATTGGGAAGTAGATTTTACTGAAGTAAAACCTGGCAAGTATGGTTACAAATACTTATTAGTTTTTGTAGACACTTTTTCAGGATGGACTGAAGCCTTCCCCACCAAACATGAAACAGCACATGTGGTGGCCAAGAAACTTTTGGAAGACATCTTACCAAGGTATGGCTTTCCTACTATGATAGGGTCAGACAGTGGACCAGCTTTTGTGTCTCAGGTAAGCCAAGGTTTAGCAAAATTTCTGGGGAGTGATTGGAAGTTACATTGTGCTTATAGACCCCAGAGTTCAGGACAGGTAGAAAGGATGAATAGAACATTAAAAGAGACCTTGACTAAATTGACCTTGGAGACTGGCGCAGACTGGGTGGCTCTCCTTCCTTTCGCCCTATATAGGGTGCAGAACTCCCCGTATCAGATGGGACTGACCCCTTTTGAAATAATGTTTGGCATTCCCCCTCCCATTATTCCTAATCTCCAGGCTGACCTGCTTGCAGAGCTTGACAGTCGTGACCTGTTAGACGCGATTAAGGGGCTAAGACAAGCCCATAAAGATATTTGGCCTAAGCTTCAAGCGCTTTATGAAACTGGACCTCCCCCTGAACCCCACAGGTTTCGACCAGGTGATTGGGTATATATCAGACGCCATCGCCTAGGGTCATTGGAACCGCGGTGGAAGAGACCCTTCGTCGTACTGCTTACGACTCCCACCGCTCTCAAGGTGGACGGGGTAGCCACGTGGATCCACTACTCCCACGCCAGACCAGCTGATCCCTTCGCACTCAAAAAGGACTACCAGGACCAAGGATGGGAAGTCTCCAGACACCCTACCAACCCATTCAAGCTTCATTTCTGACGTGTGCCACCCCAATCTGGGCGTTGTTGACTATATGTACTCTGGCTAACCCCCAGGTCCCAATGAATTTAACTTGGCAGATAGTGGATCCTGTTATTGGAGACATTTGGAATCAAACTTCCGGAGTATACCCAGAGGGGGTATGGTTTCCGGACTTGTACTTTGACCTTTATGCCCTCTTTGGACGGGGAGTAGCGGGTCCAGAACATGAGTTTGACAGAAATAACCTGTACGTGTGCCCAGGGCATATCAAAGGTAGAGAGTATAGAGAAAGGTGCGGGGGAGCAGAAGTTTATTTTTGTGCCTCATAGTCTTGTGTATCCACAGGCCCCATTTATTGGGAGCCTCCTCAAAAATATGATTTTATAACGGTACAGCAACCACCCTGGCTGGGAGGCAAGAGACTTCATTGTCCATGAGGTGTTCATGTATGTAACCCAGGGGTCATAAAGTTTACCAACAAGGGGAAAACACAAACCGGGTGGGAGACAGGTTACATATGGGGAATAAGAATACACATGCCTGGGAACTTACATCCTGACTACAGGACGCTTTTCATGGTTCGCCTGATAAAGCCACCTCGTGGGACAGAAGTTGGACCTAACAAAGTAATTAATTATAAATCAGACAAGAGAAAACTAAAAGGTCCCCTTCTTCCACTGATACCACCAACAGTGGTTTTACAACTGACTCAGCCTGAGAGGCTAGTGTTAGCCACTTTGGGAAATGCAGCCATTCTGAATTGTACTGTAAATGGCCCCAGGGACCCATTAAATGGATTAAAGTGTTGGGACCTGATGAAGAAACAATCTATGAATTCACTGGGAAATATTTCCCCCGTGTTACAAATGTAACAGATACCTCTAGAAAAAACAACTTGAATTTCACTATCCGCATTAGTAATGTTACCCAAGCAGATGCAGGTACTTACTACTGTGTAAAGTACCAAGAGACAACATCGAACGACAGACTAATAATGTCCGGGCTAGGAACAGAATTATCTATAAATAAACCAGATGGGGGTCCTCTGGAGTCTGTAACTTTTAAGATCAGTTCTCTCTCCCCAATCTCATATAATCATAACTCCTCAGTAATCCAAACTTGGGATGAGACTAACCATCTCAAACTTCTTCTTGAGCAGTCTTATTTGATGCTTAATGCCTCTAAACCAGAGTTAACAAAGTCCTGCTGGCTTTGCTATGATGTAGCCCCTCCTTATTATGAAGGAATAGCTGTGCCAGGCTATTACTACCTGACCACTGGATCTGAGGGATGTTGTTGGAACTCTCAGGTCCGAGTAACTTTACAACAGGTCTCTGGCACGGGGCATTGTATAGGGCTAGTACCTCCAACTCACCAGCAGCTATGTAATTATACTGAGCTCTATGATGATACAAACCCAGATAAATATTTGGTTCCAGATCAAGATACTTGGTGGGCCTACTCATCTGGATTAACCCCTTGTGTCAATTTAGCTGTCCTCAATAAGACTAATGGCTTTTGTGTTTTGGTTCGACTAGTTCCCCGACTTATCTACCACACTGAGGATGAATTTATGTCCAGGATGGAGAGTACCCCTGCCAGAACTAAGAGGGAACTCATATCTGTTACTGCCTTGACCTTAAGCATGCTCCTAGGCGCCAGCTTTATAGGGGCAGGCACAGGAACTGCCTATTTAATAACAGCATTCTCAGTATTCAAATTTAAGAGCTGCCATAGATATGGACATTCAAAGATTGGAGAGTTCCATTTCCTATTTAAAGGAGTCCCTTACTTCATTGGCTGAGGTTGGGCTGCAAAATAGACGGGGGCTAGATCTCCTCCTACTAAAACAAGGTGGTCTTTGTGCAGCATTAGGTGAGGAGTGTTGCTTTTATGTAGACCATTCAGGAGTCATTGAGGAGTCCATGGCAAAGGTAAGAGAAGGATTAGCTCTTTGAAAGAAGGAACGGGAAGCTCAGCAAGGATGATTCGAGTCATGGTTCCATTCATTCCCTTGGTTAACAACTTTAATATCCACTCTATTGGGGCCTTTAATAATCCTTCTCCTTATAGTTACCTTTGGCCCCTGCATCCTCAAAAAGTTAGTCGAGTTTGTAAAAGAAGGCTTAGGAGCTATTCAGCTTATGGTTCTTCGTGCTCAGTATTAACCCATAAGCAATAATAAATCTAATGCATATATGGAAATGCATTCCATCCCCATTAATCCATAAATTCTAAATATAAAAATGTCCCAAGATTGGGCCATAGGTTCATTTCAGAGGGGGGAATAAGAAGATCTCCAAACCTGAGGTGTAAAGTTAAAGCAAATCTGACTCCATCTTGTTAGAAAAAAAAGCCTCAGCCACATAAGCTTGGCTTCCTGGCTTCAGAAACTCTTTCCCACCCCACTATTTAAACAATTGCAAGGACATGGCCTTCAAATATCAGGTGGTTTAGTCGTGGCTTAAAGGGAAAGCATAGAGTCTGGTCAGGATGACCAAGACATGAATTAGAAACCCAAATAAGCCCGAGAGCTTGAAGCATACTCTGGTAAGCACATCCCAGGACAGACCCACCAATAAGAAGCTATACTTCCTTGTCACCTGCCTTTTGATGTGTAACCAATCATTGTAAGCTGTTTTCGCGCCAGTGGGCTTCCTTAGCCAATCCCAACCCTTGTCCCTCCTCTCTTTGTTTTAACCCTATAAAAGATCATTTCACCTTCCACTTGGGGCCACTGTCCTATCACCCGCTGCGTCAGTGTGTCGGATTGTGGACCAAGCTCGAGCTTGTAAATAAAGATCCTTTTTGTACTTGCATCGGATCTGGCCTCCGTGGTGGTCCCTGAGGGGGGCTGTAACCTGGGCATAACAATAACAGTTTGTCCAATAATTCCAGAGCTTCCTTGTCATTGGGACTCTACTTTTCAAATGATTTCCTACTGACTCTCTCTGTTTCAATGGCATCTGTTGTAATGTCAGTGACTTCTCATTCTGATACTATTTGTGCTTCTCTCAGCATTATATGAGGCAAGGATTGCCATGTCCACGATCCTTTCAAATATGCAATTTCCTGGGATGTGTCCCAATATGTCAGACTGAGACAGTCCTCTGTCGAGGATACATCATTCAACAGTACTGCTCCCCAGCATCAGAGAGCAACCACATCTTTCCCAAAAATCCATCTCAGGGCTGGAACAGAGTGAAGAAGACAATCATGAACAGCCCCAGATGCCTCTGTCGCTGTCTGCTGCCCAAACCGAAGCTCCACCTTCCAAAACAACCAGGCACCAGAGACGGGAGTTAGTGGATTCACCTACAGAAGCAGGTGGGTGGGTGGCCAGGATGCACCAGACCTTCTCCTCCAATCTGTGCTTTCCCTAATGTCCTGTGCAAGTGACACATGGTCATTGTGTTTACCTAGCAATGTGCCACTTAGCACACCTACACGTCAGGATGATTGGTCCCTCATAGTACCCCCATATTGAACCTCAGGAATGTGTCCAAGTAGTAGACAGTACAGAATGCTGTCCAGAGGCATGGCAGGGATGGAGGACTGGTTTGTGAAAGGAAGCCATGATTTCTTGAAGAACCTCTTAGGAGTCATGGGGCAGCAGATGGTTCCTCTATATTGAAAGTCACTGAGAGTCGCCTTCTTGTCTTTCTTGTTAGGAAAGCAGAAGGGGACAATCCCCAGTTCCATGGCTCCTGAGCCATGGGATGGGGTTCATCCTAGCTGAGAACTGGAGTGACATATAAGGGAGCAAAACCAGATATCCAAGTGGCTTTGTGGCCACATGCTGGAAAGGAGGCCTTTGACCTGTACAGGAAGCACCAGATACACCACTGCAAACCTAAACAGGTACCATCCAGGCAGGTGGTTCTGGCTTTCTGATGGTCTCTGATGAGGTAGAGAACCTAAGCTGCCCTGGTATGAGAAGGCCCTTTTCTCACCCCTGGGTCAATGTCAGAGTCTATCTGCAGAGTCAAGGCTGTCCTTCCCTTCATGTTTCATGCTGGGAAACAGGGTATTCTTCAGGCTCTCCTCAGGGAGGTAAATACTAGGCAGCTATATCTCCCTGCCAAAGGGTGGTACTCAGCTTGAGCATACAGTCTCCAAGTAGTATTCCTTGTCAGATTCCTCTGGAATGCATGCTTCTCCCTTAATTTCAAAGACCTGGAAAGATTCACAGCTGCATACATGACTGGAGGCCTCAGACCCCACACAGGGTGTGAACTCAAGAAAAGCTGCATCTCTTCTCTCCATCAGTTCTGCTATCTAAACAGCCCCCTTCTCCCTCTTCAGGTCTGCTCCATCTGGCCATCCACCCTTCACTATGCTCCAGAGTCTAACGCCTTGAGATCAACCACATACCACACAGTGAGGAGTGGCAGGTATTGGGACCAAGGTCAAATCAGAGACACTTCTGAGGAGGGAGCACCTGCTCTGGTTCTGCCTCTAGCCCAGCCTGGTGAGGCCTCTTCTCAGAGTCTGCACTCACCTGCATGAACCCACAGTCCCTTGGGTTCAATTTGCTGTTCCTGGGAAGGGCACTCAGTATTCCACAGGTAAGCAGCTCTTGACCATCCTTTGAGATGACACTGAAGTAAACTTCTGTGCCCATCTCACAATCGTGTGGGTAAAATCTCATGTCATTTCCTATATACACAGTTTGTGCCAAGCTGTGTGGCAGTGTGAAACACACAGAAGCCTGTGTAATGGCTGTGGATGGTCCACTCATTCACCTACATTTCCTGTTTGGAACAAGAATGTGAACAAGAGATCTGGGGTCTTCATCTGACAGGATGCTTTCCCTCCTCAAACATGTATCCACCAGAACAGGTAGACCCGCTCAGGGTGAGAGTGAGAACCTCCTGAGGGAACTGGGCATTTCAAGTCAAAGAAATGGGGCTGATATTGTCTTCTCCCCGGCCCTCATTTTACGGGAATATACAGAAACTCAAAGGCAAGTTAGTCTCTCTCTCTCAGTCTCTCTGTACTCTGTCTCTCCCGTGTCTCTGTCTCCATCTCATGCATCTATCTCTGTTCTCTTCCTCTCTTCTCTATCAATCTTACCTCACCCACAGAAACACATGCACAGTTATTCACACAATATGTAGATTTTGTCAACCTTGGCCATCCTAACACACTGTTGTTTAAGATGCCGTCTTTCCTCCCCTGTGTTCTTGCCATCTTTCTCTAATATCAGGGGATTGAGATCCCATGCACCCATGTTTCAGTCTCCTATTCTCCTCTTTTGATCTACACACCGGTGTCTGTGCCAGAATCATGCTGTGGTGTTTGTTTGCTTTACTATCACTTTGTAATATAGTTTGTGATCTGGTCTGGTTATCAGCCCAGCATTGCCATTTGTGACCAAACAGTTACTGGATCTCTGGAATCGTTTGTGATTCCATATGAATTTTAGCATAGTTTTTTATTCTAGTTCTCTGAATCATGTCATGAGAATTTTGGTTGGGGTTCCAAAGAATCTATAAATTGCTTTTAGAAGGTAGTTGTTTTCACATTATTATTTTTCCAATCTATGAACTTGGCACGTCCATCTATCATCAGTTGTCTTGCTCATTTTCTTTTGAAGATTTAAAAATGTAATTGTACAGGTCATTAATGCCTTAGGTGAGATTTATTCTGAGATTATTTTTTTGAGATGATTGTGAATGGGAGGGTTTCCATGTGCTCTTTCTCTGACTGCTTAGTATTGGTATTTGGAAAGGCCACTGAATTTTGTACATAACTTGATAACCTCTCTTTACTGAAAGTGTTAAGCATTTCTAGGAGTTTAATGGTGGTATTATTTGGATCTCTTAGCTGTAACATATGATCTTTGAAAGCAAAAATTTGACCTCTTTTCTAATTAGTATTCCTTTAATTTCTTTTTTGGTCTTACTGTTCTAGCAAGAGTTTGAAGCACTATACTAGAAAAAAGTGGAGATAGTGGACAGACTGGTCTGATTCCTGCACTTAAGAGGAATGCTTCCCATTTCTCTCCATTTCTAATGGTGTTGGCTCTCTGTTTCTCATATATATATATATATATATATATATATGTATATATATATATATATATATCTTTAATTGTGTTTAGGTATGTTCCCTACAGTTCCATTCTCTCTAGGATTTTTAACATGAATACATGCTGAATTTTGCCACAGGCCTTTTCTGCATCATTAAGATGATCATGTGTTTTTTGTCTTTGAGTCAATGTATAGTATTTATGACATTATTGCCTTACATATATTGAACTCTCCCTGCATCTCTGGAAAAAAGACGACTTTGTCATGTTTAATAATCTGTTTGATGTGTTTCTCTATGTGGTTTGGAAGTGTTTTGCTGAGAATTTTTGGATCTATATTCATTAAAGTTGTGGGAGTATACTTTTGCTTCCTGCGCAGTAGCATGGTGGATTTTCTCAACTTTCCTCTTCATCAATCTGTTTGTTTAAGAGATTAAAATATATGACTGTAAAGAACTTTAATAACTTTTGTTAGGGTTTGTTAGGCATAATGCAGGGTGGGCCTAGCTAGGCCACCTGTCAAGAGGAATAGAGAATGGCTCTCGTGGGTGTGGTGCTCCACACCAGTTGGTTGTGAAGCCAGTTTCTGCCCAGCACCTGGAAGGAACCTGATCCACCTGGGAACAAACTGCGATTGGCTGTGGACAGGACCCCACCCCGTAAGGCTATTGGCTAACAAGACCTATAAGACTCTGTGCTCTTTCTTGAATAAATGAGTTTTCAGCAGACCACCACTGCTGGCTTTCTGTTCAACTCCTGGAGTCAGTGCCTTAATTGTGCGCCTACTCAACCCCTCACCCTATGGCGGAGATCCTTTGGTCCTCCTCGGGCTGGCCCTGAGTGCTGTAACCCCCAACAAGGGTTATTCCTAGATATTTTATATTATATTACTTTAAAGTTATTGTGAATGGAAGATTTTCCATGGACTCTTTCTCTGGTTGCTTGTTTGGTTACTGCCATTTCAATTTGTTTGGTTTCTTGATTATATCTCTGTTTCCAAAACTATACTTTGAATTTTTTTTTCAGTTAGCTCTAGAGTACAGTCATTCTCATGGTCAGTCCTCTATATTGCTTCAAGTATTTGCAGTAGGGCTGGCTTGGTGGACATGAATTCTTTCAAGTTATTTTTATCATGGAAAACTTTCCATTCCAGTTTGAATATACAGTGACTAGGTTCTGGGAGGCTAGTCAGGAGGACTCAGGCAGCATGATGAGAAGTGGACTGGGCTGTGACCAAGGCTGTTGTGTGCAGAGCATGGGAAATGTCTCACTAGATCGGCAGAGTAGGTGTGAGTCCTAAAGAGGAGAATGCAGTGAGTCTTGGTGTAGGGCATCATGACTGAGTGGGGAAGGTCTGGGGTAGGAGGGTGGTACAGATATTTGAGGAGGGCAGAAAAGGAGCAGACATTGGCCCAAGGCTGGAAGGCTTGAGGAGAGAGAATGTAGGTGATCAGAGCACAGGGGAATGAAGTTGCTGTGGGTGGGGTCTGAACCACCACTGTACTCTGCAGGTCGTAGAGCGGAATAACAGGAGGGGCTGAGCCTATGGGTAAGGCGGGAGTGTGGACGGCATGGGGAGTGTCTAATTCAACTGGAAGAGTAGATGTGGACCCCAAGGAAGAGAATGCCAGTTATGGAACTTTGATCTCATATGTTTTGTGAAATAAGACCCTGAACATTACTTTCTCACTTGAAATCCTAATACTTGAATTCATATAATACAAATGGTTTTCACTGTCATTGCCGGTACCATAGCTTGTCTTTGCCCATGTTCACTGAGGATGACATCACCTTTTCTCTTATCCATTTAGAGGCATCTGCATGCACATATTTGATGATTTGGATTCCAGGCCTTACCGCACATGCAGCTCTATTGTCATTTTCTTCTGTTTTTCATCACATCTACTCAGGTTTGAAGGAGTAACTGCCCTAACTACCCCCAGTTTGGAAGTCAAACTCCTCTTTTCCTTTTCATATCACTCTCATATTTTTTCCCCTGAGGTTTTCTTTCAGAATGGAAGTGTGCCATGCACACCAATGCTCTGGATGTTAGAAGACTGATGGAATCCCCTCCAAATGCAGCACAGATGGCATTAGCTGCCATGTCGATGCTGAACGTCAAACCCTGGTCCTCTGAAAGAAGAGTCAGTGCTCCTAATCACTCAGCCGTCGCTCTAGGTCCCTACACTGGCATTACACATGTCTGCCTCCACATTTGACTTTTGTTTTTCATATAGAATGCTTTATTTACTCTTTGCCAAGTTTGTATACCGAAACACTGTTGCTTGATCATATGGACTGTCATTCCCACCAGCTCCTCCAGGCACCCAGACCATGCCCCCTTCTGCTTTCATGTCATTTCCTGTTTTAAAACTTTATATATATTTTGCGGTTGAATGCATTTGATACAATAGTCCCCAATCAAATTTCAAACCCTCTGCTATCCATGAGTTCCTCTCCACACCAGACCTCATGCATTCTGTCATATATATTAAGTACTATCTAGCCAAACATTTGCACCCAGATGTCCTTTGGTGCAAGTTCATCCTCTAGAGTCTCATCAGCCTACCTAGGAAATTAAGTAAATCTACTCTCCTTCACTCAGTAGTATCAGTCTCCAACAGTTCACAGGTAGGTCTGGCCGACCAACCATTTCCCTCACCCAACTCTGGGCCATAGTATGATTGAGTTGACATGGGTCTTATGCTTGATTCCACCATTGCCATGAGCTCACATGGGCAAGCTGCCAGCAGCCTCATCGCCTCTGTTTCCCTGTGCTCATGGACCAAATCTGCTCTTACAATCTTTCCTTCTAGTTTTCAGCAATGCTTACTGAGCAATGGGTGGGTGAGGCTTAAAATGGGCATCCCAACCAGGGACACACACTGCTGTCTCTTATTCTCTAAAACGTGGCCTGCTGTGGCCTTCTGTGTGCTTCACACTCTGTTGTATAAGGAAGCTTTGTTTATCAGACTTGAAGGAGTCACTAGTATTCTCCCTATGCCCTGTTCTTCTCTGTTCCATGAGCCTCATTTGTAGAGGTCCCACTGTTGATACGTCACCTAGGACTGGACATCTCTTCAGAGTATCTTTCGTACCTTGTGTGATTAATTGGGGAACTCTGCATTAGCTTCCACCTTCTGCAAAAAAAGCTTCTGTGATGAGTGCTGTATGGTACACTTGACTGTAAATATAAGCATCTATGCTTCTCATATGGTGAGAAATTTCATTTCTCTAACACGTTTTTAATTTAAAATGCCATTTATTTGTTGTATTTGTGTCTCTGTGTATGTGTCTGTGGGTGGGATTGCATGGTATGGCCTGTGGCATTTGTTCTCTTCTTTCATCCTGTAGCACCTGGTGACCAAACTCAGGTCATCAGAGTTGGTGTCAGGCACTGAGCTGGCTGGGCCATCTTGACATCTCATCTCGTGCTCTAACATTTTCATCTGAAGGCTTCTTCTGAAACGCATGTGCTCTCTTCCAATCTGAGAGTCCTGCTCTGTAAGAATGATGTGATTTTTGTATTAGATCTTTCTACAGGACTGTGCTTTTGGGATTGATTCTTCTCTTAACTTCAGAAATTATTTTGTGCTTTACTCTCCATTTTTATGATTAACAAAATTTGTATCTAGTAGAATCTTGCCTGTTTACTTGATTTTATTTTTCCAACTTTGTCTCATTGGAATAGATTTGGAAAGTGTATTTCAAAGACCAAATGTAGTCCTTTGGCAAATTGTTGTTGTGGTTTTAGAGGAAATAAAATCAAAAGCTTTTCTCAAATATTCTTTCATTTGATGCTATTTTGATACTTGAATATGTGGACCTGTATGTCTACATACTACATTTGTGCCTATGATCACATAAATCTTTTTTCTCTCCATATTCCTGTCTTCTCCTTCATAACAACTTCAGTTATGTAGAAGCAGTAATTCATTAGTTTTATTTAATTCATAACACTTTCTCATTATTGACCAGTCCACGACCTTCTTTAATGTATAAATTACTATAAAAAATAGCCCAACACTCAAGTGGGATGGAGATTTTCATCTACAAAGTGAGTATCCCAGCATTGAAGGAAGAATTATTTTTTAAGATGAAAAGGCGCTGGAGAGGTTGTGCAGCTTTTAGCTGAAAATCTGTGTTGTTTTCTAACAGGTACGTCATGGATAACCACCAACCATCCTTTCACTTCCAGGAGATCCAGCGCCCTCTTATGGCCTCCTTTTGTATTGCATGCATATGATGTGCTAACATTCCTGCAGGCAAACGACTCACACAGAAAAAAACACAAAATAATTTTGGGGAAGGTATTGACATACATCTTGGTGCTAGTCCTTCTGAGAGTATGAGGCCTGCTCTATCTGTTACAGTGGGGGTTTGATGTGGATTTAGGAATATCTGTGTTGGGGTTTTTGCTTAATGGTTCTTGACTCTTTTAATACATTTCCTGGCATCAGCAACTCTAGAATACTTGTGAGACCTAGTGCTGATGGGGGAGAAGAGAGTGCTTGTCTTCAGCCAACTGGGGTCCTTTTGCTTGGATAGAAATTGTGTGCAGGTCAGGAGAAAACCTCTGGCGTTGGTCTTTTGACCTGTGTAGCCCAGCTGGCTGGCTGGTCAGATTTTACCATCTCTGATGTGTTTTGTCTTTGTGTTCCTAGTTGCAGCCCACCATTCTAAAAAGAAGCAGGTGTTTATGTGTGCTTAATGTGGGGAAACTATCAGAATTCCATATGAGTTTAATTTTGAGGAAAACAGTATGGAGGAGAAAAGTGTAAAGAATGGGGACAAAATGGGAGGATTCATACAACTTTTTTAGTACTTAGTTTGTATTTGTGTGTGTGTGTGTGTGTGTGTGTGTGTGTGTGTGTGTGTGCAGGTGTATGAAAATGAAAGAGAGAGAGAGAGAGAGAGAGAGAGAGAGAGAGAGAGAGAGAGAGAGACTGAGACTCTTCTCAGTGTGCTTTGTCAGTGAGTTGATCTGTGCCCTAGGGAAAATCCATGGACTATAGTACCCAAGATAAATGCCCTCTCTATTCTTGAAAAAAATATGATTTCAAAGTAGGTTAGGGCTGGTAGTGGACAGGGGTAGGGAGAAGAGTGTGAGGTGTCTGCCTTGCAGGTTGAACTGGGCAGTCTGAGACCTTATATCAGGTATGAGAAATGAGCTTGAATTGGAATTTTGAGACTATGCCCTGACTACCCTAGAATTCACTGCAGAGACTAGGTCAGACACAGAATTGCCTAGATGAGCTGCATCTGACACCTGACTGCTGAGAGTACAGATGTGTGAATGAAGAGTAGATTCTGAATGGTGGACCTGCATCTCATGTCCTCCTTTGAAATGGGAAGATGCTGTGAATTTCACAGGGCAGTTTGGGGGACTGAATGAGGCAAAATGCATGAAAATATTCCTTAATATTGCGGAACTGTCTTAATGAGTTTCATACCTGATCGCTGTATATGACTGCATTCCTGAGCCCAGAGGGAAGGCTCAGGGGATCAAGGCACTGGCTACTACCCCCGAGGCAACCAGAGTTCAAGCTCTGGTACCCTGTTGTACAAGGAGAGGACTGATTTCTATAAGTGCTGCTCTGAAATGCATGGTGAATGCACACAATACAAATGCAAAGATTGTATTCCTAGCCGGGTGTGGTGGCCCATGCCTTTGCCATTTCAGCACTTGGGAGGTGGAAGGAGGAAGGTCTGGTGTGCAAGATGGGTTTTTGCCAGAGAGCAAGTTCAAGGCCAGTCTCCATTTGTGACACTGTATCCAAAAGGAAAAGAGTAAATTATCTTCATTTACGTACAGTTAGATTCCCTGTAAACAAACACCTACATCCCATCTAGCAGTCAGCAACTCCCAGGGATCTTCCTTGTCTCAGTCTCTGAGAGAAGAAGGGCAGGATAAGAAGCTTGAGCAACCTTACCCTGCTGGGAGTCTGTCCCTCTGATGACTGCATGGCATAAGAATGCAGAGTGAGGATCTGAACATTCATGGTGTGCACTGTCTGTGGGTCACTGATTTCCGTGTCTTAAACTCCCATGACCTCTTAAATACAAATTGTTTCTGATATCCAGTCCCCGCACAGAGGATGCTTGCTCTGTCTTTCTTTCTATTCATTTCTGGTAAGTTCTTTGTTTCTTATTATTTTACTATGCCTCAACATTGAACTCTGGTGGGCTACAATCACACAGAGATCCACATGCGTCTTCCTCCCAAGTTGTCAGATTAAAGATCTATTCCAGCAGACCTGCCTGCTTTTCTGCTTTCTTCTTCTATTTTTTTTTCCTTTTTATATATGAGGTAGGGAAATATGTGGAGAACAGAGGAGACCTTAGAGAAGTCGGTTCTCCCTTTAGACCACTTGGGTCCTGAAGATTGAACTCATGTCATAATGCTAGCTGATAATTGCCTTTACCCACTAAGCCTTTAGTCAAGTCCTCTGATTTTATTAAGATTTGTATTTATGAGTGTTTCTGTGTCTGAGTGTTTATAACCATGTGTGACTGCATGTCAAGAGGCAAAAAGAGAATATCGAACACCTGAAGCCAGAGTTACATTATGTTGTGTGTTGTACCACATGGGTGCTGGAACCTGGAAGCCAATCCTCTGCGAAAATAGTAGCTGCTCTTTCTTATCTGTTGACCCATCTCTTCAATCCCAGGAAGCACATTTTCTATGTGTCCCGGGACCAGTGGTGAACCTGCACTGTTACGTGTAAGTGTACATAGCACCAATAGAAGCCACAGGCCAGGTCCACATAATAATCTACAGGCATCTCTCACTGGACAAGAGTCAGGGGGTCCCCGAGATGTTCTTGTCACCTCCCGTGAAGTGTAGGCGGACCATGCACAGCAGAGCAGGTTTGTGCCAACTCTTCCCACCACAGCTCCTGTGTAGCTCTGATTTGAGAGATATTATGTTCCCTTCTTCTTTGTATGTATGGGAGAGAAAAGGAAAGAGGGACAAAACCAAGTTATATGGGCACACAACTGTAATCCCAAGACTTTGGAGGGTGAGACAAGAGGATTGTTGTTAATGTGAGGTCATTTTATTTAGCATATGATATACAGGGCTGTACAGTGCAAAATATTAAATCTCTCCAATCAAAAGCAAAGAAAAACACCACTTGGGTTCCCTGAAAGTAGTTCTTTGTGAGTAGGTGGCAAGCCTGGTCTACATAGCAAGTTGCAGGCCAGGTAGTGCTCCATCTTGATAGCTTTTCTATAAATGAACAAACAAACAAAACAAAACAAGAAAGAAAGGTGTTTTCACCACTGGCTGTTAATTGTGGCAGAAGCCAAACCAAAACCAGGATATGGTACCAGGAGTTGTTGATTTGCCAAAAGGGGTAATCACCCATGTGTAGTTTCTGAATGAAGCAAAGTTAGCAGCCTCCATCCTCTCCTGAACTGGCACAAATGTGGGGTCTCTCCTTGCCTTCAAACTCCTCTTCTCCCTGGTGTCCCCCAGGTCCAGCAAGACACTCTTCCTAGTAGTATATATGCTGGGTGACTCTGGGTTTTGCTCTATCCCAGACATTAATTAGAGTATCCAGAGGCCCTCCTTCTTTTTAATCACAAGGGGATTCTGATTCGTGAGAAACAAGGTTTTTCCGAGTTGCCTGCTTTCTCCTATTTGGGCACTAACGTTTGTGGTGAATGGTTGTGTTTTACATAGTGTGTCTTGTCTGCAGTGCAGGGATTAGAGGCATGAACCCCACACCTGAGTGTATTCCATGCTGGGGAAATGCCAAAGGACCAGGCATGCCACATACTGCTGAGCTGTAGCCATGGCTCAGTTGTTTGGTTTCTGTTTTTGAGAAGGAGGCAGAGTCTCATTCAATGGCCCAAGCTAAACGGAGCCCACTATGCACCCCTGACTGTCCTTGCTTGTGTGGCTATCCTGCTGCCTAAGCATTCCTAGTCCCGGCACTACAAGCATGCTCCACTACCCAGACTCTGACATGTACTGTAAAGAAAACTTGAAGGATCCTCTAGAACAAGTGACCTCTGAGCGGGGTCAGGAGACTGCAGAGAGTGTGAGTGGAGGAAGGCCTAAGACACTCAGTGAGGTGCCACCTGTCTCGGATCCCATCAGCTCTCTAGTCTGGGCACCGACTGGCTGTTTCTTGTACCTTACCTTCTTTTTGGTAAGCATGATGCCTACCAACTGAGGTGTATCCCTATCTGCAGTTATACATACTTGTATCTGCTAAATTTTGCATTCATTTTCTTGTATCTTGATTTTGGGAATATATGAATTATATTTAAATGGGTTATGCATTCTTCCTGAAATTTCCATTATTATTATCAGTGAGGTTATTTTTTTCCTATTGAAAAGTAAGTTCTGAGGGAGTAAAAGAATTACAGAGCCTTTCACCTCATGGGAACACAGCTAGTATTAAAAATGAAGACATCCAGTACCCACTGCATGATACTATCAATTTTATTTGCTTTTCATAACTCTCTATGCTGTTATTAGAGGATTTGAAAACTCTTTTTGCATTCACTTAGTTTTGTCTATTTATATGCCACAATGCATTGTGGAGGTCAAAGTACAATGTGGAGGACGAGGTTCTCTCTTGCAATATGAGTTTTGAGGATGGAACTCAGGGTCACCAGACTTAGCAGCAAATACCTTTACTTACTGAGTTATCTTTGTAACCTGAAGATTTGGATATTTGATGTCATCTTTTCTTTGGGATAAAGCCTTAAATCTTAGTGTGTCTCTCAATGACCCTACCTTTGAGCATTTATCATTTGACTGCTACTCCTTCCCTTTGTCTTTTGTGTACTTTGTCGCTGCGACTATCACAATCACGAGGATGCCCTCACCTTTTCCCCTTACGCCACCTATAGGCAGCAGCATGCACAGACTTGATGATTCAGGTTCCAGGCCTCACCCTGCGAGCACCTCTGTTGTCATTGTTTCCTGTTTCCACTCACAGTCTCTAAAAAAGTTTTATGAAGGAAGTAGACTGTCTCCTAAGCACCCTCTGAATTCACAGTCCTCTATTTCTTCTAGATTTCAGGGAATTCTGTGTATTTAAGGAACCACATTCTTAGCTGTTCTCAGTACAAATTTTCTAACAAAAGATTAACTGTAAGGACAGAGAATAGCCGCACATACATGATAGAAGAAAACAATTGTAAAATTGTAGTTCTGTAAACGATCCCTTTTGCCTGTAAGTCCTAACCTGGCTAATTTCCCAGTTGTTTGCTGTGTGCCTTTACCTGCTTTTTGCCACCACCTTGTGAACTGAAGGTAGTCTACTAATGGTAATCCATTACCATTACTAATGGTAAACTCATGTGTGGTATGGTAAACAGAGCCAGAAACAGACCGGTGTGCTCTGTTTTGTTTTTACTGTGCTCCCTGAGCCTTAGGGAGACATTGCATTATAGATGTGTCACTTTGGGATGGTCATCTCACACACAGTTAATCTCTGCTTTGAGCAGTTATAGAACTCTATAATCATCTCCATCTTTTGCAATAAGAAGGTTTTTTGATGATTGTTCAGAGGTTTACCTGTCTGTGAAAATAAGAATATATGGAGATTACTGTAAGAAATAACTGTCCTAGGGATGTAAGCAAAGAAGGTTTTTTTTTTGTTTTTTGTTTTTTGTTTTTTTCTGGGATCTACAATCTCACCGGTCATGTTTTGGCTCTGTTTACCATACCACACATGAGTTTCCTCCTAATGACTGGGCCTGATCTCCAATTAAACAGCTGTTGATTATGCCCAAGGTAACAGTGCCACTACTGCTGTAATAGTGATTGTTTCCTGGACAACTCACTGTTCTTTCTTGGGTTTTACAGTTGGGATGGACCATTGCTGCTCCCTTAGCAGCTTCCATACTGTCTTCTGTTACTAAGACAGCTAGGTTTCCATGTGGAGACTTCCATGTTCTTTCTACCCGCAGCATGGCTCCATGTGCTCTGCCCAAAGTATGGCCTCTCCTCAGAAGGAGGATCTTAATTTAAACTCTTATGAGGAGATACACACACACACACACACACACACACTTTATGTGTATTTTTCAGTAGGCATTTTGAGCTAATACATTTAATTATGGTTTTCCCCACGACCTAAGCATTATCTCTCCTTTCTCTGCACCTTGTAACACTTCTTCATCCCTGGCCCATCAAAGTACTTGCATTTATCCATTTCCACCTTGGTAATGTATGTTTACTATTATTCTTCATTCTCTAGCTCCTTTTTCTCTTTACCCCCCTTCCCAGGTTCCTTCCATTTTCTTGACTTCTGTGGTTACATCAGGATATATAGTCACAACTACGTATTTGGAGCTAAGATCCACAAATGAGTGAGAATATGTGTCACTTGTTTTTCTGAGTCTGTGTTCCATCACTTAGTTACTAGCTTCTAGTATCTCCAGTCACATACAGATATTAAAATTTTGTCTTTCTTTAGCACTGAGAACGTCACTGTGTAAATGTACTATATTTTCATTATCTATTGATCAGCTGAGTGATATTTATGTTGTTTCCATGTTTTAGCTACTGGGGAAAGAAATGCAGCATAACTGTCTCTGAAAGTATCTTTGCAGTATGATAGGTCCTTTGAGTATATGGCAAGGAGTGGTATAACCAGATCACAGCATCGATTTATTTTTAGTTTGTTCAGAGTTCTGCACACTGATTTTAATAGTGGTTGCATGAATGTGCCCTCCCCCCAGTAGTGAATAAGGGTTCCTCTTTCCCCCATTTCATCATAATTTGCTGTCATTTCTTTTGATCTTAGACATGCTGACCTGGGTAAAAAGAAACATTACAGTAATTTTTGTTTGCTGTTCTCTAATTACTAAAGATATTGAACATTTTTAAGGTGTTTCTTTGGTGATTTTTGTTTTTCATTGTGTCAAGAGTTCTCTACTCTGACCATAAGCTCTTCTTCATTTGGGTCATTTACTTTTTCCTTATTTTTTTGGTTTCTTTGAATATTCTGGAGATCATCCTCTATCAGATGTATAGTTGATGATGATTTCATTCCAAGCTATAGGTAGGCTTTCCCTTCACTCAATTAGTTTATTTTCTGTGTAGAAGTTTTTGTTTTGTTCTGTTTTGTTTTAGTTTAATAAAGACCCATTTGTCATTTGTTGATCTCAATTCCTGAGCAACTTATTTCTGGTTTAGAAAGTCCTTTTCTGCTCTTATATCGTCTAAGTTTCTGCCTATTTTTTCCCAAAAGTCTTGGCATTTCAAGTTTCTCATTGAGGTCTTTGATGTGTTTAGAGTTGACGTTTGTGCAGTGAGACACTTATGGGTCTGATTTTCTTTCTTCTACATGTGGAGAACCAGTTTTGTCAGTCCCATTTGTAGAAGATGTTGTCTTCCCTCAGTGTATGTTCTTGGTGTCTTTGTCAAATATCAGGTGGTGAAATTGGAAGCACTCAAAATTTTGTCTTCTATTTTGTTTCATTGATCTGCATGTTTGTGTTGGCTTTTACCCTGCTGTTTTAAAACTATAGCTCTGCAATACATTTTAAGATTTGGTATACTAATCCTCTCACCATTGCTATTTGTGCTCAGAATTGCTTTGTCCATGCAGTCTTTTATGATTCCATCTATGTTTTAGTTTTTTTCTATTTCTGTGAGGAATGCCATGAGTATTTTGATTATGATTGCATTGATTCTATAAATTGCCTTAGTAGGATGGTTACATACACAATATTAATTCCTAGTCATGAGCACAGAATGACGTTACATCTCCTTGTGATTCTCCTATCTCTGTCTTCAAAACTTAAGATTTTCATTGTACAGGTCTTGACCGCTTTGGTTTGATGTTATTTATAGGTATTATATTTCTTTTCTTTAAAAGCTATTCTGAATGAAAGTGTTTCCATGAACTGTTTCTGTCATCGTTTGTTATTTGTCTATAGAAAGGCAACATATTTTTGTATATTCCTTTGATCCTGCCCCTTATCTGAAAATATTGATCATTTCTAGAAGCTTCTTGTGGAACTTCAGGTATCTCTTATGTATAATATATCATCTACATATAGGGATCATTTGACCTCTCCGTTCCAATTATTATCCCTTTCATTTCCATCACTTGCCTTATTATTCTAGCTAGAGTTTTAATCCCTATGTTGAAATGAAGTGTAGAACCTTGTCTGGTTCCTGATTTTAATGTGGATTCTCCATTTTTCTCTTATTAGAATGATGTTAGTGGTGTTGCATAGTCCCAAAATTATGAATTCAAGTTTGGTCCCTTAAGTCCAATTGGCTCTGGGACTTTTATCATAAGTGCATGTTGTATTTGTCAAAGGCTCTTTCTGTGACAATCAATGTGATCATCTGATATTTATCTTTAAATCTATTTATAGGATTTAATATCACTTATTGATTTCCACATATTGAAACATCCCTGCATCTCTGAAATAAAGCCAGCTTGATCGTGGAATATTGATATGTGTCTGTATGCAGTTTGGGGGTGTTTTGTTCAGAAGTTTCAATTCTGTATTTATTTAGGGTTCATGCCCTTATTTTATGATTGTTGTATTTTTACCAGGTTTGGGTGGGAGGGTAATAATGGCTTATTACAATATATTTGGGAGTTCTCCTTTTCTTCTATCCTTTTAAATAATTTATGTAGTGTTGGTTATAGGTCTTCTTTGAAGGTCTGGTAAAATTTTTCTTTGAAACCATCTGGACCCGGGTATTTTGTAGGTGAGGGATGTGTTTGTTTCTTGATTTCATTATTGTTATGGGTCAGTTTAAGTTGTTGATCTCTTGATTTAAATTTTAAATATAGATTTAGAATTTTTCTCTTTTAGACTTTTAAATTGAGTATTAGTTTAAGGTTCTTGACCTTTTTTCATGTCTGTCATCTTATTTTCTTTTTCATCACTGATTTTTGATGATACATGTTTGCTTTCTATTTCCTTTCTTTGGCACTTGTATGTTGTTTGTCTTTTCAAGAACCAGCTCTAAGAGTCATTGTTTCTATGTATTATTTTCTTTTTTCTTCTTCAATTATTTTCTGCTACTGTTCTTATTACTTCTTTTGATCTGTTGGGTTTGGGTTTGGTTTCTTGTTGCTTTTCCTAAATCTGGAATTGTTTCATAAAATCATCTATTTGTTTGTTCCTTTTATGTGTGAGTTAGGGGAATATGTGGAGGACAGTGGAGTTCCTCCAGGAGTCAGTTCTCCCCTAGGACCATGTATGTCCTGGAGATTGAACTCAGGTTGTAATGCTGGCTGGTGATTGATTGCTTTTACCCACTGAGCCTTCACTCAAGTCCTCTTCATTTTTTAAAATTTGTATTTATGACTGTTTCTGTGTTTCAGTGTTTATTGTCATGTGTGGGTGCATGTCAGGAGGAAAGAAGAGAACATCAAACCACCTGAAGCCACAGTTACATTATGTTGTTTGTTGCCCCACATAGGTGCAGGAATCTGGAAGCCAATTCTCTGCAAGAGAAGTATATGCTTTTATCTGCTGAGCCATCTCTCAGCCCCAGGACACACATTTTCTATGTATCCCAAGACCAGTAGTGAACCTGGACTGTTACATGCAAGCGTGCACAGTACCAATAAAAGTCATAGGCCAGGTCCACATGACAATCCACAGGCATCTCTCACTGGACTAGAGTCAGGGAATACCAGAGATGTTCTTGTTATCTCACAACAAGTGTAGCCAGTCCATGTACAGCAGGGTACCAGTGTTCAATCCCCCCAGTAGAGAATAACAGTTCCCTTTTCTCCATATTTCACCATCATTTGATGTCATATCTCTTGATATTAGGCATGCTGATGGGGTAAGTTGAAACATTACAGTAATTTTGATTTGCTGTTCTCTAATTAATAAAGATGTTGAAATTTTTTTAAAGTGTTTCTTTGCAGATTTTTTCTTTTCATTTTGTTGAGAGTTCTCTGTTCAGACCATAAGCTCTTTTTCAATTGGGTCATTTATTTCTTCATTATTTTTTGGTTTCTTTGTATATTCTGGATATCCATCCTCTATCACATAATAGTTGGTGACAATATCATTCCAAGCCATAGGCTTTCCCTTCACTCAATTAATTTATTTTCTGTATAGAAGTTTTTGTTTGTTCTGTTTTGCTTTAGATTAATAAGGTACCATTTGTCAATTGTTGACCTTTATTTCTCAGCAGCAGATATGTGGTTTAAAAGTCTTTTTTGTTGTTGTGGTTTTACTGGGTTTGTGTATTAGAGTAATATTGCCTTATTGGAAGATATTTGAGAGTTCTCCTTTTCTTCTATCCTTTTAAGTCATTTATGTAGTGTTGCTTATAGATCTTCTTTGAAGATCTAGTAAAATATTGCTGTGAAACCATCTGAGCCTGGGTATTTCGTAGTTAGGAGGGTTTGTATTTGTATCTTGATTTTATTATTTGTTATGGGTCTTTTTAAGTTGTTGATCTCTGGATTTAAATTATAATTATAGATTTTGATTTTTTTCTCTTTAGATTTTCTAACTTAATTGAGTATTTACTGGACCATTTTTAGTGTTTTTTGTGTTATTTAACTTTTCATCACTGATATTGATGATATGTCTTTTCTTTCTATTTCCTTTGATTGGCGGTTGTATGTTGTTTGTCTTTTCAAGAGCCACCTCTAAGAGTCATTGTTTCTTTGTATTATTTTCTTTTTTTCTGCTTCATTGATTTTCTCCTATTTCTTATTATTTCTTTTGATCTGCTGTGTTTGCTTGTGGTCTGCTGTTATTTTTCTTGATTCTTGAGTTGTTTCATAAACTCATTAATTTTTGCTCTTTCTTATTTTTTAATGTAGGTACTAAGAGTTATAAACTTCCCTCTTAGGAATACTGTTAATGAGTCACGGAGGTTTTATTCATGGTATTATCATTTTCATGTAGTTCTAGAAATATTCTTATTTATTATTCCATTTCTTCTTTCACACATTCATCATTCAGGAGTGTGTTGTTTAATCTCCATGAGTTCAGGTATTTATCAGAGCATATTTTGCTGTTGATTTTCAGATTTTAGTGCATTATGGTCTCAAAGAATACCTGGAATTATTTCAGGTTTTGGTATTTGTTTAGCTTTGTTTTGTGCCCCCAGCATATGGTCGTTTTTAGAGGACTGGTGAGAAGAATGGGTATTCCTTGGTACTTGGTTTGAATATTCTGTAGATCTCTGTGGGGTCTGGGTCTATTGCAAAAAGGTATTGAGCAAGCCAAACAACCCTGAATACCCTGAAGGGATGGTAGGAGTCTGGCCTAGTCTGCCTGAATTGATAACCTAGGTCCCAGGAAGCCACTGCAGGCCTTAGCAGTTGCTTAATTTTTCCCCCGACAAAGTATACCCCAGACCAGAACCAGACTTTTGGGTTTTGTTTCCTTGCTCCTAATTTCCCTATCAGCCCTACAATCTTCCTGCCTTTACCTAAAGACTCCACCTTTAACTTTCCCGCCTTTTGTAACATCCAGAAAGGCCTCCCTGTATAAATCCCTGCCTTGGTTTCAGTAAATGCACGGCCTACTGATGCAGTCTCCCCGAAATTCCTCCTGTCTGCACTCGGGACTGCCTGAGGACCTGTTGAATCATCCTCATTCTCTGGGATAGCTGGAGCACAACAGTCATGCTGGAGACGGAGACTCACCCTCAGATATCTTTTAGTCTGTTTGATGTATTAGATCATTTAATTCATATGTTTCTATTTTTATTTTTTTGTCCACTTGATCAGTCTATTGGAGAGAATGGAGTATTGAAGTCCCCTTCTATTGTTGAGCTTGTTTTAATCTGTGTCTGATGTCCAGTAGGACTATTTTTATGAAATTGTGTATAATATAGTTTGATACATATGTGTTCATGATTGTGGAGTCTTCTTGGTCCATTATTCCCTTGAGTAGAGCGAAGTGACCTGATTTATATGTACTTTTTCATTTCTATTTGAATTTTGTGTTCTCAGATATTAGAGTGGCAATGTCTTCTTGTTTCTTTGTAACTTTTCTTGCAATATTTTTCCCATTCTTTCATACTAAGGTAATGCCTATTCTTAAAGTTAGAAAGTCTTTCTGGTAGAAAACAAAAAGTGAATTTTGTTTCCTAATCAATTCAACTACTTTGTGTCTTTCAACTGTGGAGTTGAGGTCACTGATATTCCCAGTGATTATTGAAAAGATGTGTATTTTTTCTGTCATTTTATTTTTGTTTGTGTTCTTGGTGCGATTTTGGGTTTCTGTAATTATACCTAATTTTATTTACACCTTAGATATGGTCATTCCTTTCCTCAGTTCTGTGTACTGCTTGAAATATTCTTTGTGGAACTGGGTTGTTGGACATGAATTGTTTCAACCTATTTGCACAATGGAAGGATTTTTTTTTCCCCCACTCCATTATGTTAGAATATTTTGCAGGATTAACAATGAAGATTTTCTGAAAATCTGAAGATGTTCTCTGCCCTTCAGGAGCTGCCTTTTATTTCTGTTTCCTGCACTGTGAGACTGATGTGTTACTGAATGTGTTACTACAGGACTTTGTTTCTAGGGTTGAATCTCATTGTCAGGAATAATTTGTGTCTTACTACCCATATTGAAGATTACCAAAAAATATTTATTGTAGAATCTTTCTGGTTTCATTTGTTTCACTCTGCAAATATCAAGTCTATTTTTGAATCTACTTCAGTAGGTTATTTAAAAGATCACTTACAATTCTATTGAACACTTCTGTTTTTTTGTTAGAGTTCCTTCTAAATGTTTATTTTATTGTTATAAAGCTTATTCTTTATGTAGGAACAACTTTCTTTTTACTATTTTGTGAAGCTGATGGTAATGGGAAATAAATCAAGGGTATTTCAAAGTTCATTTCATTTTATGTCATTTGATAATTAAATACCAGACCTTGGCACTTTTACTACATTGGTGCTTTTGACCAGAAAATCTTTTACTTTTCTAATTTCTGTTCCTGTTGCCATTTTCTGATTGACTTCAGTTATATAGAAATCAATTAATTATATTTATTAGTTCATGAGGCTTTCTTGTCATTCAACTGCATCATTTCTTAATACATATATTTATGTCTTTATCACATGTCTATTTAGCTATACAAGTCAGGGTCTCAGACAGCTCAGTGTGGCCTGTGCCCGTATGTACAGTAGAAAATTACTATGATCTCCTGGTACCCATATATCCACCTCCATCAATGTGACCTTGAAATGCTCAGCTGTAAATTGAGCCTTTCTATGAAACTCTCCCCTCCCAAGTCTCAGGAAACCTGGATGAAGAGACTGTAGAAAAAAATTAAGAGACAGAAAATGGGGAGGAATGCCATGAAATGCTGTCTTCTGGACATGCCATGGCCATTGCACAGAAGAACCAGTGCAGGCAGTTCTTCTTCACTAGATCATTCTATACTAGTTGCATGAACTCAGACTTGTTGCAAGATGTGCAGCCTCAACTCTCCTTGGTAACTAAAAAGAAAAACAAAATCTGTGAACAGTAGCACAAGGAGGTTTGATCACTACTGTCTAGACCTGGTCTATAGATCTCTGGCTTCCTGATAGAAAGCTTTTTGTTGGGTGAGATACTAAATTTGGGGCCCTGTCTCCAGAATATTAAGAATGTCAGAAATACAAAGCCTTCTGTTCTTCTTACCCTCCTGCATCTTCGGAATTGTAGAAGCTTGAGTAACGGGATCAAATGAGGACAGCCAGGATCATTTAGAATCAGACAGATTTAGACACTTGCTTTTTCCTACAAGCCAGGACTTGTCACCTATTCTCCTCGGTACTGCTCTGTTCACTGTTAAAGTGCATTTCTATTTACAAATGACTATTTTTGAGGAGAGAATGAAAATGCATAAAGGGAAATGAAGTGACGTTCCTCCTTCTTCAGGCCTGTGCTTCCCAGTCTTCCTGATTGGCACTACTGTTCCCAGCTATCGGGGGTATTTTCCAGACCTGTTTCATTTCTGTATTCTATATACATGTATGCGTATGTGTTTGTGTAGATTTTAAAGTCTATTTTATTGAGTTTTGTGCACTTCATAGAACAGATCTTAACCAAATTTAGTACCCCCTCTGCCCTCCTCACTCCCCATCGCCTTCCCCACTAGATTTGATGCATTCTGGCATACATCTTAACTCCTGTCCAGTCAAGCCTTTGTACCCAGCTATCCCTCAGTGCAGATTCTCCCACTGCAGTCACGTCAGGCTACCAAAAGTCACTACTTTAAAGAAGAATCTTAGGTGCAGAGTTTCTATTTTAGAAGTGACACTTGGTGATGAGCATCTCTCACACATATATTAACTCTGTGGACGGCTTATGGAACACGGTAATAGTCTGCATCTGTTTCAGAAAAAGAAGCATCTTTGATGAATAGTATACAGTGTAGTTGCCTTAAATATTGCAATTCATATTCAGCATGCAGTAAGAAATCTCATTTGTCTAGAGACATGGAAAGATAGGGTTTTTTTCTTTAACTTATGACCTCTCCAGTCATGTGATTTTGGCTGTATTACATCTGCTAAGTACTGATCATCCGCCATACAAAAGTGCCGCTACAGGACCAGTAGAGATAGTTTGCTATGTCAGTCATTGCGGTTTTTAGGCTTTACAGCAGGACTAGACCATAGTTTGATTTTCTCCCTTAGTAGTTTATGTAATTTTTCTGGAACTCTGAGAACTAACCTTCCTGTAAAAGGTTTCCAGATCACATCCTGTTGAATTGCTCCTTGTTGTGTCTGAAGAAATGTCTTCAGTATTATGGTCTTATTTTCAGTTTGGCAGAAGGTAATCAAGAATTATGGCAATGTGTTTAATTTTAACAATGATTATTCAACAAAATTTCTTTATTTTTGGTGTTTAAGTGTTTTTTCTGCATATATATTATATATATATGCACATATATATATATGTTTTTTCAAATATATATATATATATATATATGGGCCTAGCACGGGTGCAATGCATGTGTATCCAGAGGAGAGCAACAGAGGCCCTGGACCTGCAGTTAGGAAGGCTTGTTAGCTGTCATATGGGTGCTGGCAAATGAACCTGTATCCTCTGGATAGCAGTGAGTCCTTTTACCCACAGAGTACTCTCTCTGTCCCTACATGTAAATTTGTATTTGTTCCTTTCAAGCAGGGTCTCAATGGGTGGATTCACTGCTCAAGTGATGGAATTACAAGTGCGTGCCACCATGAAGAACTATAGAACATTTTTTTTTGGGAATGAGAAGTCACTTCCCACTCCACCATCCTATTTAAAACTGATTTCTTAATACTTTATATTCATGTGTGTCTATATGGATATGTGTCCATGAGAGCTATGGGGGGGGCCCCTTGTGCTTGAGAGCAGCCATAGGGAATTAAGGGTCTCTACCAAAAGGCGGTAAGTAGGCATGAAATCAAAACACAGACTCTGGGACCTGCGTGAGAAGCTTGCAGTTAGGCGAGCTGCTGCAAACTCAGATTATTCAGTGAAGTCTAAGGGATTTTATAGGTCTGGTTAGCCAATGGCTTATGGGGTGGGCTCCCAACTGCAGCCAATAGTAATCTGTCCCCAGGTAGATCATCTCTGTGCAGGTTCTTTCTAGATGCCGGGCAGAAGCTGGCCTCATGTCTAGCCAGAACAGAGTGCCATGCCCATAGGAGCCATGCTTATATTCCTCATAGCAGGTAACCTGGCTAAGGCCCATCCTGCATTGTGCCTTACAGAAAGCAGAACCTGGGGAAGTCAGAGATGTAAGTTCCCTTGAAGCTGGAGTTAAGCTGTCTGTGTGTGTTCAGAATTGAACTCATGTCCTCTGCCAGAGCAGTACACACTTAAAAACTGAGCCATCTCTCTAGCTCCCAAATATTCGTTCTGTTTTGTGTTATTTTTTGTTCTGTTTTTTCAGACAGGGACTCTGTGAATCCCGAGCTGGCCTTGAATTCACAATTTAGACAAGGCAGGTCTGCATATGACGAGCACCCTTCTTCCTGTGTTTCCCCAGTATTAGGACAAAGGCCTGAGCTTCCACCACATTGAATATTGATTTGAAGTCAATAACATCAGCAGGAGGGGCCTAGTGTGGTTGCATACTACTTTAATCTGACTCAGGAGTCAGAGCCAGGGGAATCTCTGAGACTTCAAGGCCAGTCTGATCTACATGTGGAGTTCCAGGCCAGCCAGGGATACATTGTGAGACCATGTGTATAAATCAAACACAAAACTAAGTAAACAAAAAACAAAGTAATGGAACACAGTCCTATTGGTTCATGCCTTCCTATTTTCTGCATGTCACTTCATTGTGCAGAATTTTAAATCTTGTCCTTCTTGTTATTTTTTCTCTAAATTTTAAGAATTTGAGTATTTTTCCTGAGGATATTTAGATTTACCCATGGATGAAATACAAGCTGTGGCCAAAATAAGGCATCAGATGCTGCACAGCTGGAGTTAAGGATGGTTGTCAGTGGCCATGTGGGTTCTGGGGACCCAACCTCAGTTCTGTGCAAGAGCAACTAGTGATCTTATCTGTAGAGCCACATCTCCAGCACCAAGTCTCTTCCTGTATAATCAACCAGTAAAGCAGTGTGTTCTGGCCTATGTTATTTATTCTAGCTTTCAATTTGAATCTTCCCACATACCCACATACCCTCTTTGACTGAGGGCAAACTCTTCTAAGTTGATGTGACACCCAACCTGCCTGGTGTCCAGTAAACCTGCCAATCCCACATTTACAATGCATTTGTCATTTTTCCACCTCATTCTCACGTTATTTAAGCCTGACCAAGACCTAGATTGCTCACCACCTGCCTCCAAATTCTCCCATCTCTGCAGAGCTTGCGCACATGCTGCCTGTTTTCCTCGGCTAGAGTTCTGATTGAGTCTCCTTTCATCAAAGCCTTCCTATGGCTTTGCAGTCACTGAGGTAGTGATAGTTTCAATCTTGATCTTTTCTTTTGTTATCATTACTTCAGGAATCTTTGAATTATGTTTAAATACATTATGTATTCGTCTCGAAGTTTCACTTATCATTGAGGTATTTTTCCTTTGGAAAGTTAATTTCTGTTGTAGTACCTGAAATAAGGAGTCTTTTAACATACAGGGCCACTGTTAATAGCAAAAATAAAAAAGTCCAGGACCCACTGTGTGATCCTATCAAGTTTAGTTGCTTTTTCTACCTTTCAATATTGTTATTAGAGGAATCAGGTCAAATGTTTTCCATTTATTTATATTTGTCATGTATATGTCACAATGTGTTGTTGAGGTCAGAGGACACATTTCAGGAGGAGGATCTCTCCTGTAACGTGAGTTCTGAAGATGGAAGTAAGGTCAGCAGTCTTCCCAGAAAATGCCTTCACCCACTGAGCTATGCTCTGATTGTTGACGATTTGGATTTTTAGTCTCATCTTTTTTTGCAGGGAAAAACCCCTAGATGTTACTGTCACTCTTAAAAGTTTCAACCCTTGAACATTCATAACCCAAACACTACCTTTATCTTTTGTCTAGCTTATCCCTGCTCATATTCATGGGCTGATGCCTCCTTTACACATCTCCCACCTAGAGACAGCAGCATGCACAGATTTGATGACTGAGGTTCCAGGACTCATTCTGCACACACCTCTGTGTCTATATCTTGATTTTCCTCCCAGGCACTAAGCATCCTGAAGGAAGGCAGTGGACTCTGTTCTAAATGTCTTCAAGTGGGAAGTTCAACCTCCTCTCTTTCTCTTCATTATGTGTCTTTTTCTATTTCTTCTAGGTTTCAAGGTATTCTATGTTTTGCAGGCAGCAGATTCTTAGCTGTTCTCAAGATAACTTTTCTAATCAAATAACTACAAACAGAGGATAAAAGTACATAGTTGCAAAACTATTATATCTACTTACAAAATTGTAGCTCTTCAAAACTCATTTGGCTCCTGTGGCCTAACCTGACTCCTTTTCTAGTTATTCTCTTTATATTGTCACATTCACTTTTCTCCCTTTCTGTGTGTTGAAATTATTCTTCTAATCTTACCCCGTTTTTTGTTTTTTTTTTTTTTTGAGGAGGCATAATGGCTTCACTTTCCCTAGATACTCATTTTAACCTGGAATCATATCTTTAATGTTGATATATTTCCTCAAACCTTTAGGCAACGTGTCTCTTCTTCATTGGAGTTCAGAAAACTCAACCATATTCATACATATAGAAGCTGTTTTCTAGGAAATTTTTCAGGAAAAGTATCTAACTCTTTTCTTTCTCTTCATCTTAATGATTTTATAGTATGAAGTCTTAATTTTGAAAGAAGGTGTGAAAGGCATTAGGGCCTGTCTTCATTAAAAAATATAGTGTTCATTCTGTAGTACCAGCATCAAATTTTCCAAGTTTCTCTTTGAGCCATTAGTAAAAGAAACTAGCTACACGTATATCTCTGACTGAAGAAAGACCTCTGTGGTGGAGGTTGTCCAAATCAGCACAAATTGGTAGCATCACACAGAGAGCAGTATAGAAGGTGGGGTACACCTGCCTAGCTAGCTAGATCACTGAAATAATCCTGGTAATCAGAGATGTTATAGATTTCATAGCAAAATTATTCTCTGATCCCACATACAAACATTCTGTTTCCAAGTTACTTATGAACAGTAGCTCCATGTTTTCCCTTTTAGAATGCCATGTGTGTATCCACTGTAGTTACTTTAATCAGCACAAATGATTTCCTTATTTTGCATTCTGGATTATTTCAATGGGATATTGGCTTAATTGTATTTAAAGTTCTTTCATTACACTTGTAACTTGAATAATGAAACATGCTGCCATTCATAAAGAACCCCTAGAACTTGGTGTGCTGGCCGTACCTATAATTCTAGCACTGTGGTGTTGGAGTTATGAGGATCAGGAGTTCAAGGTCATCCTTTCCTACACAACAATTTCAAGATACCTGAGGGACATGAGATACTGTCTTTGAAAGAATCTCTCTCTCTTGAAATTTAATTCACATGATGTATAATCTACCCACTTCAAATATATAATTCAATTAATTTTACTGTATTCATAGAGTTGTGACACAGTCATCACAATCTAATTTAGATCTGCTTCATGAGGTGTCTGCAAAGAAACACATACCCTTTAATAGTCATTTTTCATTTTGTTTCCCGCCCCTATCCCGGCCATTACTACTCTCAGTCAAGGCTTTCCACCCATGTGAAAATCAGGGGGCAACTCCATGGATTTCACAACATCCTTTCACATTGTGGGCTCTTGGTGTTGAACTCAGGTTGTCCCGCTTGGAGCAAAACCCTTTTCCTGCTGAGCCAACTTCAGTGTTTACTTTTATGGATTTTTTTATCTTATTCATGTGAGTCTTTTGTGTACACGAATGTAATGAATCTAGGTGTGCACTGACTGTGGAGTTCAGAACAGGGCATGGGATACCCTAGAGCTGGAGTTACTAATAGCTGTTAGCTTCCATGTGGTTTTCCACGGAACTCTGATCCTCATCAAGAACAGGTGGTACTCCTAATCATTGAGCCATCTCTCTCCAGCCCCTGAGAGGCCGTCTACTGCTTTTTGAGGCAGGGTCTTTTGTACCTTGACATGGCCTTGAAATCATGATCGTTCTGCTTTTGTCTCCCGTGTTGGACTTCTACTTCTGTGCCGCCATGCCTGCCATGCTCTTTCAGAAACCAGATTCTTGCTTCAGCTCTTTTGATCTCCTTTCCATGGAATTTGTATTCCTTATTATTAGCAGAGGTGTCACTGTGGAGACCCTCTTGCTGCATTTATTGGACATTTTACAAGACTCACCCCCTCTCATTCAGTGTTCACTACAAATAAGAAGCTTGCTTGAATGTTTTTTTTTACATTTAAAATTGTCTTCATTTATTCTGTGTATGTGTTTCTGTGTATATATATGTGTGTGCATAAGTGTGTTTGTTGTGTGTGAGTATGGAGACTTTCATGTAGGATTGCATGATTTGGTATATGAGCATTTTTCTCTCCTTCCCTGTGTGTGCAATCAAACTGAGATCATCAGAGTTGTTGGCAGTCACTGTGTCTACTGAGCCATCTGGCCATCCCCTAGTCCATGCCTTTCATCTGAAGATTTTCTGTCCAGCTCAGGTGCTATCTTCTATTTCCAACGTTCCTGTCCTGTAATCATGATGTGATTATTGTTTGGATCCTGCTAAAGGCCTTTGAGTTCAGGATTGATTCTTCCCTTATTGTCAGGAATTCTTTTGTGAAACTACCAATGTTTAAGACTTCTAAAAATGTGTATTTGGTAGAATCTTGCCTGTTTACCGTTCTCACACTTAAGATTTTATATCTACATTAAAATAGATTTGACAGGAGATTTAAAAGATCACTTACAAACCCATTGCAATCTCTTGTTGTTTTGTTACAGCTTCTTCTAAACGTTTGCCTTATTTGTACAGAGCTGTATTCTGTGTAGGAATAATTTTTCTGTCTTTTCTTGCCACGCCAGCATGACCTTAGATCCGAGCTTACTGCAAGGGCCGTTGGGATTAAAAAATACACAGCACACTCTTGGTTAGGTTTGAAGAAAACTGCTACTTTATTCACTTAAAATCCAAGCTATATACTATTCAGTTGCTCCACCGTGAGACCCAAGGTAAATTCCCAAGAGAAAGCTTTATCAGGTAAAAACATTCTGACCCTTACCAGACATCACAAAGATATATGTCAGGGTACAACCGACCACCAGTCTCCGCTCACAAGGTCGCAGTGGAACAGCTTGTATAAGCAAGTTCCAAAAAGCCCAGAGTGGAGTCACGTACTCAGCTCTAGCAAAATATGTTACTTACAAGGATGGGGGTTGTGTCAGGAGGCCTGCTTTTCCCACAATTCCCCCTCTTTTATTTTTTATGGACACCCTGTCTTAGGTCATGTGTGGAATCAACCCCTTACCCGTCTCTGGAGGGCCTCCTCTCCTGTCTTAGGTGGGGCGATCCTTACACAAGTTGCCCGTCATAGAAATGCCCATAATTTTAATGCAGAGAGCAAGAGCTAGGGCTCAAGGGCATACATTGGAGAAGCCATGATCAGACGCGAATTGCCGGGACCCAGACTTTCTTTTAGGACTGTCTGGTTTAGATCGTTTAGGTTTTGGTTTCAAATCAAGGGGAGTCCGATGATGGACTTCTCCCTGTTCCATTTTCTCTTGTAACTGTAGCCTTTGGTAATGCACCTGAACAGTATGGGCAATGGTTCGGTCTATCTGATCTTTAATAAATTTTGTGAGCTTTTGAAAAAGCCAAGGTCCGAATGATAAGACTAACAACACTCCAACGAGGGGGCCCAACAATAGTCTGGGCCACCACTTTATAAATTGGCAAAGTGGTGGCAATACAGAACCAACAGGAACTGGTAAGATTAGGGGAAGAAGAATTAAGAATACTAAAGGTGGACCTCATCAAATCAAGAACAAATTGAAGGGTAGTATGTGGAGGAGAAAAGGTTGGAGAAGCAAGCTCCCCAATTTTTTGAGTGCTAATGTTAATCTTATTGACAACTATTGAGGAAGTATTAATCTTAACCAAGGTGACTTTTTCTACATTAGCAACTGGCAGGGACTTGGTAAGTCTTATCTGGAAATGTATTGAGGTCCAAGTTGGGTAAGTATTAATAGACCATGTTTTTCCTTTAAACCATTCTGATTCTAAAACTTTCCTACCCTGATCAGTAAAATTAACAAGGAGGGGATGGCACCAGGAATTACAATCCGGATCCTGTCCTCCTCCTGCTGAGTGGGGATATGTTGGTCTCAAGGTGATATAATCCCAACTAGAGGATGGCTTCCAGTACGCATCCCCTGTAGTTTCACATCCCCATTTAGCTACAAAATGGGATTCCACACCTCCACAAGAGGCTCTCATCTTTTGACCTTGATGTTGGGGGGCTACATACAATGTTGGGACCCGGAGAATATTTTGCCTACTTTTTTTATTGCATCCGGGAGTCCTTACATTAAAAGGATCAAAACTGGTATTAGAGGGGGCGCTCCCCAGGGCAAAGTATGCCTCTACCCCCCACCCATTAAGGCTCCCCAGTGCCATTTTGCAGAGATCCGGTGTCAAAACTGGCCATGGAACATTCTGCTGCACCGTAGAGCTGGACCAGATGACTTCTCCAGCCTGGGAATAAACTTGCCAGGTGTAATTCCAGGGTTGATGTTGCGAGTCACTCCCAATGATGGCCCGAGGTTGGAGAACTGCCAGTATCACAAGGGAGATTCTCCACGCCATTACTGCCTGAAATGAGAGGAGAAATTTTTGCTACTCAGAGAGATTTTCTCCCTGGTTTGGGTTATCTGCATCTCCTTCAGGGGGCGTCACCCTCAATTTTTGTGTTGAATTGCCTGATGTTAGGTTATTCACTACCTCTACGGGACACACGTTCCTGTCTGGTACCCAGATAGGTTTATCTCTACCGGGTGGGAATATGCAAACTGCCCCGCGGACTCTAGCCAGCATGGGGGTGGCATCTTGCCACTGACCTGTCAATAGGTCCTTCCATTTTACCCAGCCAAGTTGCTGTTGCCTTTTTTCTTTCCAATATATTTCCATAGTTGACATTTTTTTATCATCTATAGTCAAAAGATTTAAAATATAAAGAATTTTGGAAAGCTGTGCCTGGGGGGACAATACATATTCCCCCCTTTTTATTTTTAGGAAATACTGTTTAATAGTGGCATGTGTCCTTTCAACAATGGCTTGCCCGGTGGGATTATAGGGAATTCCAAAGGTGTGGTTAATGGAATGTTCTTTGCAAAAGGAAGCAAACCTCTGGCTGCTATAAGCCAGACCATTATCTGTTTTTAGGTTAGATGGAACCTAGGTTAGATGGGATATATGTTGCCCATATAAGCAAAAGCCTGTAAAGAATGGGAAACTACATCTTTAGTTCGCTCTCCAGAGTGGAGGGAAGCAAAGACAACCTTTGAAAAGGTGTCCACAGAGACATGCATGAATTAATTTTTTCCTGCCTCTTTAAGATGGGTAACATCCATTTGCCAAATATGATTAGGTTTAAGTCCTCGTGGATTGACCCTTTCATTAGGCAGAGTATGAAAAGGTGCACAATCCGGGCACTGAGAGGTGATTTGAGTAGCAAGGGCTTTGGTGCAGCCAGTATGGTAGCTCAGAGAGGACGCATTGAGATGGTATTTTGCATGAAGTTTGAGGGCTCGTTCCTCTGCGGAAGCCACTATCGGCCGGGTAAGTCTATCAGCCATGGCATTTTCCTCTGTTAGAGGACCTGGGAGGCCTGTGTGAGCGTGGATATACCCACAAAAACAGACTTAGTACGATTCCAAATCTCTTGTTGTTGTTGTTTTTAAGTCTTTCTTTTTTCTTTCCATAGCTACTGCTTGCATTCTGTTCTGAAACATAATTTAACTTTGGTAGAACTATTACTAATACATAGGAATTATTTTTTCCCCTGAAAAAGGTTTTCATTAATACATGGTGTTAAGCCTGTTTTTGCACATTACTTTAGTCTCCCAGGGGTTTAGGCATTCTGTCACCCCACATCTGTCCAGTTATTAATGTTTCAGTTCCCTCTGGCCAAATAGGTCAGGCCACCAAGTGTCCATCTTTATGAAGGCAGTAGTCTGGCTGGCTGTACGTGAGGTGGTGCCGGACTTGACTTTCCATTGGACCGCAACCTGTTGGTGGGTGTTGGAGGTTTGTCCTGTTTAATTCCAAGTTGAACTCCATCATTATCCACAGCAGGTTTTTGGAAGTTATGGCAACCTGTGAAAGGAAACACAGGCCTCAGGGGGTTTTACCTCCCGGGCTAAGGGGTTAAATTTCTTTCTTTTTTTTTTTTATAGATTTATTTGGTCTCTGGTTTTGTAATATTTTAAATTTTTGGCCAGGATCCAAAAAACATGTGGTTTATCCATAGGGAACACAGAGCCATGTACCTCTGGTTGCTGTTCTTGTTTACTCCAATGTCTAACAAATTTAGGTTCCATTTTGGATTTTTGAAAATTTTAAACAATGTTAGTTGGAGTTGAATGTGGAGTCACAGGCTCCCTATTCCCCCTTATTGTTTTTGCAGTTGTGCTCTATGATAGCTTGTCCCTGTGGGTTGTGAGGTTTTTACTTTTTGGGGGGCAAGCCTAATGTGGCAAAATATTGGAGAAAGTGGGATTGCCACCAATTAATACTTTTAATATAAAAGCCAAACATGTGTTTGTTTTTTAGACCATTTAAGCCATTACCTTAGAAATTTTAAGATTTATATATATAAATTTTTTTTATCTTTTTATATAATAATATATTGACCCAAGCCTTTAATTACTTGTATAGACTTTTTTGTTTTTTGTTTTTTAATCTGGAACTATTTAATTATTATAATAAAATATTTTTATTTTTTATATCCTTTTAAAACCTCTGTTTACCTTTTTATTTTATTTTTTAGTATTATGAGATTAAATAACATTAAATTTATCTTTCTGGGAGTACTAGACAAAGTTTATTTTCTTTTTAAGGTTTTAGTATCAAACCAGTGTTTGATTATATTAAAGTTTGTAGGTATATAGATAACCTGTAGCTAATTTTCTCCCTAAATGCAGGAGATCACTTATGATTATGGTGAAATTACATACAGTTAATGAACTTTTGTAAATAGACACAGCTGAAGTCATGAGAATGGCAGTTATTTGACTCAGGTATGTTGTGTAACATTATCTTAATAACATTTTATTTTATAAGATGTTTTTTACTTTATTTATTTTAGTAGAATGGCTTTACTCTGAAGCTGTTTTGCCCTTTTTTTTTTTAGTTAAACAGCACATTTGATGATTTATCAATATTATTTACTCAAAGAGGCATTTGTTTGTTTTTAGGATTTAACTCCGTAGTTTGTATTGCACAGGAGAGTTTTCAAGTTTAATCATTACCAGTGCAAATAAAAACACCTGTCCTTGTTATGATTTGTATACATTTATTAAGGCAGGCAAGTCTTATTTTTATTTTCTTGGATTACTGAATCCAAAACAAGGGTTGATCAATTAAAACAGATCAGTTAATTAGTTTTTCTATTTATGTTAATCATAATCTGAGAGATTTAATAAGTTATAAACTGTTTTGTTAAGTAAACAGGAGGCAAGGCTATTAGCACTTTCTTTAAAAAGAGAGCTTTAGTTTGTCTGAAAAACGACGTTGTAATTTACCATGCAAACTTTGAACTAAATACCCATAATAAAGAACATAGAAAACAATAATACCTAAAGAAACCTGGAAAGGGTTAATTAAAAATGTTTCTCTCTTTTAGCCTGTGTAAAACATTGTAGCTAGAAAGTGAAAAGCAGTGATGCTTAAGACATGGAAAAGCAAGTTTGAAGCAATTAAACATCAAAGAGGGAAATACTTTATTTTAGAAAAACAGGCTTTGGATCATAATGCAAAAAGGCAAGAATTAAAACCAGTGAAGGCTGTATCTTATATCTTTTATTCAAGCCATCTATTTTTCTTTACTTTTCATTGCTGAAACTATGTTCTTGTAGTAGACTTTTTTGTAAAGTTTAGTACTGGAATACTGCAAATTTATATGAGCTTTTCAGGTTTAGCCATTACAAAACATCAGCTCATTTTGTACCTAGCTTATGGATAGAAAAACCTTTTTAAGGTTCCTTTAAAAATTGACAAACACATTATGTAAAACAATATAAAATTTTAAATAGTTACATTTAGAAATCAGTAACTATACTATATAAAGATGTTAAAATCTAAAATAATTCCCTTTAAACATAGGTAAAGATGTTATATAAACAAATATTAGAACTTAAAATAGTTTCCTGTAAAAACCAGTACATGCATAGGACAAAGTAAAAAGAGTTATTTTATAAACTAGTAAATACCATCCTAAAGGTTAAGATTTAAAATACTTTTCATTAGAAACAGATCAAAATGATATTAAAATGTTGACATTGTCTCTTTTTAATTTGATATAGAAATGTATTAACTTAGTTAGAAAAGCCCTGTGTGAGAAGCTCTTGCTCTTTCTATGATCGCATCAAGAATTAAAAATGAAAACCCAAACAATAAAAAAAACAAATTGCAATAGGATTAAGACATGTGATTAAATACCTGTGGTCCAGGAGATTGTCAGATTATCAGGATCTCCTGGACTTCTACAGAACCAGTAAATTTCTGGGTGTAGTATTTTGGAAAATTTTTGTCCAAGGTGGCAGTCAGGCCATGTGACTGTCACCATATTGATGAAATTACACACTTAAAATATGGAGATCAGACCACAAGGTTTCCTCCCTCCTAGTAAGGGCACCCAGTTACATATTTTATACTGCATGGTATACGACTCTCCTGTTTACAAGAACTTAAAATGCTTAGCTCTAGTTAAAATAACATTTAAAGCGGCAGCCAGGGCTACCTTGAATATAGGAGGAAGATGAATAATAACCTGTTGAAATTAGTTTATCCCTTAGTTATCATCAACAGCACAATGTCCTTGCAATGAGGCTGTATTGTTTTTTCTTTTACTTGTCATAGGGTAAGGTGGCCAGCCGTATCCCATGACAAGTTTTGAAGAACATTTGAAGTAGGATTCAGTCTGAAGCAGGGGGGCCAATCCCACTCCAGAGTCAATCTCTCAGTGTTATTAAAAACTTACACACAAAGATTTATTTCTTTTAAACTCAGTGGTTTACATGGGACAGAAGAGCTGTTGAGTTTAGTAATTACTTAGCAGGGATAAAAACACTCATTTTAATTTTGTTGTTATTATTTTTGTTGTGTAGCAAAAGCTCATAGCACAGAAATTACCAGGTGCACAACAGTTTGACTGGGAAAAGATTAGTTATACTTGCACTGTTTAATTAGCAAAAGAAAGAGCCTACTGACCTTGAGCTTGCAAGGACAGAGATAAACCCATACCCTGTAAATGTAACACTTTTAAAATATTTTTTCTTTAGCTTAATCTTTGGCTTTGTCAAGTAATAAATGGTGAAAAATCCTCCTCTTACAGATGTCTAACAGTTTCCTTCTCTCTCTCTCTCTCTTTCTTTGGGATCTAAGAACTCTTAAATAACTGCTTGATTTTACATTTAAAGTAGTGGCATTTTGACATTTTTTAACTCACTCTGGCCACAATGAAGCAATCACAACATTTAAGACAAAACAGACACAGACAAATGACAAAATCCGGATGTTGCCAAATCACAAGAGACAGAACGAAAAACATACATGAAAGCTCTTAGGCTAGCCATCTTTACCCTTTTTATATTTTCCCTGAAGACCCTGGCAGGTGTCAGAGGTCGCTGATGTAGCCGTGGGGGCGGCCTCTGCCTCGTCCTCACTCGGCTCCTCCGAGTATAAAAAGTTTTTGGTTTCATTTTCTTGTAATTCAGACTTAGCCTTCTGTATTATCTGCTGCAAACAGACCCGATCACTGAGGAGGGCATCTTTAACAAGTCTCCATAAAGAGAAGGTGGATAAGGGAAAGAGTTCTGGCCCCCTCTCCGTTAGGAGTGTTTGGGAATTCTTTCGGACCTCTTCCCAATCAGACACCAAAAGTGTCCCAGAAGTAAAAAACCAAGGGCTTGCTTTTACTATATTAAATAAAAATTCTTCAAGTGTCTCACTTTTCACTGCAGTTTCCTGTTCTTTTAGTAATCTCTTAAACTGGTGCTGTAACTGTACTTTTCCTGGCTTATTGCCCATTATTATTTTCTATTCTTATTAGCAATCAATATTGCTCTGGCTTGTTGCCCATTATTATTTTCTATTCTTATTAGCAATCAATATTGCTCTTTATCTCCAATACATCCCTGCGCGCCAAGGGACGACCCCGTCCACTTACCCCTACTTTCAGTATCTCGGTGGGAACCTCCAGATGCCGCATCAGCACGACCTTGGATCCGAGCTTACTGCAAGGGCCGTTGGGATTAAAAAATACACAGCACACTCTTGGTTAGGTTTGAAGAAAACTGCTACTTTATTCACTTAAAATCCAAGCTATATACTGTTCAGTTGCTCCACTGTGAGACCCAAGGTAAATTCCCAAGAGAAAGCTTTATCAGGTAAAAACATTCTGACCCTTACCAGACATCACAAAGATATATGTCAGGGTACAACCGACCACCAGTCTCCGCTCACAAGGTCGCAGTGGAACAGCTTGTATAAGCAAGTTCCAAAAAGCCCAGAGTAGAGTCACGTACTCAGCTCTAGCAAAATATGTTACTTACAAGGATGGGGGTTGTGTCAGGAGGCCTGCTTTCCCCACATTTTCTGTTTTACAACTTTGTGAAACTGGTGACAGAGCAAAAATCAATCAAAGGCTTGTTCGGGGTTGTTTCATGTAATGTCATCTGATAAATATGAGGACATGGCCCTCTTACTATGTTTGGGCTTCTGTCCATATGAAATTTTTCTAGCCTCTGTTCATTTTGCCTCTTTTGCATTCAATTCATTTGAATGTAAAATAGTTATTCATTTATTTATTTAGGTGATCATATGTTCCCATTATTGACCAGTCCATGACCTTTTTTAATGAATCAGTTACGTTACAATACCCTACCCCTCAAGTATTTGACAAAATTGTCCTCATCTGTAAAGTGGGACTATCTCAGCATTGTAGACAGAATACTTTAAATATTCAAATGAGGCACGAGAGAGGGCTCAGTGGCCAAGAGCCCTGACCCTTTTTTGCAGAGGACTCCATTTTGATTTCTGGCATCTATTTTGTGACTAGCCACTGCCTAAAATTTCTATTCCCTGCTGGCTGAAGCCTTCTTTGGAACTCGGTGGGCACTGCATACACGTAGTACACTCACATAACTGTCAGGAAAACACACAGACACAGAATAATCATATAGAAAAATTAAGACATCCATTATGGGACTAGTCCTTCAGAAAATGCTAATGCATCCCATAGACTCATGCTCCTGGCCTCTCCACCAGGAGCTTCAGGAACAACACCTTTCCAGGGTTTATTTGTTTTTAATTAATAAAAAAATTCTCTTTCATTGTCTGAAAGTCTGTCTCATGTATCGCTGGGCTGCCAAAATCTCCTGTCTCCACCTCAAAAATTTCAGAATCAGAATCAGGATACATAGGAACACTTTACAACGGTGTATTATTGCTTGGCAGGATTCCATTTGTAAAGTAAGGGCAGTTACTTCTGGCTGGGAGAACTGACTGGGAGAACTGGGAGCCTCCCCTCCATCCCCCACATTGTCATCAAGGGTCAGAGCTGCCCACTCAGGAAGGCTCAAACCACACAAGCAGGCAGGCAGGCAGGCACACGCGGATGCATGGCCAACACTTGGTCTCTCTCTGAGCTATAAACTGTCAGTAACCTCCTCTCCTATATTTCAGATTTCAGGCAGAGAAGAACCATCCTCTTTTCAGTTGTTCCCATTCTATTTTTTTTCTTTTTCGGTTTGTTTGTTTTTTTAGAAATAGCAGCTTAGCCAAGTCCCTCACTTGTCCTTGGGTAAGGAAGGGTAGGTTTGCTTGCCTGAGAGGAGGAAGTCTTCAGCTCAGCTCCCAGCCCCTCCCTTGCTTGGGGACACCTGGGAAAGCCTAGGCCTCAGTCTGATGTTGGGGGTGGGGCTAAGGCCTGGGCTGACTGTGACTCCATTTTTGGGTCCTGAGACCTTTCAGTGAGTGGTATTACTGGCATTAAGGTGGCAGGTTATTTGACCTCCTGCTCTAGAATAACCCAGAAGTTCGTCTTGTCTTTTTCCCAGCTTCTCTTCCTGGGCTTGATCAAGTTCTGTTTTTCACAGACTATTACATCATACATGCGTGTGTGTTCTTCTCTTCTTTTTTTTTGCTTGGGTAAAGTTGAATGTCTGTCTGTCACTGTCTCTGTCTCTGTGTCTCTATGTCTCTCTGTCTCTCTCAGGCATACACATACACACAATCATACTAATGAATGCCAAATATACCCCTGCTTTGACTTGCCACCCTAGATGATAAGCGCAAACAGCTGAAAGTTCTCCCATTTCTTTCTTAGAAGTTGGGGTAGGGAGCAGCCTCCAATCCCTCTTCCAAAGAAGACTTTTCTGGGATGGCATGGTAGCTCATCCTTGCTCCCAGGACTTAGCACAGTCAAAGAGGAGCTGGACCAGAACACTGCCTGTGTTTGACTATGAGACTAAGTCTTCAAAAAACGGGAGGAAACAGCTGGAGTCTCTAAAGTAGACAATATTTTATAGTAGCTGTCAGAATCTGGCTCACCAGTTCAGAAAATACATGTTTAGTATACCCATAAACATTTGCTTATAACACTTGAGAATTTGATATGAGTTCTTACTTTACAAATCAGAGAGAGGACTGACTCCAGTGGAACAACACTACCATCCTCAAGTCTGATTTAGAAACAGGGTATAATTGCTACTTTGCCACTGGCTTTGGGACAGGTTGTGTGTCTCCGTGACAGCAGGTTATCCTGGAACTCCCTTAGTAGCTCAGGCTGCTCTTTGAACACCAAAAATCCTTAGTAGTTACATGTGATGACCATTAGGTGGCACCTGCTCACCTTGGAAAATGAATCTTGTCCTTTCCATGTCTGTTTCTGTCTCCATTTCTCCTCTGCCTGCCACGCCCCCCCCCCCCCCCCCCGCCAGCTGACTTGAAGCCAGTGATATCCCCTATATCCCGGTAGTTATGTACCTTTGACACAAGATGCCTGAAATCTTCAAATGTAGACCTAGGACAGTTCTTTAAATGTATAGGCAAGCAAAGCTGAGTGATCTCTACCAAAGCTTAGTTACAACTAGCTGATAGGTTGGCTAGGGAAGGAAGGACCTGTATCTGAGGTTGAAGATGTGTTTGTTTCTAGTTTTTTTGTTTGTTTGTTTCACGCCTCCATGTTTGTATGTATGGCTGATATAGGGTGCCAAACAGGAATCACCACATACAAAATAAAGACAAGGTAGATTTTATTACAGCCTCCGAACTCTATGTGGGTAAGTTCTGAGACGCATCCCTGATTCATTCTATGATCAAGCTTTTGTAGGCAAGTACAAGGTGTGTAAAGGTTAGCTTTAAAAATATCCAACCCCAAATTCCCATCACATTCATAGAATCAGATGTTTACACGTTAGTCTTTGCCTTTGTTCCCAGTTGAGACACATCCTATTATTATATCCAATGTGAAGACCATGAGAAAATGTCAAACTCAGAGTTCCCTTTCCTTAAAAAACAGGATTCCACTGCTGTAAGATGGAATCTCTATGGTTTGGTTAGAGACCATTATCACTTCACAGACACAGATGTGGTCATTAACAATGGTTATTTTCTTAAGATGCTCCTCATAAGATTAGATACTCTTCTTTCACACAAGATGTTCACAAAAGATTAGGTATCTTTCTCTCACACAAGATGTTTCTGTAAGATTAGGTACCAAACTGGGGTCTCAAGCTCTCAGGAGGTCTGGTGGGAGGCAGGGAAAATGAGGTCCCTCTGTTACATTCCCTGTTCCTGTTTTTTGGTTATTCAAACCCTTGAACACTTGTTTTAACTTGAGTCTTTAGCTGATCATATTGGCTTTGAAGGACCATAGTTTTACATAACTGATTTTTGGTTAACAAACGTAACTATTGCTTTTAGTATACAGGGGCCATAAGTTAGAGTTAACATAAGCAGGAGCAGGGGTCCTACAAGGACATTAGCCATAGAGATCAAGGAAACAGAGATTTATACCAGTTCTGAGTCTGTTTCTAGCCAATTCCCATCTTCTTTTACATGAGCAATAATAAACCTGGGGAAAAAGATGAGCAAGTATGCACAGATCTAAAGTTTCAGTCAAGATATGGGAATTGATACAAGGAGTGAGATTAGACTTACAAGTAAACCAAGTGCTCTTGGTTGGGGTGAAGTAATAGGGGGTAGTCCCCTCCATTAGGGTCTTTAAGTAATGAGAATGATTACAGTGGGATGAGTACCTGGACTGGTCAATTTTATAATTCCTTACATAGAGGGACAATCTTTGTCCCTTAAATCATCCCTAGGTGAAGGTAGGTTGGGAACTTCAAGGACATATGTCAGGTTGCAAAGTGATGACTGCTCTCGCACTTAGGTTTCTAACCTCACTGTGGTTATTTCCCATAGGGTAAAGTTTGCAATGCCTATAAAATAAGGGGGGGTCCTTTTACCCTATAGTGCCTACTCCAATTTTATCTCCTATCTGTATTACACCACCCTCTGAAGAGGTCACCATAATTGCCAATTGCGCTGATCGCTCTGACTTTTTCATGCTGAATAGTGATGTAGGTTGTGGCAATTGTGGTAACCCTTAAGTGGGTCTATCTCAAAGACCCCTGAATTGTATAACTTTTATCTGTAGGGAGAAAGGGAAGTCCTTGACTGGTGCCTGGGAGATGTGAAGATGTAAAGGCAAGAGTAGTTATCATTATGCATTCTAAACAGGAAGCCACAAAAGTCAGAACAGGGAAAATTTACATGTCCCAGTCAAAGTTCATAGAATTTCTTGCTTAGGACTTCTTCAGAGGCTTAGCATCCAGTAACAGTGTTAGAGACCTGGAAGGAGTTAATGAAACAGAGGGAGATTTCACACTTTGTAAACCATTGGTGTGGACTCTCCAAGAGGTCCAACCATGTGATAATATAGCAGTTCTTATCCAGGTGGAGATCAAAGATGGCCCTGCAAAAGCCATAAGCAGGTTAAGGTTGAAGGTCCTGCAGGAGGCCAGATTTCTGAGAAGGTTGGCTGGTCAAATTCCAGGCAGTGCAGAGCCAAGTGCCTTAGATGAAAGTCATCACTGCTTCTCCTATTCCTGAAATTTAAGACATTATACAACATATACTCAAGGGGCTAGAAACAGAGGAAGACTGGCCCATGACAGAGGTAAAACAAATAAAGAGGGCCACAACAACAGCAACAAAACATAGAAGGAGACACACATGCACAAAAATATATCCAGATGCTAGTTAGCTTTATCCAGAACCAGAAGTTTTCATGGACATCTCCTTGAAATCTGGCTAGAGGGAATTATTGCTGCTTCCAGCCTCCCTTCTAGATCACCGTGCAAGGGCCAGATCAGAAAGGGTTCCAAGGGAGGGTCTGGGAATGTAGCTTAGTAGAAGAATGTTTGCTTAGCATGCCCAAGGTCCAAAGTTTGACTCCCATCACTGGAAAAAAAATGAAATAAAAGGCTTGTATATATTCATTTTCTGGGAACTATTCTTCAATTCCTGATTGCCCATCCATCTACCCAGTCCCTACTTCAATCATGTTTATTTCCCAGTCTGACAAGAAGCAAGGGCCTAGCAGATACCATACAAGGATGGGGGTTACGGAGGGGTGGAGAGGCAGACAGGGATACAGAGAAGACTGCTCTTAACTGTGTATGTATTTGCTCCCCGACACACATCAATGGGGGATGGAGCAGGGAGGTAGCAAGCCACAGCTTCGAACTGTATGTACATTTGGCCCCAGGGTTGCTCTGGCTGGGTCTATAGAAGGCTTTTCCAGAAACAGTGGGACTGAGAGCCAGGTCAGCAGCATCAGGCCAGCCCGGCAGATAGGCTACAAGGTCCTGGTGAAACAGTAATGCATAGCCACTAACTTTACACTTCTGAGACTTGCTCTTTATGGGGAAGGGATCCGTGAGCAATGCCCACTAGGAAAAAGCAGAGGCATGGATACACCTTCCTCCAGGTTCTGACCATCCCTGCCCATCAGCTCTGGTCAGGGTCGACAGGAGCAGACCAGCATGGAGCAATAGCAACACACTCCAGGACACTAGGATTGGGGTGAAAGACAGGGAAAGGACAGAGGAGATACCACATACTCAGCAAAACTGGGAGTTATGCATTATGGTTAGACTGTGACTGAATTGACCAAGGAGTCATGGGAGTGGAGGTCAGCCCTGCATGGGCCTTGCCCTGTGTACACCAGGGTAGTCAGTGCTGAGACAAGGGTGGGCTGGGAAACCCAGACAAATGTGCCACACCCCTCTAGATTCCAAGGCCTTTTCAAGATCTGGAGAATGGTGGGCAGAAGAAATCTGGAGAAATACAGAATGGGGCAAAGTCCTGGGCTGGAACCCTCACTCCCACTGCCTAGGCAGAAGCAGTACAGTGAAACTAGAGAGCACTGGAACGTGTGGGTGTAAGGGTGGAGCCGGGACAGGCAGAGCAGCTGACCCAGAGTGGACTGAGGAATGGCAGGGGTCCAGATGGAGTAGAAAGAAGCTGGCCAGCAGGAGTGGGTGTTCCACTTTGATTTGGGCTAGGGAGGCCTGTAGGGTTGGCTTCTCAGTGCTTCCATTTGTTGCCCTGCCCACCTTCTCCAACGGAGGCTTGGTTTCCTTGCCCATCCCCCTTTTCTTAGACAGGGTCTTGCTGTGCATCCCGGACTGGCCTGGACCTTACAATCCAAGTGCTCACATTATGGTGTAGGCTTCCATGCCTGTTTTTCTTTTTCCATTTTGTGTGCTTTGATTTTGGAGAAAGCTTCATCTGGCCAGGGTTGGCCTTGACCTTACTCTGCATGATGACTCTGAAGTTCTGTTCCTCCTTCCTCTACCTCCCTAGCACTAGGATTATAGTCATACACTAGTATACCTGGTTCCATTCTTTTTGTGTATATGTGTATTGTGTCTGTGTGTGTGTGTGTGTGTGTGTGTGTGTGTGTGTGTGTGTAATCTATGTACACATGCATTTGGGTGCACTCACTTCTGCAGTGTGGAGACCAGAGGAGGATGTCAAGTATCCTGCCTTACTCACTTGGGACAGGATCTCTCACTAAACCTTGAGCTTACCAGTTTTTATCTAGTCTAGAGGCCAGAATGACCCAGTAGTCCTCCTGCCTTTGTCCCTTACAGCATTGGGGCCACTGGCACAGCCAGCCATATCTCACTTTTGATGTGGGTGCTGCAGATCTAAATTTAGGTCCTCATCTTTGTATAGCAAGGGCTCTCCCCCGTCAAGCCATCTCCCCAGATTTCCATTTCTTTTTAACGGTGTGAATTGAATCTCAGGACAGCCAGTCAGTCTTGCGATGTGTGAAGTGGGACGTGAGACTGTAGATGTCCAGAGCTGGCATGCGCTTTTGTCCCTCCCCCACGGCATCCAGAGTTTGTACCCCTCTCCCCGGAGTCCTTAGCTACCTACTATGCTGTCATTCTTCTCAGTCTCAAAGCCTTTCCTGTATACTTGCAGGATGTACTTCATGGCAAGAACTGTCTGTACTCCTGAAGGAGATTTTTATCGGCTTCTCCAGAGCCTGAACTTCTTGAAGGCTTCAGGTACAGGCCTTTGATCTCGGCACTCAGGGGACGGAAGCAGGAGAATCTCTGTGAGATCCAGGCTGCTCAGGGGTTCATAGTGAGAATCTCTCTGTCTCAACAGAAAAGAAAAGTGGAATTGCTGTTTTTTCAAGCATAATTTTATGTTACAAGCAATTTTTAGTTTTGTTTTGATTTCAATTCTTTAGTTTTAAAGACATTTTTGTTGTTTAGAGACGGGATTCAGGATCTCACAGTTGTAGACCAGGCTAGTTTCAAACTCAGGCATGTATCCCAGGGTAGCCTTGAACGCTCAGCAATCCCTCTGACTGATCCTCATAGTAGTGGGATTATATATGTGAGCTATGGAACCTAGCTTTTGAGAAAGTTTTGCTATGTAGTCTAGGTTAGCCTGAAAATTGCTATGTAGTACGGGCTGGTCTTGTATTTGAGAACTCATTAGGTAGCTGAAGATGACCATGAACTCTTGATCTTCCTGATCCAAATTGCTGGGATTCCAAATGTGTGCCGTCATACTGGCTGTTTTTCCCATTTTACTTATTCCAGGACTAAAGCCCATGGGACGTTGCTACTCATGTTCATAGAGGGTTTTCCTTCCTTAAACCTCTGTGAAACATCCTCATAGACAAGTCACATGTGCTTCTCTTGAATGTGCAGGTGCTCTTTAATCCAATCAAACTGACAGTAGAAATTAATCATCACAAACATATTGTAAGGGCTGACAATACAGCCAGCTGGTAGAGTCGTGCATAGAGCCCCGGGCTGAGCACCCGGGGGGAGGCAGCAGATTCTGACCTTCCTCTCCAGTTTCTTTCTTTCTTTTCTTTTTGTTGTGTCCTTTTTCCTCCTCTCCCCTTCCTTCTCCCCCCTCTCCTTTCCCTTTCCTAGTCCTCTTCCTCCTTCTTCCATCCCCTTCTCTTCCTCCTCCTTCCCCTCTTCTTCCTCCTCTTCCTCCTCTTCTTCCTTATCTTCTTCCTCCTCCTTTCTCTCTTCCTTTATCTCCTCCTCTTACCTCTCCTCCTCCCCCTCTTCTTCCTCATCCCCTATCTCTCTCTTTGTTTCTCTCTCCTTGCCTGGAATTCGCTATGCAGACCCGTTTGAATGAAGTCAGTGTGGAATAAATTGCCCTGATGATGACATGTGCTTATTAAATGGCCCGTCAGCCTTACTGAGCACTCCAACACTAGAACAAGAAGCAGTTCCTATTCTCAAATCTTACTGACCACAGGATGTGACTTGCATTGCTCGGGCATGAACTGCCCTTGAAAAAGACTGCTTTGTAGGATGAATAGAGGTTGTCCCTGGTATCCTACACAGCCTTCCCTGGAGGCCACTACATAGACATGGCGCTGATAACCAGGCCCTAGCCACAGGAAAAACAAGGTGGGAAAGTGACTGAGTTTTGGTTTTGTTTTCAGATAAGTCTGTTACCCAGGCTGGCCTCAAACTCAGTATGTAATTACATTTATGAGACATAAAGCCCAGAATTTGAGACAGGGTATTGCTACATTGTCCAAATTGGCTTGAAATTTGTTCTGCAGTGCAGGCTAGCTTGAATTTGAGAACAACTCACCAGATAGCTGAAGGTGACTTTGAATTCCTAATCTTCTGGTCTCCCAAGTGCTGGGATTACCGGTGCATACCATCATGCCAGCCTGGGAAATAGAGTGAGACCCTTGCCTCAGAAAACTAACCAACCAACCAATGAAACAAAATTTAAACAAAAAATCCTCATTACCTTCAAAGCTTGGACTCTGGCTTCAAGTTAATTTTCTCTGCATATGCCACACTAAGAAACTATGAGAAAGTGATTGCTGTTGTGAATATTCAGCAGAGCACCACATCTGTAAATAGCAGTCCCCCTTTATCCATGATTTCACTGCTTTCATTTCAGTTACTCTTGGTCACGTGCAGTCAGAAGACACTATTGGGTGCGTGGCAAGATGGCTCTCTGGCTCAAAGTGATGCTACCAAGTCTGACAATCAAGTCTGATATGAGTTTGATCCCCAGGCCCCATATAGTGTAAGGAGAAAATCAACTCCCTCAAATTGTCCTCCATGTCCGCATACTCTCACTGTAGTACATATGTTCCCCCACAAAATAATAAATTTAAAAACACTACTGGAAAATTGAATAAATTTGAAATTTTTAACTTATGCATTTTGCATTTTGCTATTCTCATTTTTGATGTTGTGTGAGTATATGTGTCCCTTTACCCCCTGAGCCATCCTGCTGGTCTAACAACTCATAAATACTAAATTGCTTTTCTGAACAGCAAGATTGAATTTTGGGTCATCTCTTTCATGACACTCTGGACATGAGTCATCCCTTTTACAAACGTATTTGTGTTGCATATATGAGCAAGAGGTGACGTGGAGAGACAGGAGAAGAGAGACCACATTCACATAGTTTTATTACATCATTGCAATTATTCTTCTTATTGTTCATCACCTACTATGCCAAATTTATAAACTAAATGCCATAGGTTTATACACATAAGAAAAAAAAACGTAAGATCTGAGCTATAGTTCAGTGGGAGAACATTTGCCTGGGATGTACAAGGCTCTGGATTCGATTCCCACAACAGAGAGTGATAAAGAACATAGTGTAGATATGCTGCTGTCCGTAGTGTCCATTGGCAGTCTTGGATTATATCTCTTGCATATATCCTGTGGTCTCTGTTAACTTGTTTGTTCATCCTTATTGAAACAGCAATTTTCTCTTATCATAAATATGAATTGTTCTTTGCTTTTCTTTTGTATTTCAAGTTTATTTCTCCTCTATTCTATAGTTTTATAGTTTTTTGTAAGACAATGAAAATACTTCATCTAGCATGTAATTAATTGAACAAAAATTAAGTAATGAACAAATGTAATGAAAAATTATGAATTCACAGACTGGCAAGAAGGCTTAGTTAATTGATGAAGAGCTTTTCATGCAAACCTGATAACGTGAGTCCCATTCATGGAACCCATATAAAGGTAGAAGAAGAGCAATGACTACTCAAAGTTGTCCTCTGACCTCCATATGCATGCTACAACACACATGCATCCCCTGCAACATCATACACAATAACAATAACAATAATAATAAGTTATATGGGCTGATTTGATTGCTTAGTGGATAAAGGTACCTACTGCAGAACCAGACAACCTGAGTTCAATCCCCAGCATCCACATGGTAGAAGGAGAGAACTGACTCCTAAAAGCTGTCCTCTGACCTCCATACACGCACTGTAGCAAAAAATAAAGTGGCCAAGGAACACAGAAATTGTCCTCTGATTTGCATACACACACAAATACACACAAACACACACACACATACAAAACACACAAACAAGCACACACATACATACACACAAATAAATTATCCTGGGATTCAAAATTTCTTGCATTTTTAAATTCTAAGAGTATACAACCGGTACCATGATGTTATGGCACATACCTGTAATCCCACCATTGGGAAGTGGAAGCAGATGGATCAGGAGTTCAAGACCAGCTTCGGCAATGTAGTGAGTTCAAAACCAACCTGAGCTATATGGGATCATTTCTCAATAAAGAGAAAAAAGAGAAATTAAGTGAATCCATAATTTTTAATTTTTCACAATTTTTCATGTATATGAGATTTCACCTGCATGTACATAAGTTCACCCTTGTCATGCAGAGACCAGTAAAAGGGCATCGGATCCCCTGCAGTAATTACAGATGTTTGCTAGCTGCTATGTGTGTACTGGGAACTGAACCCAGGTCTTCTGCAAGAGACATCAGTGCTCTTAACCATTGAGATATCTCTCCAGTCCATATAATTTAAAAATTTATGATTTTTTCATTTATTCATCCATTTATTTTTGAGACAGGGTTTCTCTCTAGCCCCAGCTGGCCTGTAACTTGCTGTATAGACCTGGCTGAACTCAGTCTCACAGAGACTCATTTTCCTCTGCCTCCCAAATGCTGGGATTAGAGGCACGCACCCTATACCTAGCATGCATTTTTTTTTCTTTTTAAAGACCAGGCTCTTTCACTGGTATTGAACTTGCCAAGTAGGCTATGCTGGCTGGCCAGGGACTAGCATGCCTGTCTCCACTTACCCAGAGCTGAGATTACAAGCCAGTGCCACTAGGTCCTGCTTTTCTGAATGTGCATTCTGGAGATTTGAACTGAGTGAGCCATCTCCCCAGGCTCCTAGGATAATTTTTATTTTTGAGATTACAAACTAGCAAAGGGGAGGGAGTAGAAGACTAGCCTCAGTGAAAAAGAGGTGTGTAACGGATTAGCTGACTTTTGATTGCTCTCATTTGAGTTATCTATTCAGACAAGGAAGGGAAGGGGGCATGGCAGGCTGAAAGATAGGGAAATAAGATGGTTTGCTTGGAAACTAAATGAAGAATGAAGTTCATATGAAGGAAGTATTGTTGTTTTCTCTTCATGGGGAGGGGGAACTAAAGGATGAAGGCAGAGTACCAAGTTCAGAAACAAACTGTAGTTCACTGAGTTAGTACTGTAGTGTATTTGAGTCATCTAAGAAATTGCACCTGCTGGTGACTAGTTCATATGAAGCTTGCACTGTTCAAAACAAAACAACCTGGCTTTGTGTCTTGTTGCTATGACTCATTAGTTTGGTCCCTGATCCATGAGAAATGCAGTTTCATCGACTTCAGGCTCAGGTGAAAAGAAGTCATGAATAGAGGATTATTTCCCCGGAGGAAGGAGGGAACTGTCTTATGATAAGGGACTGGCAAGTCAGCACTTTGGTTGAGACAGTCTTCCAGGGAAGGGCATTATGGAGCTGCAAACAGTATAAGGCTCTGTGTTCTGTTTTTGTTTGAGAAAACACAGCTGTAATGAACACTAGATGCTGTCTAGTCAAACTTCTTCATCTTACTCATGACAAAGGAGCAAGTGTACACGCCAAGTAGAACTACAGTATATATTCGTGAGTCAGACAAATCATGACTGAATGCTGGGCATGATAGCACATGCCTGTAATGTCAGCACTTGGGAGGTGGAGGCAGGGGGATCAGGAGTTCAAGGTCAGCCTCAGCAACTTAGGGAGTTTGACTTTAGCCCAGGCTATAAGAGATGTTGTCCATCAAAACCAAAACAAACAAAAAAACCACGAAAGTTTTTAAAGCCCAGTCTTTAGGATGGGAACTGCCTCACAGTGGGCCCTCATCTGATTGAGTAGCATGGATGGTGCATTGAGCCACAAATTCACATGAGCAACCTTCTAGTGGTCTGGAGGCCTCTATTTCTCTATCCATGTTCATGGACTAAACCTGGCTATTACAGTCCTTTGCCTCCTTCCCACAATGGTCCCTGAGTCAAGGGTGGTGGTCAACATCTATCTAATTGTACTTAAGACCTTCTGAATGGAGGAAACCCATGGGTGGCATTGTAATTATAGCAAATAAATAGGGCTGAAGAGGTAATAGATCCTACAGAAAATCCTAAGCCTGCTTTTAGTGTGTCCCAGAGGTTTTTGTGGTGTCCTATTATCTTGCTGATTTAGATCCATGAATGCATTTCTTTCTTTCTTAACTACCTCATTGACCCATTCAAGAACGCATTGCTTAACCTCCGTGTGTTTCTGTAGTTAGTAGAGATTCATATGTTGCTGATTTTAACTTTATTCAATTATGGTCTAATTAAAAGTATGGAATTATTTCAATATCTTTGTATTTGTTGAGGATTATTTTGTGTCTCAGTATATGATCAATTTTATAGAAATTTCCATGGGCTGGTGAATTTATTTTGTGTTGTTTGAGAGGAATATTCAGTTGGGGTCTCTTGGGTTCCTTTGATGTATGATTTCATGTAATTCTGAATTTGAATGTAAGGCCCTATTGCTGAAGGCAGGACATAACCTGGGCTCAGGACTTGGAGCAATGGAGCTGGAAGTAAGCTGGAAGCCTTCGGCGTGAGGATTAGCTCTCATAGTTCTAGAGGATTCTTTGCAAGCTAATAAAGGAAAAAAATAGTCAGTGGTCCAAGTCTGGGTGCAGTGGATCATGATACGTTGGATGGGATCTGAGTTAGGAAGCTAAGCCCAAAATCTGAAGCATGAAGAGCAGGAGTGGGCCTAGGCCCAAGTCTAGATGAGGCCAGTGTGGGGAGATAGGATAGGAAGGAGCTGCTCGGGAATCAAGCCACAGTGAGTGGAGTCTAACTTACTAAAGTGTTATGCAGGTCTTTGGAAGGTAGATCAAAAAGTGAGGCAAGGGCAATTCAGGGGTGGGGAAAATCTGAGGCGGGTCTAAGAAACTAGGTAGGTAGGTGTGGTCTCTGAAGATGGAGGATTCAGTTAGTCTAGGTGCAGAGTTTCAGGACCATATTTATGTCTTTCAACTTGTAAAAAATGCTTATTAAATGGAAATGTCTATACTAAATGAAAAAATTCAAGAATCTAATTATCAAGATTATATTCATAAAATACATATGTTTATCAAGTTATTAACATAAGAAATACACAAATGGAACTAGAGAAATGACTCAGCAATGGAAAACTAGCTAGTCTCTGTAGAAGACCCAGATAAGAATCCCAACACCCACATGGTTCCTAACAATGACTTCCAACTTAGACTTGATTGTGTATTGACATTTTTAATATTTTATTCAGAAATGAGTGCTGGTAAATGGAATCATCATTGTAGAATGAAATTAGACCCCTACATTTCACCCTACACAAACCTCACCTCCAAATAGATTAATGACTTTAGTGTGAACCCTGAAACACTGAAACTGTTAGGAGAAAGCATAGGCAGTACCCTGCAAAATATAGATGCAAGAAAGGACTTTTTTAATCAGATATCAGTTACTTAGGAATTCAGGTGTACAATCTACAAACAGGACCTCATTAGACTAAAGGCTTCTATTCAATAAAAGAAATAACTGATAGAATGAACAGGAAGTCTACAGAGTGGGAAAATTTCTTCACCAAATAAACATCTAATGGGTGATTAAAATTCATAATACAGAAAAGAACTCTGAAAAGAAGTAAGAAAATAATTGATCTCAATTAAAAATTGGGTGAGAGGTCTGATCAGAGAGCTCTCAAAAGAAGAAATAAAAATGACTAAGAAACACCTAAAATGTGTTCAACATCCTTAGTACTTAGGAAAATGCAAGCCAAACCCACTTTTAATTTTCATCTAGCACTGATCAGATTGACTAAGATCAAGGGAATAAATGAGATAATAAGCTGTTATGGATACAGAGAAAGGAGACCTTTGGTCCACTGTGAGTGGGATTGCCAACTGGTGCGACCACTGCAGAAATCAGTATGGGAAACTCTTTAGAAAGATCAAAATAAATCTGCCATCTCTTCCAGGTATTCCAGTCATTGGCGTATACTGGGAGGACTCATCAACTGCAGAGATACAGCCACATCCCATCCTTGCTGCTGCTGCTTTCAGAGTATAGAGATGATAGAGAACAGATGTCACCAATGGGGAAAATGGGGACACTAAACCGGGAAGGGAGGAGGGAAGGACACACGAGGCAACATGGGGATGAAAAGGAAGAAGTAGCTCTAGAGAGGAGGAATCATGCGAGACAGGTATGATCAAGGGGGACTGAGAAAATAGGACTTTACCTTGAGAGGCAATACAGAGGTTAGACAGGGAGAGAGATGAGAAATAAGTAAAGTTTAAGTGGTATAAAAACACGGAGGAACAGGTAATAGCTCAAAACATACTGAAAAATCAACATCCCATATCTGAATATGAGTGCACGTGTACAACTGAGTACAATACAACAGGAAACACAGTGCCAGGCAGGAGAAAACTCCCTTTGCTTGTTGGTCCGTGTAGTCCAAGAGACTCCAAAAATAACACAAGCTATTGCTGCAGCCCTTGACTACCTCCCAGAACATGAAGATATGAACCTATTGTTGAAGAAAAGAACATATTTCAGACATTAGAAATAGAACAATTGAGCTAGAACTGAGCTGGAGGGCATGTCCTTGAATATTAGGGTCTCACAGTTCTAGAGAACACTATGCAAAGTGCTAAGGAAGAAAAATCAATCAGTGTTCCAACCCCAGCTTTACAGCCTAACAACCACAGCAACGACTGAATGCCATAACAAACTGTGCAGATGTAGCACATTTATCAAGAGGGTAATGGGCAGCTATAGAACTGGACATTAACCTTATCAATGGGAGGGAACTCTTGTGTATCACTGTAAACATAGCTAAATACACATTTCTGGAGAGGTCATAGATTGTATAGAAAACTTTACCTCAGTCATATGCCGAGACAGATGTAATGTCTTACTACATGCTAAATATTAACCCTTATATTTGCTGACAAGTATACCATTCACCACTTATCATATAAGCTTCTTTTTTCAAGATATTGAGTTTATTACAGAGTTCCACAACTGGATACAAACAGAGAATAAGTGTCTGAGAGATGCACAGCCTTAAGTGAAATAAGTGAAATAGAACCTCCACACCTAAGGCGCATTGAGCACAGCATAGGGGAACAGGGTGTAAAGAGAATTCAAGTGCACCTATGAACTGTCATCTGCATAGGATCGTTGTGCAAGAGTGTGCGATGCACAGAGAATGCCAAACCTAGCTAAAGTGTAGAGAATAAGAGACTACAGAGAGTGTGTCTCTGTATAGGACCTGTATTAAACCTCACCCACGCATGCGTCCTCACGGACCATCGTGGAAGAGGGGACAGAAGGAGTGTGAGAGCCAGGGTTGACATATGAACATAAGGAAATAGAGCAATTCAGTAATTCAGTCATCTGGGAACTTGTTCGTATGAACTTACAGCAGTGGTGAGAGCACGGGTAAGATCCAAGCAAATTCAATCAGATATAAACCCAGTATAGAACTGGGAAAATGGGAAGGAAGCTCCAACCTTAGCTAAAGAACTATTAGCAACTGGATACCGAAGGGTGATGGAGAGTTTGTCTTCTTTAAAGGAGACTCTAGATAGGCTGACTAGACTCCAGTGGATGAACTTCCACTAAGAGACATCTAGGTTCACAAAGGTGACAGTCCTTGATATAAATGACAGAATGCATGAAATAAGGCGATTTACACTATGAGGTGTGTGGAAGGGGAAGGGACTGTAAGATATTTTATATGAAATGTACAAAAATTATATATATACATATAATAGAAATAAAAATAATGACTAGATAAACGGTTCAGTGGTTAAGAACAATGACTTCTTTTGCAAAGGACTTGGATTTGATTCCTAGCACCCCACCCACATGGCAGCTACCATCCACCCTTAACTCCAGTTCCTGAGGAATCTGACATCCTTTTCTCTCTTTCACGGCCATTGCATGAAATGGGTTCACATATATATACTCAAGCAATACACTCCTACTCATGAAATAAAAGTAATAAATTTTTCTTAAATCAAAATTTTAAAAAATACTGAAGATATATATACCATATGATCTGGTTATATCACTCTGGCATATAGCCAAAGGACTCATTCTGCTGCAGAGATCATTGCACATTGAGCTTTATTGTGTTCCTTTAAGAATAGCTAAAAAATGGAAACAGCCAAAATGTCCTTCAAATAATGAATGGATAATGAAAATATAGAACATTTATATAATTGAGATTTTCTCTGTGGTAAAGAAAAACAAAATCCTGAAATTTTCATGTAAATGGATGGAAGTAGAAATTGTTATAATAAATGAGATGACACAGGCTCAGAATAACAAACCACATATGTTCTTTCTCATTTTTGAATCTTAACTGCATACCCTTAGATGCATGTATATATGCTGATACTACCACAGCAGCCAGTTAAATACAAAGTAAAAATGCATGTTATGGGTAAGAAAGCTCTCAAGAGACAGAGAAAGTAGGAGACAGGTTTTATAAATCGGCAAAATGGGGTAATATAACTGGGAGCAGTGGAAAGGTTATATAGAGGAAATGGGAAGAGAGAAAAGTAACTCTTAGATGGTATGAAATACATAGTGTGCAAAGGAGTTTTTGAGCAGGGTGTTCCATGAGACTCCAAAAATAACTCAGGCCATTACCACAGCCCTTGATTACCTCCCCAAACTTAAAGAGAGTTCCTGCTTTTGAAGACAGGACACACTTTGGAAAGTAAACATGGGGCAGTAGAGCTGGGAATGGCCTGGAGGTCTGCTCCCTAACAGCTACCTCTCATGGTATCTCAGGGTGTTATGTAAGTTGCCAAGGGACAAAATCAATCAATGGTCCTACCTAACTGTAAAGCCTAATAAACAATGACTGCCCCAGAAAACTATCACTATTGGTGCAGTGGAAACAATTTTAATCTTGGGGTTAATCAACAATAATCTACTGGTAATTAAGACACACTCATTATGTGGGAACTTATATGTTGTGCTCTAAGCACAGTCAGATATACGTGGCTGGAGATGTCATAGATCCTAGAGTTTTTGTTACATACCTAGAGTTACATAATTTCTCAATGTATTCTCAACATACTTCCTCATATTTACATACAATGCTACCTAGCAGCACTCATCAAAGAAGCTTCTTTTTCACCAGATGGAGTCTAATACAGAGTCCACAATTGGTCAAATGCAGAGGATAAGTGTCTGTGAGACACCTAGCCCTAAACGACACATCTCCAATGTAACCACTATACACTTAGAATGACTATACATATCAACTCTCAACAGAGAATTTTCCTCATACAGCAGATGGTGATTAACAGAGAAACCTACAGCTGTCCAGTGTGTACAGAACAACTCTGCAGAGGTCGCTTTCCAGATAGGAAACCTTTTTCAATGCCTCCCAAGGTTCAGTTTCATTGCAAAACAGGGGGCAAAGGCCAGACATGACCACAAAAGAACAGGATTTTTAAGACAGCTCGTCAGTTACTCACATGAATTCACAGCAACGGAGACAGCAAGCATACGACCTCTGGAAGCAGCACCAGAAAAAATCCCAACATAGACATGGGCAGAAGGATAAGAAATCTTAGTCCAGACTACAGAACATTTGACAACTGATAGCAGGTGAGAAGGGGAGAGACAGTCTCTTCCTAGAATGGTGCTCTTGGTAGATTAATCAGGTTCCAGTGGATGAACTCACACTGAAGAAGTTTGAGAACATAAATCAGATTCTGTAGGACATATTATATATATATATGCAACTATATATAGGTATTTTATATACATAATATAGTTCATTAAATTGTGTAAAGGGCAGTAAAGAGAGGTGTGCATAAGGTGTTCTAAATACCATGAAATATTACATGAAAAGAACAATAAAAAGAATTAAAAGTTTCAGTCTACTAAGGGGAGACAGGCTGTTAGCCCAATGGTAAAGAACTATAATGGCAGTAACAGAAATCATCTCACCCGTATTGCAGGCCTGTCTGCCTGAGTGCTGAGGACATACAAATCTTAGGTTTCTAATATCTTCTTAAGTCATTCTAATCATAATCAATTCCATAAGTATAGTAACAATCCATTAGCTGGACACCAACCAATTGTGAATTTGAATCAACTCTATTGTACTTATCTTAAATTCAAGAAGCCAGAAAATCATTATTACAAGATTTTTCTTTCCCTTGAAATTCCAGTTGAAAGCTCAGCACTTTCCCAGATCGTTCATGAAACAAAGACAGATTTTATTCTAGTCTACTTTCTGTGTCCATCTAAAGAACTGAATAATGTTAAAAAGTGACCTTAATCACTCAAGGATCCAGAATTATTAAGTATGTTATGACTATACTTGAAGATATATGAAACATTTACAAAGGTGTTTTAAAATAAAATATTTTTTATCAATTTTCATTTAAATAGCTTATTTTAAATGTTCTCTGAGCTGTGTGTGGTGAAATAAGCATATTTCTCCTCCCACCCTTCCTTTTCTCCCATTTCTCTAACCCATTAGTCTTTCTTACCCCGCCAGATGAGTGCATTGCTATTCAGATAAGATGCTTAGGCATAACAACCTGTCCCTCAAGGGGTTGTTGCTAAAGTCATTTAGCAACTAAATTCTCTCAGATGTTCATTGCTTATATAGAGTGATGGGAATGTTTATTTGTTTTGCATAACAAAAGAAAGCTAGTGCAAGGGTCACCCACCTATGTGTAGTGGTCAGTAAAGTATTATATTCTAGCATGGCTAAGGCTTACAGTTATGATGATATCTGTTATTTGTAAATGACTATATCTCAAGGAGCCTAGTTTTTCAACACAGTAAGAATTGCTCAATCTTATTTCACACTTGTTGGTCTTAGGAAAATGCTCTGCTTTTTCAGAGCTATGCATTTAGCATGGTCTCTTACCATGGATCTCCATTTTTTTCTATCTAGTAAATTATGTTTAGAAGGATGTGTTTAATGACACAAAAGACAGAAATAATAGTACTGCAGATTTCATTGCTGTACCTAACAAGATTATGATTTTTCATTTTAAAAGAAAAATAATTGCAAGGAGAGTCGGCATTCCCCACCCTTTAAAACATTGGATGCAGATAGGCACCTTCCCTCTAGTGAAACCCAATAAATGTCCTTTTTATCCGCTATGCTAAGAACATGAACAGCCCTTGCCTATCCTGTGTGCCTTCATATGAGGAGACACAAAAAGTGAGTATTTACATGGATACGTATTAGTGGGATTAAGACAATAAACTGCAACAATATCAAGAAATCAATCAACTATATTGATAGAAAGCATTTTTCAATGACAACACCAGCTTCTAGGTGATTTTCATGGAGTTTTTGTATCTTAATTTTAGCATAATATAAATAAAGAATATAATGTAGGCATAATTGTACAGACCTGTAATTTCAGCATTGTGAAGTTTCAGGCCGGTATGGCACTAGCATCGGCTATAGAGCAAGATGACGTCAAATAAACAGAGAAAAACACCGAAAAAACATGGAAATAAAAGAACCAAATAAGGGCCTCAGTATGAATCATTGAATAAATTTGTCTCATGTTGTTTCTCTGATCTTTCACTAATATTTATTGCTTCAATAACATTCTAAGCAAAAATCATTTTCTCTTTCTCCAAAACACAGTATCCCACAGACAAGTGAATTTCTATGCTTTAAACACATAATCAAAAAGAAACCAAATCTTAGGGAACTGCATCCGGATCTACTGCACCCAGTAGATTGTAGAAGAAAATTTCCCTAAATTAAGAAAAGAAATACTTATACAGGTGCAAGAAGCACACAGAACACTAATAACACAGGACCAGAATTTCCCTATGGTATATAATAGCAAAATGCCCAAATGTCCTGAACAAAACGAGGTTACTTAAAGCTGCTGGAGAAAAATAAGTTACATATAAAGGTAAACATGTCAGAATTACAGTTTACTGTAATTCTGCAAACTATTAAAGCCAGAAGAAACTATACTAAATTATTCAAACTTATAAATGACCATACATGCTAACCCAGAGTACTGTCTATCACAGTCAAGGAGAAGGAAAAACCTTACATGACATAAATAAACTTAAAGAATACATTTCTACCAAACAAACCCTATAGAGAATACTTGAAGCAATATAACGGACTGAAGTTAGGAATGACCATACTCAAGAGGCTATAGAAAAAAACAAATGAATGTACAATTAACGGAAACTCAAAAATGAACCAATACTACAAAGAGAAATAAAAATGACAGTACAAATGCACATCTGTCAACAGTAACTTTGAATACCAAGGGCTTCAGCTCCACAGTCAAAAGAACAGTCTAGTTGAGTAGATTAAGAAAAGAACAAAAAAACATCTTTTTGTTATTTTGTTAGAAATGCATTCATATTTATCTATGCACACTACCTTGGGGTGAAAGGATGCAAATAAAATTCCAAGCAAATGACACTAAGAAAGAACCAAGGACTGCAATTGTAACATCGCTCAAAATAGACTTCAAAGGAACACTAATCTGAAGACATAAAGTCACTTCATTTGGAACAAAGGAGGAATTGACTGAGTAGACATTCAAATTATGAACAAATATGCACAAATTGTCCACCCAATTTCATTAAAACAGTATCACAGAACTTAATGGCATAATTTAACCGCAACTCAGGAACATTTGGCTTCAGTAGCTCACTATCTTAAACAGATCTACCTACTAGAATAATAATAAACACAGACACCTGAATTAAAGAAACTCATGCACCAAATGGACTGAACAGACAACTACTGAACATTCCACCTTAGCCTCTCATCTGCTGCTGTGACAAAACACATGACGAAGGGATCTTAAAAAAAGGAAAAAAGTTTATTTGGCATATGGTTCCAAAGGAGCAAGGGTCCATCATGGTGGGGAGGCATGGCAGCAGAGATGAGTGCAGCAGCAACAGAAAGATGACACTCACCTCTTCAAAGAAGCCTAGGAAACTGGGAGTGACTGGAAATCCTACCAGGCTTAAAAACTGTGTAAGCCTGCCCCCAGGAACAGGATTTCTCCAGCAATGTCACACTTTCTAAAACTTCCCAAACATTTTTAGATAATAGAAGTGTAGTGGATGCCCTGGGAGTGGAGTTACAGATGGTTGTTAGTCACAGTATGGGTGCTGGGAATCAAACTAGGGTAGTCTTAAGTAGCAGGACATGTTCTTCAGTGCTGACCCATCTCAGTAACCATGAATATAACGTTATCTCTACAATAGGATGCGTCATCAGGGTCTACACCAGGGGGTGATATAACTGGATCATATGGTTGGTTCTTTTTGAGTTTTGGGGAAGTTCTCCACACTGCTTTCCACAGTGGTTGCATGAATTCTACCCAGCATTAAGAAAAGAAGAAAACTAAATTTTCAGGTATAGTGATGGAAATAAAGTGTTATATATGTGAAGTAACACAAGCACAGAACAGCAAGCAGCACGTGTTCTCCCTCATTTGCTGACTGTAGCACCAATCCCGTTTGTGCGTATAGATCCTGATGTTACAACAGGATTCAGGAAAAGAGAAAGGATACAGGGAGGTAAAGGAAAAGGGAGAACCTGAAAAGCAGGAAAGTAGGGAACAGATGTTTTCGGGAGGGTGGGAGAGTGGTGAAAGGGGGAATATTCAGCAGGGAGGAGAGGAGAGGAGGGACGGGGATGCAGGGGGTCATGGTGGTGGAGGAGGCTAGTCAGGAGAGGGGTGATGGAGGGTGGTGGGTGTTAATGGGGGGAGGGTGTGATACTGTGTGTACTCTGACTGGGAAGAGAGGAGGGACGACAGGCGGGAGGAAAAAGAGAAGACATGAATGAACCTTGGAGGGCTAGGGAGCCCAGAAGAAATGTGGGGCCCCCAGATTCACTGAGAAATGCTCAAACAGTATGCAAACATCTACATACTAGGGCTGCTTGGCAAAGAACACAGTGCCAGACAGAAGCTGCCTCTCTCTGTGTCCTTGGTGAGACAAGGTCTAAGGGACTCCCAGATAATAAAGGTTATTGACAAAGCTCTGGGTTCTTCCCCAGAACTAGAAGATAACACCCTACTGCTGAAGGCAGGAAATTCTTGGAATACAGAGCTTGAAGCAATGGAGCAGGAACTGACTTGGAAGCCCTTTACTTCAAGTTTAGTTCCCATAGTGCTAAATAATAATATGCAAACATCTAAGGAGGAAAGTCAATCAATGGTCAACCCAAACCTAAATGCTAATAACTGTAAACCCTGGCACAGCACACTACCTCTATTGGTGCAGCAGTAGCACTCTCATTGGGGGTAATCAACAGATATCTAATTGGACTTAAAGCCTTCTCATTGAGAGTGGACTCTTGTGTGGTGCTGTAAACGTGGCCGAATACACAGCACGGAGTGGGCATAGATTCTAGGAAAAACCTCTCTCTGTCACGCTCCCAGGGAAATGGAATTTCTTAGCATGTACTAAATGTGGATCCTTATATTTAAAGGAAAACATCATTCATCAAAAATCTTCTTTTTGCAACAGATGGAAGGTAGAGCAGAATTCCACAAATTGTGAGAAACACAGAATAAATGACTGAGAAATGCCAAGGCCTAGGTGATATTTCTAAAGTTACACTTCTCCAACTAAAGCTCATGGGACACAGTGGAAGGAGGGGTAGAGAGAAAACTAAAGCATCCCTCAAGCCTCACCAGTGAAGGGTCTTCAAACTACATTGTGCATTCACAGAGTAGATCACAACTGGCCAAGTTTTATACAGTAAGAGAATACAGACAGTGTTTCTCTGAATAGGACTATTATATTGAACTGCACTCACGTATGGCACAGGGGTCTTTACAGAGGAGGGGGAGGAAAGATTGAAAGACCCAGGGATGGTTCGAGAACTTATGGAGGCAGGGTCTATCAGGCTACTGGAAGCTTGCACATGTGAAATTGTGGAAATGCTGAGCACAGAACCCAAACCAACTCATATTAGGCAGGGTAGAGCAATAGAAAATGGAGGCAGGCCAGATCTAGACTCATAACTATTGGAGACATATTACTACTTGGAGAGGGAAAGTATGCATTACTCATGATCTCTAGATAGCCTGACCAGACTCCAGGGAAATTCACTGAAGGAGATCTGGACACTAATGCTTGAGTGGATAGGAATTAATATGTATGATGGAATGTATCAGGACTTTGGGGTTTGGGGTGGGATGGTTGGAGAAATCTGATTAAGAACTGGTGTATGAAATGTATAAAACTCAATAAAAGAACTTATACACTATGAAACTTGAAAATAGAATGGAAGAATTTCTAAATTCATAGAAAAAGCCAAAGCTAAATCAAGAGGATATAAGCAGCTTAATCAGACTTAAATAACAAATAAGGAAATAGAAACATCAATAAACTCCCTCCCCGCAAAGACAGTCTCAGGTGGTTATAGACCACCTGATTGTGTAGGAAGCCTAAGAAGATAAAAATCTTGATAAATCATGGTAAAATCTTGCATGAATCGGAAGTAACATTCATTTTCAAAGGTGCACATATCCTTGGGAATCTGCAGGAGCCCAGGGATAAATATCCAAGAGAACTTATCTTTAAAACAATTGTCTTCTTATTCGTAAATCTGCTATATGTAGAATGCATGTAGTCCAGCTCTGATATACTCAGCTCATGTGTTTATGTGCATTTGTGCTAATGATTCTGTTGATGCGCAAGGCAGTCACCACCCTGTTCACATTGTTAAGTGAGCTTTAGTTGTACAGGTTGCACTCTAGACATATCACTTAATGTTCCAAACTTAGCCAACTGATTACTACTGATGAGAGAGTTGATCTTCTTTAAACGAGTGACTTCAGATAGGTTGACTAGAGTCCGGCTGTTTAACTTGCACTAAGGGACATCTGGGTATAAAAGCTTGACTCAAAAGGCCTTAACGTGTATGACAGGATTCATGAAATAGAGTCGGGGGCTACGGGAGTGCAGATTTTGGAGAGGACCTAAATATTATTAAGATGTACTGCATGAAATGCACAAAAATTCAATGAAAATATACATTGAGAAAAATAAAGATGTAAAAGAAACCCATGCAGATTATTATCTTCTCTAGAAATAGGCACAATGATTTATGTCAAGCTAATAAACAGCAAGACCTAAGGGATGAATCTCTCTTGCGTAGATTTGACCACGAGTATGAGCAGAAAATTTCATGTGGAAGTCATTGAGATCAATGCAAGCCTGGTGGCGTCATGGCTGAGAGGTAAAATGGGCTGATGTCTCAACATTAGCAGGGTATTAGGATCTCTAAAACTGGAGAGTAGGGGCACGAAGAGAGGCTCAGCAGTTAAGAGCACTTGTTATTGTAGGGGACCTGGATTTGGTTCTCAGCACCCCCAGTTACAGGGGATCTAAAGATCTCTTCTAGCTTCCACAGGCATTGCATTCCTACAGTGCATTTACATACATGTAGGCAAAGCATTCATACTCACACAATAAACATAAATAAATATTTCAACAGACAAAAGGCCATGAAGTCTGCCTATGTGAGTCTTGCTAGGGTCTGGAGGAGTCTCAGAACATTCCTTCTGTAATATATGTATACCGATGTCTTCATTCCAGTATTATGGATATACAACAACCCAAGAAGTTTGTTTCACAGTTTTGAGAAGCACAAAGGTTCTGCTGTATTCACACTCCAAATGATCAACATAATTTCAGTGCAAAAATCAAAACTCCTACTTTCATTCTGAATGAAAGTACATTTAACACTTTACACTTAAGACCATCTTTTATTTGGTAAATCATTGAATTGATATGACCCATCCTTATCTCTAGAGTGTTGGATCAACCCACTGTTTACTCTTTTCTGCCAAAATGAGCAATGTTAGAAATTCCCCTTCTCTTTATATATCATACAGTTGAAAAGCACCTCAATGTAGCCTAAACCCAATATCTCTACACTTTGACCATTTCTGACCTTTTGAGATGCTGGCCCTGTTTTGCATGAGGGAGCTTCATTAATGAGATTTGTGAGATTCATTAGTTTCTTTTTTACTCCTCCTTTGATGTTGCTTGTCCCTTTGGTGTAGACATTGAATTGAATATGTGCCACATGTGCTTAGGCAATTGTCAGACAATGTCTGTGTGTGACCAACTCTGCTTACACTGTAGTGATCTCTGTCTGGTGCAAAAGAAACTTCTTTGATGAGTTGTGACTGGATACTTGACTCCAAATATGAGGATATATTTTTTGGCACTTAGCAAATCTTACATTAGTCTAGGCTGGTGACAGCCTTGGGAATTTCCCTAAGGTCTATGAAACGATCCCATGACCTCTACAACCATGGAGATTTGGTTGTGATTACAGTATTGCATGTGTTTCCTTCCACTGAGTGGCTTTTATGTCCAATTAGGTAACCATTGTTTCCTCCTGAGATTAAAGTGCCACTACTTCACCAGCGTCGTGTGCTGTGCCCATCATGAATGTGATTATTTGGTCATGAAGCTGGTTTTGGCAAACAATTGCTATTCTAACATAGCAGCCTTTGAAATACTGTCTAGAGCTCTGAGATCCAGCGGTCAGGGGAAGTGGCTTTCAGGTCAGTTCCACCTCTACTGGTCCAAAGACTGTGTCCAAATGACAACCTTTCCTCAGCAATAGGATCTTACTTTCGAATTCTGAGAAGCAATTAAGGGCTGCAGCAATAGCCTGTGTAATTCTGGGAGTCTTTTGGATCTCCTTAACAAATCAAAGGATGGCTTCTCCTATCTGGTACTGGTTCTTGTTCTGTAGCCTTCAGCTAGCATATTGGCTCATGTAGAGATATGGAATATGTACTTTCTTATTAAGTTTTAGCCTAATATAGACTAATATGATTCTCTATGGTGTTTTACACTACCTAGCCGCCCTCCCCCACTCTGATCCATCATCAGTCTACTGCCAGAGGAATGTGAAACTATGGCTAATAGGAAGGGTCAGTAGCTTCAAGCTAATATGAAGAGACCAGTTCCAGTTTCCAAGTAGGGACCACAGCTCCAAGTTCATATGAGGGAACCACTGCTTCATCTCATAGAAAAGGATGGCACTCAAGTACTTAGAATGCTACAACTCATGTGTATGAGCAAGGACCACTCCACTCCTAGGACAGAATCACAGCTTCTGCTTATGAGAGAAGACTGCAACTCAGAAGACAGGCTGACAGAAGGGAATCACAATTCCAACTCACAGGAGGGGATCACAGCTTCAGGTTGACAGGAGCAGATCACAGCTCCAGCTCATAGTAGGGACAACAGCCCAGGTTCATGGGAGGGGACCACAGTTCCAAGTTTCTGACAAGGGAACATAGTTCCAAGTTGATGGAAAGGGACCACTGTTCCAGCTAAGAGGAGAGGACCACAACTCTGACTCCCAGGATAAGCTCCAGGAAATTAATATTACTAGAAAATTCACTTTTATTTACATTTCCTGTATTTTTTCTTGATGCATTATGGATTTAGATATGTTTCCTTGACTCAGTGCATTTGCCCATTCCTCAAACCTTATTCTACAACTGAGAGAAAGCATCTTACGTAATATTAACCAAAGCAAAAATTGAACAGAAATATGGAACTTCTGATTCTGTATCCAGTGATATTACACATCAATTCACACTGGGTAGGCAAATTTCAAAGTAACTATGAAATTTCAGAAGACATATATCAGAATTGCATCTCATTGTACAGGAAGCGAGTCGTAGTGCAGCCTCACCTGATCAGCACGGCGGAAGATGGCACAAGGCTTCCTCTCTCACTGTCGCCATGGAAAGGGATTTGATTTTGAATCTGGACTGAACATTGTAAAGATATTTTTTAATTAATTTTAAATAGTTTTTTGTTTATGCAGTTCTATGGATTTTTAGTCCAATGGTTCTATATCATTATGCTAAACATAATGTCTGATCCATCAAAAAGGATATGCCCAATAGTGAAATAGTTGTATGAATTTTATGTGATTAAACAGACATTTTTTTTGCAGTATTAAATGCCAGTTCCAGAAGATGGAAGACATGGTCAGTAATGTTAACTGGGACCAAATCTGTTGGCTGTTTAGGTTACAGCTTTAGGGCAGATGCTAATACTCTCACGTCCTCTATTCATCTACTAATAATTGCTTCTACACTCTCTAATTTTTTTAATGCAGGGTTTCCTTCTAACCCCAGTGGACCCTAGTCCAAACTCACACATTATCCCCACTTTTCAGGCAATAGCACCTGCCTCCCATCATCCCTCCTCTCCTGACTCCCCCAACCCGAGTACCGCCCTCTATGTCACTCCCTCTCTCCTCCCACCTGAACACTTCCACTTTATCCCTGCCCCCGTAACAACTCTTCCTTACTATCCTCTCTTTCAGGTTCTTTCTTTTCCACTATCTGTTTTTCTACTCCATTTTTTCTGGCTCTGGGTGCTATATCAGGATATTTACTCACATATAGTGGAGTGTGTTGGAGACCAAGTGACCTCTGTTTTGCCCTTCTGAACATGTGACATCTTGTGACTCAGTGCAAAACATCCTGACACCCGTTGACAGCAATTATGCTAGGCCAGAGTCTCTTAAGTGCTTCTCATTGTCTAGCAAACAAGCCCCCCTACCTGTAGCTGCCCTGGGCTACACATGGCCTCAGCTCCTGGTTCTTCCTGTGATTTGTATCCTAGCAACTTTAGTCCATGCCCCTGCCTCATTTCCTAATGTCTTCTGATATTCATAACCTTATGATAGGCCTTTGTCTCTGTTAATCACCATATTCCTGTATGGGTGCCTGACTCCTCCAAGTTATATATAACACCTAAAAGAATAAAGATTTGCCGATTTGATCAGGAGACTGTCTTGTCGGTCCTCCCTGTTCCCTCTTGTCTCTTTCACCCCAGGTTTCTGAGGACTCGTGCTCTACTGAGGCCAGCGGGCCGTGGCAGGAGTGGTGATGCAATCCACAAATGACAGAGCACATACATCACTGCTCTTCTGACTTTGGGTTGCTTCACTTGGTATAACACTCTCTGCTTCAATCCATATACCTGCATATTTTATAATTCCATCTTTTCTTAATGCCGAATAGAATTCCATTCTGTAAATGTACCACATTTTCTTTATCCATACATCAGTTGAGGGACATTTACATTGTTTCCATTTCTTAGGCATCGTGAAGACAGCAGCAACAAACATGGAGATACAGTTATCTCTACAGTATGATGAGTTCTTTGTGTACATGTCAAGGACTGGTAGTGTTAGACCCCACTCTCAGCCCGGGGACTCGAACCCCAGTGGGCCGCCTGGGTGACTAACGTCGGGGAGCCTCAAGCCCACTGACCTCACTCAGCCCAGGGGACTCGAACCCCTGTAGGCTGCCTGAGAGTCAGTCCCAAGAATCCAGACCGTCAGATGCAAAATGCAAGAAGTAGGTTTATTTCACTTGCGCAAGTGGGAGACTCAGTCTCGTTCATGAGACTCAGCCCGCCCGACTCCTGCCAGGCCAGGTTTTCATAGTAAGGTTTCACAGGATAATTATACATTGACATACAGCTCAACAGACAGTTCACAGACAAGATATTTGCTTACAGATCAGGGTTACAGAAGGGACAACTTTTCCATAAACTTTACACATTACTTTGCAGTTCACAGGTGGTAAACTTTCCCACAATTTATGGATGGGATAATGGAGACTCTTCCTGTGGAATGTTAAGCCCACAGGCTTTATCTTGCATACCGAGGGATGTTTACATAACTCTTGAATTCCCTGGGTCTCTTCCTCCTGGATTTATAGTTTCTTAGTTGTTTTTCTAATTGGGGGGGGAGGCCGAGCTCGTATCACCGAGTGCCTCATAAAACAAAATGTCTCACAGTAGAACCAGATCATATAGTAGATCACTTTTAGATTTTGCAAAGATGTTGTTGCATGAATTTATCCTCTGCAATTAGATGCACCGGCCTGCATGGATATCAGCCCAAACATACTCTGCTGTTGTTGCTCTGGGGAAGGGAGGAGCCAGGAGAGGCAGCTACTCCTACCAACAAATGAATGGCCTGAGTTGTATGTGGAGGAGGCACTAAGAGTATGAGCAGAGGGAACTGGAAAGGAACTCTCCTCTTTTTCCCCAGCTTAGGTAGCTGGCAGCAGTTCATGGGGACCCTGAGGAAATGTAGAATTTTCTATATGGCCTCAGTAGAGGAGCTTCCCTCCTGCCCCAGCCCATGTTCCAGAAGGAAATAAGGACTTAAGCAGCAATTGGGATATTTTAGCAAAAGTCTGACTGGAATCTGCCCAAAGCCAAAAAGCTTGCCTGATGCTAAGGTGAAAAGCAGTGACTAATTTCCATGCTGGAAGACATTTCAAGACAGCCTAGCACAGAAATAGCGGGGTGGTTTTTAATGAGGTATACTATGTAGATCTACAGTGGAAAAGAAAAGAAAGAAATACAGAATGTACAGTTTGGAGTGAAAAAGAGTACTAGGAAGATGTTGGAGTCAAGGCATATGCTAAAGGAGAGGATCCTTTTTTATAAGGAGATAATGAGTAAGCAGAATCCTAAAGATCTGCACTTAAACAATGGAGAAAGTGCCTCCAGGGAAAGAACACACCCATCTTACAGAAAAACATGGCAGTGTTGTTCACCTGTTGCTGGCTTTAGAGGAATGAAAGATGCAAGAGCAAAAGGATCATCGATTCTTCCTCTGGGTTGGGAGAAAGCCTTCGAGACCAGGCAACTAGCAGCTGCCACTTCTCATGTCCAGCTCAATTGGATTCTTATCTGATTGACCTTACTTTGCTATTTCAGGCACTAGTAAATAAGTTTTTTGCAATGAACACTTCTAAATTCACACAGTATATTTTATTTGTGGTGATAGTAAACAAGTCTAATACTTGTATATTGTGTTTACTTACATGCATTCCCTATATTTTGAGTATTGTGAAATCTCATTTGGAAGTCATTACATTACTGAACTTTATTACATAACATTAAATTGGTTCTAATATTACCTCCTTAAATAAACATATCTGCATTTTGAATAGGTCATGTGAATTCTCTATTAAAGAGATAAAGTCCTTTGAAATTAATTAATTTAATATAGTGGTGTTCCACAATGTGTATAGCAATTTTGCCCATTTTTCCCCACTTTTAATTGAATCATTGTGTATTTATATAGAACATCCCAATGAATCTTAATCATCCTTATACTTCTTTCCCTACAGGCAACATCCCTAACCACCCAACTGGAATCCATGCATTCTTTCATCTGTATTAAAGTCTATTGTGTAAAATTAGCATCCACAAATAACCTCAGTGCAGGTTCATACACTGAGGTCTAGTCAGCCTACGAGGCATCCCGCATTTTAGGAAGACTAGCTCATATTCACCAAACAGTAACCAGTTGCCAATATTCCTGAAGCAAAAGTTGGGGTCTGAAACCAATTTCCCCGCTTCCATGCTGCTTTTTTTGTCTTCCTGAACTTGCATTGCTCTTAAGCATGCCAAAACAATTGTTGTAAGTTTATATGAGCAGGATCCCAAAAGCTTTTAGGATTCTATTTCTGTGTGGTCATACACCTCCTCACTGACTCTTATAATCTATTCACCTCCTCTTCTGCAATAGTCTCTAAACCCTTGGTAAGTGAAACTTGATATAGGAGTGTGTTTAGCAGTGGATCCTCTACAGATTCCAAATCACCAAACTTTGAGACCTTTTGTGTCACTGACCCTTTGTTGCATGAGGGAGCTTCATTAATGAGAGTTGAGAGACTCATTAGTACCTTCTTCGCCTTTTGTTCCATATTGTGTGAACCTTGGGTGTAGAGACTGCATTGCAGATGTGCTGCTTAGTCATGGACAATTCACTGACAATATTTGTGTGACCAGCTGTGGTACACTGTATTAGTCACCATCTGGTGCAAAAGAAACTTCTTTGATAAGTGATGACTGGGATATTTGACTGTAAATATAAGGATGCATATTTTGCATTTTGTAAGAAATTACATTAGTCTAGGGATGTGACAGCCCTGGGGGTCTCTCTAAGATCTATGACCTCTTCAGTCATGTATATTTGGCTATGATTATAGTACCACAAATGAGTTTTGACCCATTGAGTAGGCTCTAAGACCAATGAAGTAGCCATTGATTTGCCCAATATAAAAGTGCCACTGCTGCACCGGTGCTGCACGCTGTCCACAGTGATGGAGTTATTTGGTCATGAAACCGCTGTTGGACAATTCACTGATGTTCCCCCTTCGCTACTTGCATAGTGCACTTCAAAGCTGTGAGAGCTAGCTATCAGGTAAGGAGGGTTCCAGTATGTTCCAGCTCTGTTGCTCCAAATCTGCTCTCTGAAGTATGACTTGTCTTCAGCAATAGGGTGTTACCATAAGGTAATGGAAGCAATCAAAGGCTGTGGCAATAGGCTGTGTAAGTGGGGAGTCTCTTGATCCACCCTGACGAAGAACTCTAAGCAAAGTTTCTCCTGTCTGGCACAGTTTCCTCATTATGCAGCCTTGAGTTAAGCACATGGGCTCATGTTGAGATATTGTATGTGGAATTTGTCATTAGTTTGTAAGAGTAATATGATTCCTTCTAGTGTTTTACACTAGCTAAGCATTATGTATCTACTCTCTCTATCTCTCTTCCTCTCATCTCTCTCTCTCTCTCTCTCTCTCTCTCTCTGTCTAATGTGCCTTCCACATCCTCCCAATGTAAACTGTCCCATTTTCCCCTTTTACCATTGACAGTAGGTTTTCTAGGGCCCCACCTCTCTTGAGCTCCTTCTTTCCCTCTATCTCTTTATTTCCCTCCCCTCCCATTTGAAAACTCTTCTATTTTTCTCTTAGTAACAACTGTCTCCCATTATTCTTCTCTTTTAGGTTCCTTCTTCCCTTTACCTCCCTGGTTCCTTTCCATTTTCCTGCATCCTGCAGTTACATCAGGATGTATAACCACATACAAGGGTTTGGTGCTAGGATCCACAAATAAGCAAGAACATACATCATGTGTTTTTCTGATTCTGCGTTACTTCACTTAGCATGATCGTTTCTAGTTTCATTTATTTTCTTGCAGTGGTCATGATTTCATCTTTCTTTACCACTGGGTAAAACTCCCATGTGCAAATGTACCACATTCATTGCCCGCCCATCATCTGAGGGACACTACACTTGTTTCCGTCTCTTATCAGTTAAGAGGGCTGATCACAGAAATCCTACACAGGTTTTGGGAGGAGACAGCCAGGCTGGACAAGGAGACTAGGTTGGGCAAAGGGAAGTTGGGTGTGGGAACAGCCTGTGGAGGCTCTAACAAACTAGAATGAAATATTGAGCAGGTCTGAGTATTTGGATCAGGATGCAGTGAGCAGATCTGGACTATGAGAATAGTTTAGGATCTGGGGTGCTAAGGTCAGGAGCAGGCATGTGGCCAAAGCTAGAATAATAATAGGACATGGGGTGGGGGAAGAATGGAGCTGCTCAGGTGCAGGCGAGTGGAAAGGCAGTGGACAGGATCAGACTTGCCAGTAAAGAAGGCTGCTCACAGAAATCCAAGGCAGGTTGGGAGAGCAGACAGCCAGGACAGATGGTGCGTTTAGGGTGGGCAGAGGAAAGGTGGGGGTGGGGACAGCCTCTTAAGTCTCTCACAAACTAGACTGAAAAATTGATCTGGTTTGTTAATGGAATTCAGGACACAATGGTGCATCTAGACTAAGGGAGTAGTCTGGAGATCTGGGGTGCTAAGGGTAAGAGTGGGCCTGTGCCAAGGCTAGCAGGAGAACAGGACATGGGGTGGGGGAAGAATCTTGCCTATGTTTCCAAAGTGTGTTTGGTCCCTCAATTTAATTCATGCTCCAAGGGAACATGATTGAATGAGTATTACTACTTTCCTGAAGTGATGAAAACTTTACAGAACACTGCTGTTTTAATATGTGAGGTCAAATATGTACATTACTCATACATAGAGAACTACTGAATTATTTGAAATATTCAGTAAACTGTTTTTTAATTCTCCTATCAAAAAGTTTGGTCTTCATCATAAAATATGTTTGTACATTCATTAATGCCACCTTTAATTAGTATAAAATTTTTTCTTAAGACAATGCCTCTATTCACATACATTACTAATTCAATTTTATTTATATAGCTTTATTAACCTGTTATAAAGTTTATTTTTAGTAAGAATTAAATTTATCTTTGCACATCTTATATTTTTTCTTGTTTTACTAAACCAAACTGACACTTTTTGATCAATGCATTCCTCAGGTGTACTTCCAATCTAATCTCTCACATGAAACTTATTTCCTCTTATGTATTTTGAGTGTACTCATTTAGCTCTTTGCTTTGTAATTTGTAATGAGTGCCTTTGATATAGCTGTGCAACTCTTATTTCATAAAGGAACATGATACACAGAATTTGTTAACTGTTTCTATTAGTTATATGGTATTAACAGTTAGCTTCAAAGTTGTTTTAGTTTTTCTACAGTATTCAGTTAGCATTGTTTTGAGGTTGAATGTGTTTAAGATTAATGTCAGTCTGCTCCCTCACTTCCATATTGATGTATATTTACTAGATTGTAACCATAAAGGATTTGGTGTTAGTGAGGGAAGGACATAACCTGTGTGTACATGGAATGTATTCATGAACCTACCATATACCAAAAGTGCATAACAATATATAAGAGGGATTCCAAAACTGGTTCTGAAATCACCCAAAATCCATTGGCATGGGATGTCATAGAACATATGGAGTAACAGCTCTGCGGTTTACTACACTTTTGCAGAAACCCAAGTCAGCAGTTGGACAAGGAAATGAAGCAAGGCAAAGGACTCACCTCTCTGGTGGAGAAGAATAATGTTTTAATGACATACAGCCCTTTTATACACAGCTGTTGATGTTATAGTAGGACATAGCATGTAAAATGGGTATCTGCTAAGAATACAGAAATGTACTGCAAGTTTCCAGTTGCTACTACTCAAGCTCTTATCTGAGAGATCTGGTTAAAGGTAAAAGAAAACACAAGTGCAAGCACCACTCTTTTGAAGTTTCCGAGGCTGTGTTCTGTCGATCACCCTAAGGGGTGGTGTTCCAAAAATAGCTTAGTAAACAGCCTCTTGTTTTTAATAGACATCTGCATGAGTCCTAGTTCTGAATTAACCCTTGCTGAACTAAGCTACTTCATATTGTCATAGTCTAACTGTACCTTTCAAATGATCGTGTTTATACCGATAGACAATAAAAATTCTCCACTGTAATCCGAGGTGCTACTCTTCTCTGTGACCTGCAGTTACAGAAGAGACGTCTGGCTGCTGAAGGTGATGAGAGAAAGTGATGAGTGAGTGACAGCCCCATTTATATAATTTATGCAATACTCAAGAAGCACTGTGAAAGAGATGGGTTAGCAGATTTTGAGGAAAATGGGGGGAGGGATCAAAATATCTTCACAGAACAAAGCACAGTTTTTGCAATCAGGGACACCAAACATTATGCATGAGTTCACTAATTCTGCACAAGTATGAGCCCATCCACAGACAGGCAGTGACTGGGGGATACTCAAGTTCTGTAGTGCTTTGTCACTCCACTAGGCTCCCAGGAATAATCCCAGTGAATGGGTTTCAACAGTGTTGTTTATTAAATCAAACAAATTATACACCAAAACCAAAAGTCAAACATTTGGGAAAGGAAGCCAGACATGCTGATGCTCACCTTTAATCCCAGCACATGGGTGGCAGATGCTAGTGGATCTCTGTGAGACTGAGGCCAGCCTATTCCACACTCTGAGCTCCAGGCCAGATGGCACTACAGGAAGATCATGTCTCAAAAAAGGCAAAAAAGAATCTGGGAAGGTGACAGAGAAGTATGAGATAGACTTATAAAAGCTGTATAAGGATTGGAAACAGATAAACCAGGTCGGATCTCACAAATGTATGGAATCATCAAAAGTTAACAGGTAATTTGTAAGATTCACACCCCGAGCTAGTTCAAAGGGAGCTGCAGCAGTCCCACAGTCTGACAGGATTTAATTGCCAATTAGGCCCACTTTTACTTGGACAATTCTTTAAAGTACAGCAAATCTTCAAACACAGACAAGAGGTGCTAGCTGACACAAGACAAAAGCTGTCCCTCAGAAGAAGACTTGAGATAGAACTTCCTACCCTAACTAACACCATGATGAGCAGAAGGACTTCTCAAATCTACTAGGATTCATTCTTCCATTGAAAGACCAACACAACACATTTTTTCCAAAAATCACTAATCCCTAATGAAAATGACTTGGAGAATTATCAGAAAAATAATTCAAAATTATGATTTTAAGTATGTTCAAAATGGACTCTGAAAATTAAAATAGACATGAATGAAGTTGAGGAATTCAATACAAGGTATGAAAATAGATAAGAGCTCTTGTAGAAAGCCTTAGTTGAAATGATACTGGCCATAACAAAAAACTCAATCCAGCTTCATGCACATGAATGAGTACATGAAGTCTGTTCAGGGTGGGGTGGGGGTGGCTATAAGTGACATGGAGATACGGAAGAGCACCAAAACTTAATAAAGATGAATGCACTTCATTAAATTCACAAAAATTCAATAAAAAGAACAAATATGAAAATTGAAACAACATCAGCAAAAAGCAAAACAACTTAATAATCCAAATTAAATCTGACTGGAAAACTCACCAACAGAATGGATCCCATGAAAATAGAATCAGTGATAGAAGACAAGTCAGAGAATTTTTCACTTATCAATTGGTGGCATTAAATTCAATAAGAAATATGAAAAGAAATTGGGAGAATTCTTGGATAGCATGAAAATAATTAAAATTTACTTTATGGACATAAACAAACACTGTATCAAAGTCATAGAGAATACTTTAAAGAATATCATAATCTCCATCTGTTTCACCCAGAAGCTCCTTTGATGAGACATATACAATAAACTTTTCTGTAAATATAAGATCCATATTTAGCACAAAGGAAGAAATTTCATTTGTCTAGAGATGTGACAGAGATACCTTTTTACCCTAAGATGTATGACCTCTCCAGTTACATGTATTAGACTGTATTTGCATTGCCACCCATGAATTCCCTCCCATTGAGGGGACTTTAAGTTCCTCAATTAAATTCAACAAATTAAATAGCTCTTGATTACCCCTTGGATAAAAGTTCTACTGTTGCACCAATAGAGATAGTTGGCTGTACCTATTGTTGTGGTCATTAAAAGCTTATTTTTCAAACTGAGGGAAGATATTACAGACTTCCACAACTGGTCACACACAGAGAAAATGTGTCTGAGAGGTGTCCAGCCCTAAGCTACAGATCAATACGTAAGGTTCATGGAACATAGTGGAACAGGGGTAGAAATACTTTTAGTAAATCCCTCAACTCTCACCAGTGAAACTTCATCACACAAAGGTGCAATCCACACAGAAGACCACCACTTGTCAATCTTAGAGAATGAGAATTTGAGTGATTGACCCTGGATAGGACACCTATATTAAATTTCAATCACCCCTGGCTCAGAGACTATTGAGGAAGAGGTGGTGGACAAATTGTAAGAGCCATGGTTGTGTTGGACATGAGGAAGCAGAGGTGCTCATTCCTCTAGGAACTTGCTAATACGAGTTCGGTACAGTGGTGACAGCATGCAGACCAATGCCGACTCAATCAGACAAAACCAGCATAGAACTGGGGAAACTGGCAGAAAGCCTCGTCCTGCCCAGAGGAAATACTGACAGCTGAATGCTGGAGAGTTGGGGAGAGTAAACACTTAAGGGAGTGACTCAGGCTGTGAAGTCTCTAGGGGATGAACTTACTCTGAGGGACATAGGGGCACAAATGCTTGACCAGATGGGACTTAACATGTGTGACAGAATGGATGAAATCCTGGGGGAGACCATGGATTGGGGAGGGGCTCAAAATTTGATTAAAATCTATTATATGAAATGCACAAAACTCAATAAAATATACATTAGAAAATTAAAAGAAAATAAAGAAGAAAATGTCTGAAGCATAGAGAAATGTGTTTATTTTTTTAATGTGTTTCCAAAGTGACAATTTATACAAAATATACAATGAATGATCATAACATTTAACTCTTCATAATTTTCAATGATGGTGTATACTTTCACTTTTTGTGTCTCTATTCTACATGGCTTCTCATTGATCATTCTCTGTTTATTCAGTTACAAAGACATTGCAAACTTTATTATTTCCTGAATTCACTGGGCACAAGATTTCCCAATTTTCTGGAGTGTAACCTGGAACTAATGATGCTTCCAATTCCTTGTTTTGAGTTGTTGTGACCAGATACATGCAACTGTATCTGCTTTATTCACTCCACTGACATTTAATGATGTAGAAACTGTCATTATTCCCATTTAAACTAGATGTCTGTCATATAAAGTTATTCCACAAATTATCTATTTGTGATTGTACAAGTCATTTTATTAGAAATGTTTAAAGGCTATAAAATGTGGGTCTTTTTAAATTAAATATTATCATCTACCTCAAGATTTGACAAACTTCTCAATGAAACGGAAGTTCTCAAAAATACTGAAGGTTTCCTTGTGCAGGAAAGGAACTACTGTGGATCATGAATGCTGGAAGCTAGTCAAAACACACCTTTTCCTCTTCCATCTTCCTTCACTAGGATTAGAACCACAGGAACTCATGTGCCCTGATGAGACAGTTATAACTTGCCCACTCCTTTACATTCCCCACACTCACAGTTCCAGCTCTGATTCCACAGTGGGAATTGTGGACCAGATCGTAGTCATAATAAAAAACATAAATACTATGAAAAACAAGATAATATGTTAATATTATCTGAGAATATGAAAATCCATCAACTCCCATAGTCTTATAGAAGTGAGATATAATGAGAACTGCCAGAGGATCCCCAGGGCAGAGAACTGAAACATAATCATAAGCATGATGAACGTATTTAAGGACTTTAAAGAACACAGAAGGAGGATATAAATAAATTGAAAGAAGCTAAAGAAAATGCAAATATATTGCAGAATGAAATGACAAAAAGAATTCAGGGTTTAGAATGTGAATTCAAAAATGACATAAAAATATTGAAGAAAAACCAACTGGAGATAAAGATGCAATTGAACAGGCCAATGTAGGCCACTTTCTGGCCTAAGGCCATGTCATATTATAGGTTTTTGAAATGTATATCAAGATGGCACACTTGCCATTCCAGTGCCATGCTGCCCTGATAAAATAACTCCTGACTCTGCTGGAGACTATGGAAGCCTGTCTGATTGGCAATTCACTGGTTTCCAGGCTCATGGACAGCTTATGACTCCCTGCTTAAATGTGTAGCCTTGTGTGTTATGTAAGCATGTGATAGCTCTGACCATTAAAATGATAGAATGATTAGAAATGTTCTTTACTGCGCCTGGTTCCTGCATACTATATAAACCCTGGTGCAGAAATAAAAGTTGAGTTTGACTCATGAAGTTCTCCCAGAGTGTTTCGTTCAGCTCCACTGCACTCACCATTGGCAAAGTGTGGGCCAACTGCAGGCAGGTGAAACCCACATCTGGCTCCCAACATGGGGCCCTGGTTTGCCGCAATCCTTGTGGACCCTTGAGTGATCCCCATGACAGGTAATTCCCCTTCTCAGAATGCAATCCTCAGAGCAACTGTCTTCATGCATATTTAGTCTAGAGGGATTGAGATTAGCAAAAAGCAGGCTACAGCAATATGTGAAACTATCCATAAGATCACCCCCTGGCTTGATGGTTCTCAAATATTTGATCAGGATGCTTGGACCAGGGTGTTAATGTTGTCCAGAAAGGCAGAAATCAAGGAGGGCTGGCAGTTTTCTCTTTTCTACCCTACCACTGGTGTCATTCAACAATGCCTTTCTGTCATCACCTATGATGTGACTGCCACCCACAGTTCCTCTTTTTGTACTATGTTAATGAAAAAAAAGGACAGGAAGCAGTAGGAGATGTGGCCGGTATCAAAAACCTTCTTCCCTGGGAAAGCAGAACTAAGCTCCTGGTCCCCCGGACGCATGAGGTTAGAAATGCTCACCACTCTCACCTTCTGAAACAGAAGATGGAAATGATCCCCAAACTACCCCACATGTGACGCAGGCACAGAGGGCAGTTCCTACCACCTTCTCAGTGCAGGTGCTCAACACTAAGTGCCCTGCCTTAGATATGAATGTAGATACCTGCCACAAAGCATGGCTAATAGTCCCATCATATGCCAAAAGGCTGTAGCCCATGCCATTCACATCATAAGACGAAGCCTTAAAGGACACATTGATATTTACCATTGTGTGGATGACCTAATGGTCCTAATGGATACATTAGATTTGCTTACGGAAAATATGCCACATTTTATATCAGGTCTGCAAGAACATGGCTTTACAGTGGCCCCTGACAAAATACAGAGTATATTCCCTTTTAATTTCTTGCACTCAGAAATTTGTCTCAACCATCCCTGAACAGCCAAAACCACAATGAGGCTCCCGGAGCCACTGATGGACTCAGGGTGTCAAAAATTCTTTGGGGAGTTCAGTTGGCTCTGGCCCTGGCTTCACATTGCTGAGTGAATTGGTCCCATTTTTCAGATTGTTAACCCCAACTTCTCTGCCTCATAGAGTAATAACTTTGAATAAGGAAGCCTTAGAAGGAATAAGCAAGGTCCTTTCCACTATTCAGACTACCAACCTAGGACGGTACTTCCCCTCCTACCCATACAATTACTTATCCTTACTTATGCTTACTTATCCTTAATACAAACGATGCTGAGAACTGAGTCTTCACATGTAGAAAGTAGTTAGAATCAAATCAATAATGTTATATAAATATCAATTCAAGTGGATTAACTTTGTCAATGTTAAATCTGAAATGTTGAAGCAGAAGAAAACATAGGCCAGGCCTACAACATAATTGTACAGGAAAGGATTCTCTAAATCACAGTTTATTCCAATATTAAGGTCAACAAATGACAAATAGAACCTCAGTAACTTAAAACCCTTCTGCACAGCAAAGACATTGTCCATTTGAATGAAGATGAAATGCACATCACTGGAGAGAAACTTTAAAGTTAAAGATGTGATAGAAGATCAACTCTGAAAATATACAAAGAGCTCATAAAATGAGGAATCAAGAAATGATATGACACAATTTTCTAAAAATGGTCTATAGATACTAACAGACTGTTCTCAAAGGAAGAAAACAAGTATGTATAAGAAATACCTTGAATTTATGTGTATCTCATACAGAACACCTCAATAAATCCTAATCATCTTTATAATCCTTCTCCACTGGCACCCCATGGCCTGTCCCCCACCCCAATTGGAATATATACATTATGTCATTTGTGTAGGCCTTCTGTGTCATGTTAGTGGCTCCAGACTTTCCTCAGTGCCAGCTCATCTATTCACATCTATTCATCCTACCTTGAGTCCTTCGCTTTAGAAAGAGCATCTCTTTGTCATGTAGCAGCAAACAGTGGCCAATAGTTTTTCATCTAAGGTTTTGGTCTACTATCTCTTTCTCCATGAGTTTTCACGCGTCTTGTGCTGCTGCCACAGTTGCTGCAGTTCATGTGGTCAGGGCCCCGGAGTTTGTAGGTCCCAATTTCCTTATGGTCATGCACCTTCTCCCTGGCTCTTACAGTCTTTCTGCCCCCCTTGTCCACAATGGTCCCAGAGTCCTGGGTGGGTGAATTTTAATATACGAGTCTTGTCCAAGGATAAGAATTCCACAGGTCTTAAGCTCTATGCTTTCATCATTTTTATCCTTTTGCATTCCTGACCCTCTGTTGCATGAGGGACCTTCATTAACTTGAGAGATTCTTCAGTGTCCTCTTTAACTCTTATTCTATGCTCCATGAGCCTTAGGAATAGAAATTACATTGTAAATGTGCCACTTAGGCTTGGGCTATTCACAGACAATGTCTACGTGTGACCAGTTGTGGTACTCTGCAATAGTCTCCATCTGATGCAAAAGAAGCTTCTTGAGTGGGCCGTGACTGGGTTAACTGTCTTTAAATATAAGGATACAGAATTTTCACCTAGTGAGAAATAATGTTAGTCTATGTTACAGTCTTGGGGTTTTCTCTAAAACCTATGATCTCTCCAGCCATATATATTTGGCTATGTTTACAGTACCCTTTGAGACCTCCCCCAACATAGACAAAAGGAAGTTGGACATTTGTACGCACAGCTATTGTGATAACATACACAAGTGAAAACACAATGCAGAGAAAATTCCAGTGTCATGGGGTGCAGGAGAGCCCCAGCTCTAGCTGAGGAACTAGTGAATAATGACATGTGCAGGGAGATGGAGATCCAGTTTTCTTTCAGGGTGTGATACTGGGTATGTTGAACAGACACCAAAGTATTAATCCACATCCAACAGTTTTTTGGGGAAAATAAATTAGTCTGGGTAGGTCTTATAAAACGAAGGAATTAACTACATACAACAAATGCAAAGCCAACATTACTTTGAACAGAGAAAAACTGGATGTATTTCCATTAAAATCAGAAACCAGACAAATGTATTTACTATGTCCACTACTTTTTAAAATAGTCCTTGAGAACTGGCTAGAGCAATAAGACAGGGGAAGATAATTAAAGGAGCTCCAACTGGAAAAGATGAGGTCAAATTATCATGATTCTCAGAAGATATATGTAAGAGATCTCCCCCCGAAAAAAATCCATTAGAAAACTGCTAGAAATGATCACTACTTTAAGCAAAGTGGTGGTTACAATTTCAAATTTCAAAAAACCAGTAGCCTTTCTACAGCCCAATTACAATCAATCAGAAAAAGCATTCATGAATAACTAATAATTCACGATACACACCCCATCTCCAAAGTCTAGGAATACACTAACCAAAGAAATTAAATAATTCTACAATGAAAATTGTAAATCTTTGAATAAAAGGTAGAGGAAGATATCACGATATGGAAAGGTCTCCCGTGCTCATGGAATGGTAGAAATAACGTTGTGAAAATGATCGTATCTAAAGCAATCTGTACATTTTTCTTCCTGTCTTTATGACGTAGAATCAGGTTTCTGATATATGTCACTAAACCTTCAGCAGACCTGCAACAGAGCCCCAAGCTCCATCTCCTTCAGGCACACTGCTGCCTCTCCTCCCACAAGTCTGCCCCGCCCCCGCCCCTAGACACCCTCAGAGACATTGGCTCCTCCCCTAACACGCCTGACCTGTCCCTTATGCCACGCCCTCAACACGCGCCCATGCCAATCACCCAGCTCCTCACTGGCAACAGGCCTTGAGTCTAGCACTCATCATACTCAGGGCCTCTCCAGGCTCCCAGCGCACATCCTGCTTCAGTCTTTCTGCTCATGGAGCTTCGGGGGCTGGAGCTCAGAACCGGGTAATGGGCGATGGTGCGAGAATCGGAGTCCAGATTTCCATTCTGAGCACGTGGGATGGAGCCGGGGTCTTCAGACCCTAGATCCTAGCTGATACTAGACTGAGTTGTTGGGTCGGTGGCCACGGTCCACTGGGACTGGAGCCCTGGGTTCTTCTTGCCTCCGCACAAACTGCCATGTACCCCAAAGTACAGGAAGACGTCCTGGGAGTCCTGGGCCTGAGCAGGCATACCTTGCTAGATCCTAGGTTCCCAAGGGACTGGGTTGCATGTTGCAGTTGCCACCCAGGGCCAGAGCAGGCCTGGAGAAGCTCAGGTGGATGCGGTGACAATTTGGACACAGGGAGAAGGCTTCGAGGAGCCAGGCTGATGTTAAAAGAGACTTCAGATGAGGGAATGTTATCCTTTATCCATCGCTTTATTGTACTTCCCTTTGTACAATGTTAGGAAGATATTTCCTTATAGAAATTTCCTAGATAAGTAGACATGAGTGGCTATGGAAAATAACCGTTATGAGTTATTATATTGTGAGATGTAATTATCCTCGGCTTAGTTGTGTAGAATAGACTTTGGATCTTATGGCAGTTCTATCCAACTGAGGAGTTCCAGTTTTCAATTAATACATGTCCATGTAATTTCCTTGTGTGTTGCTGTGTGTTTGTGTGTGGAAAGCTGAGGAATGAGAGAAATCTGAAGGTTATTCTTCAATGTTCTCAATAGAGAGTTGGCTGAGATTTATATTTTAAGAACAGTGAAAGTCCTTAGAAGGGTGGGGCCATGGCAACGACAGTGGGAGAGGCTCATTATCTGCTTTAAAAGATGTAGAATTGGGCTGTCTGAAGATATCCCACATGGATATGAAAGACAAAATGTGAGGAGGCAACTGAGGCAGAGAGGCTGCAGGTTCAGGTTTGATTAAAAGAACTCATTTGTAACAAAGCCATCCTAATGAGCTCAGGCATTTAATGGAGAAGTGTATGACACTTTTTATTAGCATAGTGGCCCAGAAAAACTTAGGACAAAATTGAGTGAATGTAAATTTGTTTCTGCTGGGTAGTTAACAAGAGGTAATTTGCAGAGATGTGAGAGTAAAGAATGTTTGCATTTTACTAAAGATACTTTTTGTATGTGTGTGATTTCTAGTTTACACTATCTAAATAGAATATTTGTGAATAAATATGTAATTTATTTTTACCACATCTTAAAAGCAGAATGATGAATTAAAAATGCATGAATATATGCTTTAATATGTACCTAGATTTGAGGGCGTTGGTTTTACTTTTTCTTGTTTGAAACAGTCTCACAATGTAGCCCAGGCTAGTTGGAATGTTCTCACCGGTGAGTAGAACTTAGTCTTGATCAAAGGTGGTTCACTAGGTGAGTGACAGTTAACACAGATTAATGACTGATCAAGGTTCTGACAATAAATGACTAATGAGTCTTCAGCCTTCAATAGGACATCCATGTCACCCCACACTGAGGCTATCAACACTACAAGGTTCAAGAAGCATCTCAGAAGAGAGAGCAGTAAGAGTGAAAGAGCTGGGGAATGGGACAGAGCATCATGACAGGCACATCAGGAGCATGACGTGGCCATGGCTCTCATGACATCACAGTAACTGCAGTTTTCTGCATAGGGGATGCAGAAGACTGACCCTGCCAACATTCAGTCGTAGATGCTGAAGGGCTCATTGAGCTTTGCCCTGCAGACAGGAGGAATGGAAGTGGAGGGGTGCGGCCATCAGTCAGTGATGTCGCCATTGATTAGATATTCCTGATTCACTGGATAGATTTCCTTTCAAGTGCATATGATCTGCCCTGGATAAATCCCCTGGATCACTACAAAACAGGAACAACAACAAAACCATAAACAGATTTGAAGATAAGAAAATTTGGTGGGGAGCTAGAGGGAGGAAGGGGCAGGGCACTGGGAGGTAGGTAAATCAGATAAGAATGTGAGGTTGACCAGAACCTGTTACATACAGGGATGAAATTTTCAGAGAATAAAGTGCAAATAAAAGATTGACTGCCTCAACATTCCGTCATAGAGAGAGGAAGATTAAAAGATTCCAGCTTTCTGTGAGGATTCATGAGTGCTTAAGGATTTCTATGTAGGATACCACATAAGCACCCAGCCTTCCTGGACGATCTACTGACAATGAATGACTGCTTGGAGGTGGAGAAATATCCCCTTCAGTGGTGTAAGCCATGCATCCTATACTCCTGTAAGTAAACTCTGATCCATGTTCCTTTAAGCAGCTCTTATTAAACTCATTGAGTCACACAAAATAGATGAAAGTAGAAGGGGACTTACTTGGGAAGAAGATCAATAGAAATGTCAGAGGCAATAGAGAGAAATAGGGAGTAAATGTGTTTAAAACAAATTATGTACATTCATAAACTGTCTTAGTGAAACCTATTATGTATAGTTCATGCTTAAAATTAGTGTTTTGTACAGCAGGAATTTGTGTTTTACATGTGCTCTTAGCAGACAGCCTGAGAAATGATGGAAATTTTAGTTTCATTGAATTCTCACATTTCGGGTTTTGCTGGCAAGTGCTGTGATTTCAGTATTGCTTCTGTACCCTCATCAAGAAACTGACACACGGGCGCTAATACTGTCTCTGTCACTGTCTAGCAGTTCATAGTTTTTCATTTTATTTTTGTTTTTGATGTAGTTTAACTTTGTTACATTTACTGTGATAAATTTACATGACATAAAATCAGATCTTGACGTTTCTAGTGGATAGTTGTGTAGTTGATGACATTGCTGATTTGCAGAGTGTTGCTGTCCTAAACTAGACTCTGCTCTCCTGTTCATCATTATTCTCCTCTCTGTAAGGATTTGTTTCCTCTAGGTATCTTGTGTAATGGAATCATAGGTTTTGCCTTTTCTGAAAGTGCTGTGTTTTACTTAGATTTCTTCCTTCAAGGATCATGCATGCAGTGTCATGTGCCATTATTTTCCGACCTGTAGAGTTGAGCGGTTGAGCAATATTTTGTGGATGGTACATACTACATTTTGTTCTTCCACTCACCTGACTGTGGACAGTTGTGTTACTTTTAGCTTTTTGGCTGTTGTAAACAAATGTATGAAATTGGTTTTATATTAATCTGTGAAAGTGCTCTTAAGGAATTCTTGGAGATATTCCTAGAAACAAAATTAGTGGATCATAGGAAAATTCTGTGCTGTACTGTCACACAACCTATTTAGCCCAAGCTCGTCTTGAACTTGTGTCCTTCTTCTGTGATCTGTCAAGTGCTGGGTCTACAAATCTGCCCTACTGCCAAAAACAGTTTTTGTTTTTGATGTTTATGTTTCTGTCTGATTGTGTCTTCCAGATTTCTCATGTTAGAAACTTAATATCCGGTCCCATTGTGTGCGGAGCTGGAACCTACGTATACATTTTTCAGAGTAGGAAGACTCTGCCCTTATAAAAGGATTAATGCTTCTGAAAGAAGGGCCTATGGGAGTGAGTTAGAGCTCTCTCGTGCTCTCTCTCTCTCTCTTACTTCTAACTTGTTAAGATTAAGATTACTTTCATCTGATATCAAAATGTTGATTTTGGACTTCCCAGCCTCTACAAGTGATGAATACACATTTTGATGAATCACCCACTTGAGATGTTCTGTCTTAACAGGGAAAATAGATGAAGACAGTAGTGTTCTTAATGAGTGTGAAGTGGTGTCTTGTGGTTTTGACCTGCATCCCCGATGATGAATCATCTATCCCTTCAGATAGCTACTAAATCGTTCTAGTTAAACTTTTCCTCCAGCATTTTATTGTACATTGTGGCTGTTAATCTTTTATCAAATATAGAAGATGAAGTATTTTCTTCAATTTTGTGAGCTGCTTTTTCGTTCTGTTGATAGTTTCCTTCTGTATGCAAGTTCTTTATTTTGTTGAAATCTACCTTAGATGTCTACTCTTCTGTTTTCAGTTACTTTATTTGAATATACAAGAATTGACTGACTAATCATATGTCCTGAAGCTTAAGCCATAGTCTTTCTTCTGAGAGTTTCATTGCTTTACGTATAACATATACTTACACGCACACACACATGCACACACATACACCTATATGTGTGTACCCATATAATATATATGCACACACACACTATATATATATACATATAAATTAGAAAGAGAGACAGAGAGAGAAGTCAAATTTGTGTCCTCAGGTGCTCTTCAGTGTAGACATGCACATTGGAGCCTCGCTTACCCATCCTGCTTTACGTCTTTAAAGAAAACTGATCCTCCCTCTCTGAACAGCAATTGGTTGCCTATATTTCCTCAGCTAGATGTGGGGTCTTCTCACTCACTTCTCACTTCTGTGCTAGGATTTTTTGTGGACTGAGTGTCTTTGGGTCTTGCACCTGCTTTCACCATTATTATGAGGTCTTATGAAGCACTCAGATGTGCAGAAAACTCTGGTTCCTTGTGGTCATCGACCACCTCAAGCTCTTACATTTATTTCTGCTCATCTTCCACCATGTTCCCTGAGCCTTGGGTGCCAGAGATTTGATCCAGGTGTCCTATTCAGGTGTAAGCACTCTGAAGTTTCTTATTCTCTGCATGATGGCCAGTTTTGAATATCTGTGTTAATCACCATTTGCTGTGTGCAGAATTTTCTCTGATGAGAGTTGAGAGATGCAGTCATCTATTGGTACAACAATAAGCCATTAGGAGACAATTTAATATTGTATCTATTTTGAAAAATATCAGTAGTAGGTTCTTCCATACAGCATATGTCCTGTCTAGCCATGAGTTCCTGGTCCTGATGTCAGTGTAGTTTATGCGCTTCTTTTTCTTTAATACAATGAAGTGTTTAAATGTCAGGTTAGAAATAATACATAAAGGAATTGCTTTGTAAGCCTCACTCACTGTAAGCCATCACAGGGTACATTTGTTCTAACCCTAACTGTCGTGTCCACACTGAAAGTTCACATGTTGCACTGCTCTGGAATTTTGTGTATTTCCTCTTTTTAATTATTATATTTATCATTTTATTTCATTTTATGTGTATGAGTGCTTTGCTTATAATGACATAAGTGTACAGTGACAATGAATGCTAGAAGACAGTAACGGATTCCCTGGAATGAGAGTTAAGGACAGCTGTTAGTCACCATGCTGGTGCCGGGAATCATACCTGAGTCCTCTGGAAGAGCATCCAGTTTGGTTTAATACTGAGCCATCTCTGCAGGCCCCTCATTTCCTGCCACATCATATTAGCAGGAAACCTTACATCCTTCCGACTCCCCTCTGAAAAATTGTTCTTATGGGCACGCACCCCACACCCCCCAGAGGGTTCACTTCTTGCGTTGTACATCTCACGGTTTTGATCAATGTTTAGTGACTATATCCACCACTGTAATAGTGAGGAAGTTTCACTGCCCAAATCCTCTGTGGTCTGACTAGTCATCTCTTCCTGCGTTCCAAATCCTGGCCAGCTAGGATCTTTCCCCTGGTCTCCATGGTGCTCACGTTCATGAATATTGTGTTGGAGTTTGCTGCCTTAACAGAGTCATCCACTACGGAATGATGAAGGTAGAAAACTCTTGCCAGATTCTGGCATTCTCATCCTGTTCATTTTAGTTCCTAAATCATGAGCCATGTACTCCTGTTTAACCAATTTATACGTTTTCAGGCATTTTCTTACAGCATCAGAAATTGGACTAATAGCCCAATTTATCTTCATTAATTCTCTCTAATCACTTGTGTTCAGTATTCCTGATTTTATATTTATTCAATTTCTAAGTTGATGTATTTTTGAGTTCTGCAATCATGTTCTGTTCTCTCCTAGTTTCTGTACTATTTTCTTGCTGTTTTGGGAGACACTTGAGGCTTTGTACTCCCTAGGCAGATGTTATGACAGTTAGTTGCATTCCTTGAACTTTAGTCTGCTATGTAGTATATTACATTTCATAGTTGAAGAATTTCAAACATGTCTTCCACTTCTCAGCACACAGGAAGCACATGAACTTCAAAGTCTGTGTAAAATTGCAATGTTTGAAGAATATTTAGGGGTTTCGGGATTTATTTCTGTGATTTCATGTTTTGTTTCATTTTCAAGCTTCTGACTTACTAGTTGTGTGATTTTATTTACATATTGTTAATTTAAGTGCTGTTATTCTGGAGAAACTTTGTTTTGTAATTGAAGTTGATACCTGTTCTTCAGAAATGGCATCAGTGCGGCCTCTGGAGCTGCCGATCAGCTGCGACCATTAACACATACTTAGTGCTTGCTCACTCATGTGAGGAACCTTGTCCATTGCTCAGTCACTGTCACCCCTTGAGGGTAGTCTCATATAGTTCTTGTGGTTGATGTAAAACCCATTTTTGTTGTAATTATTTCATGACAAAGGCAACTTTGGGTTTTCGGGCTCACCTTATTGGATGACTGGCTACCTTTCTCCTCTGATTCAAATTGCCTTTTCATGCCTCAAATTTCTTTGAATAGGTTGTTACTGTTTTGTACTGTTTCATGTAAGGTTCACCTTACTGGTATAATTTTCTGGAAAGCCTGCTTGCAGGTTGGATTTGAATGTCGTGTGTTTGCTTTTACATGAGCTGCATTAAACATGCCCTCCATGTACATTTCTCTTGAATAGTCTGTCAAGCAGTAAAGGTTAGAATAATTTTGCACGTGTTATAATGCATCAAAACCAGGAATATTTAGTAGTTTAACTCTAGAGGTTGAATTATTGTTGTTTTTCTGGTGAAACAAATGTAAACATTTACTTGGGCACCAAAGTCAGTATAAACTACAGCATGTAATCATTTAATGTTACAAGGCTCATTACACTGTAGACCTTAGCTCATTGTTATCAAAGTGTGCATATAAACGGTTTAATTATTATGGACACATTTAAGTGTTTGATATGTCATCCAAATAAATGGATAACTACTACACAACATACTTCCAATTATAACTATACCCTAGCAATTTGCTCAATTTTTTGGATTCCGTTTTTGAGTAACATTAATTATAATACATATTTTTCATGTATTATAATTATAGGATTTGAGAATTCGAAGTCACATAAAGCACAGTGATTTTCATGAAATTAAAAAAGAATTGGTACCTATATATGTAACAGTTTCAAGAAATTCATATGATCAACTTTCCCTGAAAAAAAAATTGAAATATTATACCTATATGCTCATCGTGCTACTCCATAACCAAGGTCACTATGGTTATAATTTTATCTGGTTCCTCGTGGCTCCTGTCTATAACCCCAGCACTTGTGTATTGGTAGCAGGAGAGTGAGAAATCAGGGTATACTTGTAAGGTTTAGGTCATTGTGTAGAAACTCTATAAAGGGACTGTGAGGCCATGACTTCCTCTTCATATCTTCTGCTTCCCGCCCTGACATACACAGCTTTGCTCTTCCACAATCCCCACCCTTAGGCACAACCCCACTGCAGGCTCAAACTGTGATTCAAAATAATCATTTTTATTTGTAACCCATTTATCTGGAAAAGTTGTTAAAATAAGAGAAACCATATATAATGGCATTCTTGAAACAGAAAACTAAAGTGATTATCAATGGATCAGTGATTCCAGGAGTTGGTCGGAAGCCTGTGATTTCATGGGAGTCTTCTGGTCTAGGAATCTTTATCCTCCTCATTCTGCCTTCAAGGGCTGGGTTTTCTTGTATGTGTCACCATGCCCATGTTGAAAACCACTATATTTTCTAAAGATTAAAATAACCTAAAACTGATTGTTACTTGAGGGGTTACTTAGCACTCCTGTGACAAAACCCTGAGAAAATCCACTTAAGAAGGAAAGCCGAAGCTTCAAAGGACTCCTGCCCTATTCACATGACCTGGCTTCTCTTCAAATGTGGCAGCACAGGGCATTGTAGCATGAGGAGCCCATGCTGGAAGGAGGACGATTCAGCTCCCGACCTTGGAATGCAAAGTGAGGGGAGAAGGAGGGTCTAGAGTTCCTTCATCTTCTTCAAATGCGCTCTCCAAAGACCTAACTTCCGACCACCTCTCAGCAGCACCAGCAGCCTCCAGCCTGTGGAGCTTTGTAGGACATGTTCGATCCACGCCGCTGTAACACTGGAGGAAGCTTGGAACTGAATCTTTCCTTAGCAGTCTGCAGATGAGTATGTTGTTCACATGTACCTTGATTCCAGTATAGCGAGGCCTTCAGCAGAGAATGCAACTGAAATGGCCAAGAGCAAGTTTGTAGTATTTTCCTGTGTAAAAATAGGAAAAAATCAAAAGACTAAAAAAAGAATTCTATTACCTTCTTGTCTGTGGGGTGATCTTTGAGACACTCCCCTTATTTGCGATGCTCAAGCTGGATTTGAAGTTCTGGTCTTGAGTGATCCTCCAGTTTCTGCCTCCTGAGTAGTTGGAACTATCAGTTTGTGTAAGTGTGCCCAGCTTCCCCTTTATGTAAATTTACTTTTTTACTTAGTATAAAACTTACATAAATTATCACATTATAAAGGAAGATAAATTAGTAATTCCACAAATATGTGTGAATAACATCTCTTGAGCTAAAAGTTATTAATAGAAACAAGCTCCTTTTGTTATTTTTTAAATCATCACTTTAAGATAAGACATTTCTATGCTGATGAGGAGAGTCTGAAACTCCTTCCTCATCCTCTAGAGCACCTAGGACTACAGACACTGATAAAATATTCTTGCAGCCCTCTGTATTCAACAGCATTCAGTATCTTTAGCTTCTTCCCTGTCTTTCAAAATCAAGGATAACTTAGTCTTTCTAAACTGCATTCCACACATGCTCTATAACCAAATTCGAAGAGTCAGAGGATTTTATTCAAGTAAATTTAACCTTTGGGATCATCTGACAACAAATAAAAACTTAGATTTAGCTGCGATCTCACATAAAGTTACGTTCCACCAGTGCACTGATCCTGCTTCCTGCTCGTCTTCACTTTAATTTTATTATTTTTTTATGTGTATGAGTGTATTGCCTGCATCCATGTAAGTGCACCTGTGTCATGCAATGCCTGCAGAGGTCAGAAGAGGGCTTCTGAGCCCCAGAACTGGAGTTACAGATGGCTGTTAGCCACCATGTGGGAGATGGGAAATGAACCAGGTCTTCCTCAAGCCAGGCTCTTAAATGCAGAGCCCACTTCCCAGCCCCTTTTCTTTAATGTGAATTCACTTGTGTTTTAAAATAGTGCTTTTTAATATTGTTATTTTATTTTACATGTATGAGTATATTGCCTGCATGTGTGTTGTGCACCCCTGTTATGTAATGCACATGGAAGTCAGAAGAGGGCATTAGATCTCCAGAAACCGGAGTCACAGGGTGCTGTTACCCTCCATGTGGTGCCAGTCATCAGTACACTCTTGTTTTCTGTGGTCATTCACCAAAACTGGCTCTTCTAGTCCTTCTGCCCTATTTCCACCACAACCTCCGAGGCGTGGGTGGCCAGCTTAGTACAGGAGTCCTACCAGGAATAGGCACTCTGCAGCCTCTTGTTCTCTACATGTTGCCAGTTGTGACTTTCTGTGTTAATCACCCTGTATTACATGTGGAAGCTTCACTGGTCAGAGCTGAGGGATATATAAACAATCTTTCCACCCCTAGCTCCTCTGTGTTTCATGATACTTAGGTATAGAAGTCCCATCATAGATGGGGCACTTTGGGCTGAGCATCTCACAGACACTTATTCTGGTTTACCTGTTGTGGTATACTGTAATATCCTCTGTTTGTTACAAAAAAAGCTTCTTTGGTGAGGTATGAGACTTATACTTGTTTGTAAATACAAGAATGCATATTTAGCATACAGTAGGAAATGGCATTTGTCATAGAAGGTGACAGAGAAGGACTTTCTGTAGGACCTACAACTTTCCTGTCATTTGTATTTGGCTCTATTTACAGTTCTACTCATGAGTCCCCTTCATGTGAGCAGGTTTCAATCCAGTTAGATAGTTGTTGGTACCTTTAAAATAAATGTCACGGGTATTAGGCTGTATGGTGAGGTTCGACCATTGATTTTCTTCCTCAGAAGCTTGGAGGAGAGCTTGTCTTCAGGGACTAGGCTTCCAGGTCAGTTCTAGCTCTACTGTTTAATTCCCGTGTCCAGTGTACTCCTTGTGCTCAGCAGTGGGGTCTGATGGAAGTTGGCAATAGGCTGTGTTATTTTGGAAGTCTCTAGGCCTGCCCTGACCAACACCATTAACGAGGTTTCTCCTGTCTGGTTCTGTTACACAGGCCTCTGCTATAACCATCCACATCTATACAGATATTGTGTGTGGGCCTTTCAGTAGACTTTTGAACTAATTATTTTCCCTGTGATATTTCACACCAACTAAACATTATCTTTTCCTCTCTCTATCTATCCCTTACTTCTCCCTCCCAGTTATTATATACCCATCTTCTCCAGTTCCAAAGTAACAATACATGCCCCCTCTCTCTTGAGGTTCTTCTTCCCCTTTTGCCCCATGGATCTGTGCATTCTACTCCCTCGTCTCTGCCTCGTTAAATACCCCGACTCCCCCCACTTCTCCCTGTGTGACATCCGTCTCCTACTCCCCTCTCTTGTGCTCCTTCTTTCCCTTTAATATTATGATTCATCACATTTTCCTAGATCGTATGGACACATCAAGATATATACTCACAGATCAGGATCTGAGATTCACAAATCAGACGGAACATATGTCACTTGTTTTTCGGAGTGTGAATTATGTCACTTAGCTCTGTTTCCATCAATTTACCTGAAAATTGCATGATATGGTGGATTTTTTCTCTCTGAGTAGAACTTCATTGAGTAAATTGGTTGCATTTTCATTGTACACTCACCAGTTATGGGACATTTAGGTTGTCCCCATTTCTTAGCTATTGGGAAAAGAGCAGAAACAAACAGGAATGCACAAGTGTCTCTGAGTAGGATGAGTCCTTTGAGTATATGCCAAGGGGAGTTATGACAAGATTGTATGGTAGAATTATTTTTAGTTTTAAATATTTCATTATTGAACTTTTGCACATTTCATCAGTAGTTCCTAATCTAATCTGGACCCTCCCATCCATGTCTAGTGTCCCCAGACTTCATGTGTTCTGCTCTGCATATTGAGTCCTATCCTGTGACTTATTTGTACCCAGATGCCCATGGATGCAGATTCCTTCACTGGTGTCTAGTCAGCCTATGTCAAGATCATGATTAAGGCTTACTCTCTCTCACCCAGTAGTAATCAGTCTCCACTGGTTCCCTGCGAGGGCCAGCCCACCTCTCACGCTTCACTCTGGGCCTGTGTCTGATTGAGCTGGGTTGGATCCTGTGCTCGATGCCATCATTGCCCCAAGTTAACATATGAAAGCTTCCCATGACATGAAAGCCTGTTTCTCTATGTTTATGAACCGGACCTGGCGCTTACAATCTTTCTGTACCCTCTTTTCAGTCATTCCGGAGCCATGGTTGAGAGGGGTGCCGCGCCTGCACGGCTCTGGGTCCGAGTCTCCTGCGGGGAGCGGCGAGGCTTAATAAAAGAAGACACACACACACATGGGAGTTGAGAAGAAGAAGCCTTTACTACAAAATGTCTCTTTCTATAAATACCATTTTCACGTGTCATTACACAATCAACTCATCTCTGAGGAACGCAGGAGGCTGGGGACCCTCTGACCCCGTGGTTAGGCAAGATACAGAACACCTCGCCCCTGCCTAGGGTCCAGCAGTAAAAAGCCGGTATACTGGCCCATAAAGCAGAAGATGCATAGGCAAGATAGTCTTGCGAAAGGCAAAAGAATGTTCTGCAATTGTGATTATCTTAAGAGCAGAACCAGATACCATGGCACAGTCATGGAGGAACCGGCATACCATCACGTAGCCATGGAGGGGGGCTGTGCTGGGAGGCCTGATTCCCCACAAGGGGTTTACTGTAGGCGTCCCATGCAGTCTCTTACTCTTTAAACTTGGCTAGTTATGCCCTTCTGTGGGAATCTCACTGTTGTTTTAGGAAGCTACACTGGTGAGATCGAGGGATGCACCTGCTTGCTCTCTACCCCTTGTTCTGTTATGTTCCATGAGGCTCAAGTGTAGAGGTTCTACTGTAGATGTGTCACCGAGAACTGGGCATGTATATTCTCTATGTATATTCTCTTGTTTGACAAGTATTTGGGTGGGTTTACAGAACCACCCATAAGGACAGTCCCATTGAGAGGACTTTTAGTCCCGTTTGATAGCTGTTGATTACTACCCCCACACACACAGATGTTACTGTATTATATACAGTGCAATTACTGCATGAATAGAGGTAGTTTGCTATGCCATTCATTATTATTATTAGTCCTTAAGGCTGGGTTGGACCATTGGTTGACTTTTTCTCTTAACAGTTTTTATGTTATCTTCTAGCACTAGAAGTAAACTTCAGGTAGAAGGCTTCTATGTTGTATGTCTGAAGTATATCCTCTTTTCAGCATTAGTGTCTTATCTTTCAGTTCTGGGAGATAAGCAAGAACTTTGGCAATAACCTGTATTATTTTGGGAGTCTTATGGACCATTCTCTTCAGCACTGAAAGGTAGTCTCTCCTGTGTGGCACAGTGTCCCTTGGTATACAGCCCCCAGATATGCACACGTATTGGTGTTCATACACTGTAGTATGTGCATTTCTCAGGGGGTTTCAGTAGCAACCCATTTCCCTCTGGTTTCCCTTGTCCCACAAGATCCATCGATCTCTACACTCTCTTTCTCCTTTTTGGCCTCCTTCTTCCCTCCTTAGTCCCAGAGCCCCGATTATCCCTCCCCTTCCCTGAGCAACATCCGCCTCCCACCATCTACCCTCTCCTGAGTTCCCTCCTCCCCCACCATGGTTCCCTGCACGTCCCTCCCTCCCTCCCGGCTGGCCTTTCCCACTCCCTCACCCACCCCCCAACATCTGTTCTCTACTATATCTCTATTTAGGGTTTTTTTCTATTTTTTCCTCTGTGTGTCCTTTCCATTCTCCTGGCTCTTGGTGTTACATCAGGATATATACTCACATATAAGGGACCGGAGCTACAATCCACAAATGCGGGAGGCTATGTGTTGCAATCTTTGCTGGTTTCACTTAGTATAAACTCTCTGCGTCCATCCATTTAACTTCAAATTTCACAATTCCACCTTTTTTACTGCTGAGTAGAACTTCATTGTGTGAATGTGCCACATTTTCCTTCTCCATTTGTCATTTGAGGGACATTTAGGTTGTTTCCATTTTACAGCTATTTTGAGGAGAGCAGCAAGAAACATGGAGGTACAGGGATCTCTACTGTAGTCAGGTCTTTGGGTATATGCCAAGGAGTGGCGTAACTGGATCACATGGTATATTCAGTTTTAGTTTTTAGAGTTCCCCACACTGCTCTCCTCTGTGGTGCACGAGCTTGCATGCCACCAGCAATGAATGAGGGTTCCCTTCTCCACATCCTAGTCAGCATTTGGTGTCTTTCATTCTCTTGAACTTAGCCAGTCTGACTAGGGAAAGATGGAGTCTTAAAGTGGTCTTTACCTGCATTTCTCTAATTACTAAGGGTTGTGAGCACTTTTTAAAGTGTTTCATGACCATTTTTATTCCTTTCTTTGAGAACTTTCTATTCAAGTTCTTTGCCCATCATTTAATTGGGTCCTGTATTTTCACAAAATTAATTCTAACAATGGAGTTTTACTGTTAAATCATTTATATGTGCTCTTTCTCATATATATATATATATATATATATATGTGTGTGTGTGTGTGTGTGTGTGTGTGTGTGTGTGTGTGTGTGAGAGAGAGAGAGAGAGAGAGAGAGAGAGAGAAATATACTTTATTTACTTTGAGCAATACTTTTTTTTCTTTCGTAGTTTCTGTTTTGACTCATTTATCATTCAGGAGTGTGTTGTTTAGTCTCCATGAGTTTGTGTGGTTATTAGAGCTTCTTTTTTTGTTGACTATTTGCTGTATTGACTTATGATCTGAGAGAATGCATAAAATTATTTAAAATTTCTTGTATTGGTTGAGCTTTGTTTTGTCCCCCGGTATACTGTCAATTTCAGGGAAACTTGCATGGGTTGCTGGAAGCACAGTATTTGCATGGAATGTGACATAGATGTCTGGTGGATCTATTTGAGGTCAGATGTCATTTAGTTCAGATATCCCTCTGTTTATTCTTCATCCAGCTGGCCTTTCCCTTGGAGATGGTGGGGTGCTGAAGACACCTACTGTGGCAGTTTGAATGAAAACGTCCCCCTTGGGCTCAAAGTATTTGGTCATTTTGTTCTCAGTTGGTGGCACTGTTTGGGGAGGTCTTAGAAGATGTGGCCCTGCTGGAGGAAGCACTGCACTGGGGCAGGTTTAGAGCATTCTTAATGGGTTGCTGGGTCTCTGGTCACTCTCTACTTCCTGTGTCTGCTTGAAGACATGAGGGCTTAGCTTCCGATCCTGCTCCAGCCACTTTTGTGGTCATGCTCTCCACCATGATGGACTCCTGGCCCTTTGGAACTGGAAGCTAAATAAACTCTTTTTTTTACAAGTTCCCTTGGTCAGTGTTTCTATCGTAGCCACAGAAAAGTGACGAATACAACTACTATAACTGAGTTGCAGTTAATCTGTGTTTTATAATCTCGTAATACTTTTTTTTCTATATGAAATTGGGTGCACCAGAATCTGGGGTGTATATTTCCATGAGTGTAATAACTTCATAGTCAATTGTTCTTTTATTAGAATGAAGTAATCCTCTTTATGTCTTCAAATGCTTTTAATTTGAAGTCTATTTTGTCATGTATTACTGGAACACCTGCATGCTTCTTAGGGTCAGTTGCTAAGAATATTTTATTCCACTCTTTTACCATATCCATGAAGCTGAGATGAATTTCTTGAAGAAAATATGAAAGATGGATTCTGTTTCTTACTCCTTTCCACTAGCCTTTTTCTTTTCACTAGGGAGTTGATGCCCTTGATGTTCGAGTAATCATGGAAAGCTGTCATTTGGTTGCTGTCATTTTACTGTGTCCGTGGTCCTATTTTATATTTCCATAGTTAAGCCTCCCTTTGCTTCCGTTCTGTAAGTGCTGGGGTGTGGTCAGTCCTGTCTTCAATGCTTTGCTTTCATTCTGTAAACTCTGGGGTGTGGTGAGTCCTGTCTTCAGCGCTTCCTTTTCCTTCACGTGTTCCCTGTGGACTGGTTTGGTGACAATTCGTTCAGTCTATTCTTGTCATGGGAGTTTTCCTTTTCCCTCCTACCATGTGGCGCTGCTTTGGGCGCTGATGACACCTTTGACACACGGAGTCTAGCTGGTAGAGGACAGGTGGGGAGGGTCTTGAGAGATTATAGCCATGTCCCATTTCCAGTTCAATCTCTGTTTCCTTTGAGTGACAGATGTCATTTCTGTTTCCTGGTCCTGCTGCCATGCCTTCCCTACCATTATAGACATGTAGACCTCTGGAATCATAGCCCAAATAAAGTCTCCTGATTTTGGTCATGTTATTTTATCATATCTACATGAAGTAACTAATATTCATTTTCTCAGTAGTTAGTCACATGATGGTAAGATAACAGACCACAATCATTCCTCCCTCTTGCTAAGGGCTCTTTCTTCACTTTGTGCTAAGTGATCTTAAAGGAATGTTAAATGCACACATTAGGTGGAGATTTCCATTTTCCTGAACAGAACTGAGGAAACATCTTATGATCAAGGCTTTGTATATGCGCCTCCCATAACAAGAGGGCCCATAAATTCCACATGCCCAGATCTTCCCTTGTGGCAATCTCTGCCCTCTCCCCCAGGTGCTGCAGTTCTCTGAGCCCCAACCTCAGGACTACCATTCTCACGTGCTCTGGTCTTTCTCACTGGCTGATGCTGAATGGACCTGAGCCTTTCTGAAAGAATGGATAACTTGACCTGCAGTTTTCCACCAATGTGGCATAAAGGATCTCAGGTGAGGACAGCATGTGACTGATGCCCAAAGGATTGAGCTCAGGTCTCCAAGCCTGTAACTCTCCATTCTGCACATGTCTGACCTGTAACATGGTGGCCACATTCCTCTTGGTCTCTCCATATCACATTAGAACCTAGGTCCTGTATCTTGCTCCAGAGGTTCGTGGAGTTAAATCCTCAAGTCCACATCACTCTATCATGTCAGGGGCCCCAACATTCCTACCTGTGCAGCCTGTTCTATCACACATGTGTTAGCACTACTCTCACCAGGATGCAGTTTAAAAGAACTGATAAGAAATCACATGGCTACCAGTCACTCTTGTGAGGTCTTGGTCTGAAACAGGACTCATAGGGGATTAGGATACAGTTAAATAAGGTAAGGTCAAGCAGCCAAGAAAACATGGCCCTCCTCTTGGGGCACATCAGTGTCAGTAGGCAGACATGAATGGTTTGGATGGGCACTCCTACCAATGATGAGAATGATGCAGAGGTTCTGAGCAGATGACGTGCTGCTTGGCACATGGGGCAGTCAATGTGTGTGGGGAAGGTGTGTGCTAATGAAGGAACAGTGTGCCTGTTGTGACAGAAGAGTGCCCCAGAACAAAGTACACAGAAAGGCACGTGCTCCTTCCTCTCACCCTGGCATCCTTCTTTCCAATCATCCCCTCCTTGGAGCCCTAGGGAAGCAAAGTCACTTGAGAAAGTAGTGTGCTGTGGGAAATATCCAGTAAGAGTGTAAAAGTACAGCTCTACAGAAGTTCTACCTCATGTACAGCAGGCTGGCCTGCCAAGGACCCTGAATAGCACCACATTCCTTGTTGTCAGATACCTTAAATACTTCTTTGACCTTCCACATGCTTTGGAGACACCCCATGAAATCTGTTTGAGACAGTCCCTGAGGAGGAGAATGACACTCCTGCTCTGCTTCACAGATTAGAAGACCAGGTCAAAGACAAGCGAGCTGGCCCCAGGTGACTGCACTGCCCTGATTTCTGCCTTCACTGCCAGGGTCTGGGTCATGAGTCCAAGCTCAGCTGACAGCTCTAAGAGAGGGATGTTCAGGTGAGATGGCATATGGTTAAAGGACAGCCCACCCTTAAGCCTGTCTGCCTAAGGCATGTGGATTCCAGGGAAGCCTTCCGTCTTCATCGCTTCCACGAACTCTGCTCTGTGTTTACTTTGAAGTTTGACGACCTGAAGATACTAAATGATAACTAATGATAGTTACTCAGAGTCATGAATTCTCAGTGACTTTGCCCTTCCATCCTGGCCTGATAGAATTGATAGTAGGACTCTTTTGTTCTTTGTCACCTGTGACAAAATTATTCTACATTTCTGAATGGAGATGATGT